>PVJD01000295.1:0-109078 GCA_004026545.1 Mormoops blainvillei
AGTAATTAAAATGTCCAACAAAAACTGATGTAACATTACTTGAAGTAGAGAAAAAAAGAATAGAGTTCCTACTCCATTTAATGACCATTGTTTTCTCACATTAGCCGAGTTAGCTGTGAATTCTAACTCATCAATGCCAGTAACTTATCAACCTATAAAATTGAATCTTTTAGATATTGCGAAAGAATAGAAAATACATAGGGGTCTCTGCCCCTGATTTCTGGAACACAGTTCATAAAACCCTTGTAACTGGGTTAACACAATTAGGTGTTAATTGTGTTAAGAACACTAGGATAAGAACAGTGTTTAAGTGATAAGAACACTAGGAGCATCTTTTGTTCTAATATTGGAAATGTACCCTTGTAATTTCCTGGGACTGAGCCCGTAACTTGTGGGATTCGAAGGTGTCTCCAGAAAGGTAGTGTCAGAACTAAATCGTAGAACACCCAGAGGCTGTCACAGGGAATTACTTGGTTTGGGGAAAAGCCTCCACATATTTGGTGACCAGAAGTAAAGTGTTCTGTGTGAGGAGCCAAAGAGACTCAGAAGATAGAGCCACAGCAGGAAAGAACTAGGTTTTCCCCATACAAAAGAAAGAAAAAAGAAAACCCTGGGTTTTTTCCCTCACAGATATAAGCACATAAACTGTATTGGGATAAAAAATATAAAGAGCCCTCTGTAAAATAGTAATTACATTTTGTCACCATTGCATTTTGGTGGAAATGTACAGAAAAATAAAATGTTCTTTTCATTTTTACTAAAAGAATAAATTATTTCTGCCCATGTACAGATGATGCAAAGAACCATCACAAATCTCAACAATATATCTAAGTGGATCATCAAACCCATATAATTACCTATTATTCCTCTACTTTCTTTTTCATTCCCATCTTCTGCCACTGAAACATGGGGCAAGGCACTTTTTGAAACCATAAAGAAAATAAAATATATATATATATATTGCATTCTCTCTTGTGTCTCCGTGCTGTACCTTCCCGTCCTCACCTTCTCTTTAACTAAAAATTCCGCCTGATGCAATTAAGAAGCGCTTTTTACAAAATTATTACATTTGTAGGTTGATATTACAAATTATGTAAATATAGAAGTGAGTGTGGTTAGTGTAGCATAAGAAACATTGCATTATAGAAAAAATATAGGTAAATATAAGCTCATCCATAATCTCAGTACCCAAAAGCATCACTATTTAAATGTCATTGTGTTTTCCTCATCTTTTGTAATTTATACATATGAAATGGAAGTATACTGTAAATATTCTTAAAACTTCCTGTTCTGCAAAAGTACACTATTTTAGTCTATTAAATTGAAGAGATGGCATATTTCATCATATAGATATATCATAATTAATTTGACATTACCCTTTTATTGGATTCCAAATTACTTCAATTATATTGTATAATAAGTAATGCTAAAGTAAATGTTATTTTAACTAAATATGATGTATATTTCTGATTATCTCTTAAACACAACTTCCTAAAATGAAATTACTGGATCAAAGGTATGCATATTTTTAAGATTTCTGAAAATTGTCATCCTAATTGCCCTGTAGAAGACATGTATTCATATAAGCTGACCCGAGCAGTTCATAGACTACAAACCTTATATCATCTTCCCAGCACTGGGCACTATTTTTTAAACTTTATACCAATTCAATAATAAAAATTTGGTGACATTATTTAAAGTATTGTAGCTTCAATTATCAGTAAATTAGAATTATATTTTTGAACCTTTTCTAGTGAGATGTCAAAGATACTTTTCTTTATAAGAATACATTACATATTTGCCTTAGTTTTTGTTGTAATTTGTCTTTTTCATAATTGGTGATTTATTTTGATTAAACACATTGCTTTTTATGTACAGAAATATTTAATCTTATGTAGTCAACACAAATATTTTTTAATGTTTTTCTGCTATCTCAAGAGGCCTTCCCCATGACATATCAAATTAACATACACTATTATGCAACTTGTATTATTTTAAGCATATGTTAATAATTACTTCTTTATCTGAAACCAATAAGAAATTTATTTGAGTGAAAGGACTTTGGCCCAGTTATTATTTGGGCAAAGCCCAAATGCTTTACTATATCATTTTAATTTCTTTTTAAACAAAAATCGTCACTTATTTTATATGACACATTGTACAAAAGTTGAAGAAGTATCACTTAGAAAACACAATATATTCTATCTCAGAAATTGCAGTAAGGTTACATGAGAGCTTTAGAAAATTTCAGTTATCTCAAAATTTAGCAACATTAAACTCGACTTATTTTATCCTTACCAACTAAAAATTGCCATTTTGTAAGGAGAAACAATTACAATCAAGTTAATATAAGGAATATTTTATTGTCTGATGGTTGTTGGATATGGACAATGTCAAGTAAGATATCAATGAGAAAATATATTTATTATGCTGGCATTCACAAAGAAGCTCTGCAGGGGTGTCCAACCCGCGGCCCGCAGGCCGCCTGCGCTTCAGGATGGCTATGAATGCGGCCCAACACAAAATCGTAAATTTACTGAAAACTTTACAAGATTTGTTTGTGATTACATGTCATAATGTACTTAATGTGTGTCCCAAGGTAACTCTTCTTCCAGTGTGGCCCAGAGACACTAAAAGCTTGGACACCTCTGCTAGTAAGGAGAAACATGCTAGAAAACATTTGAAGAAAAGGCAGAATTACTTTTTTTTTTAATGGAAACTGAGATATATGGATAGATGTACATATAGATATAGATACATATATATGTATTCTAGTTAGACATCTGCTTCATTCTCATTTTTTATGTCCCTAAAAAATTATCAGGCCAGTTTCCCCCAATATGATGAACACGATACACTGGCAAACTCCACCACAATACAACAAAGTTCCTACCCTGGGTGAATTACAACAACATACGTGTGGATGCATTGCTGAGATAAGAAAGTAAGTAAAATCTCCAAGGACAAGAGAGAAAAACAAAACAAAAACAGTGAGGTGAAACCCAAAAAACGTAAAGGGAAGTCTGCATTTTCCTGGGCAAATGGCAACATGTTTGAGTATAACCTGTGGCCTAAATACCTCAGTCTCCAAACCTAACATTCCCGAATATGGTCAGGACCCTGAAAGGAGGTAAAAGAGGTCTCTGGTCAACAGCAGCCCCTGGCTACTGTCAGATAACTCAGATATACCCTTCACTCTGCTGCCTTTGCGCTGCTTCTCACAGCCTCTGGCTTAAGCTGCTGGTTTGCAGCTTCTTTTTCTTTTTCTTTTAAGTGCCTTTTTAAAAAAATATATTTTATTGATTATGCTATTACAGTTGTCCCATTTTTTTCTCCCCTTTATTCCCCTCTACCTTGCACCCTCTCCCACCAGCATTCCCCCCCTTAGTTCATGTCCATGTGTCATACATGTAAGTTCTTTGGCTTCTCCGTTTCCTATACTATTCTTAACCTCCCCCTGTCTATTTTGTACCTACAATTTATGCCTCTTATTCCCTGTACCTTTTTCCCCCATTCTGCACCCTTCCCTACCCACTGATAACCCTCCATGTGATCTCCATTTCTATGATTCTGTTCCTGTTCTAGTTGTTTGCTTAGTTTGTTTTTGTTTGTTTATTTGTTTTTTAGGTTCAGTTGTTGATAGTTGTGAGTTTATTGTCTTTTTACTGTTCATAGTTCTGATCTTCTTTTTCTTAGATAAGTTCTTTTTAACTTTTCATATAATAAGGGCTTGATGATGATGAACTCCTTTAACTTTATCTGGGAAGCACTTTATCTGCCCTTCCATTCTAAATGATAGCTTTGCCAGATAGAGTATTCTTGGATGTAGGTTCTTGTCTTTCATGACTTTGAATACTTCTTTCCAGCCCCTTCTTGCCTGGAAGGTTTCTTTGGAGAAATCAGCTGATAGTCTTATGGGAATTCCTGTGTAGGTAACTGTCTCCTTTTCTCCTGCTACTTTTAAGACTCTCTCCTTATCTTTAATCTTGGGTAATGTAATTATGATGTGCCTTGGTGTGTGCTTCCTCAGGTCCAACTTCTTTGGGACCCCCTGAGCTTCCAA
Source organism: Mormoops blainvillei (assembly GCA_004026545.1). Lineage (NCBI taxonomy): Eukaryota > Metazoa > Chordata > Mammalia > Chiroptera > Mormoopidae > Mormoops > Mormoops blainvillei. The sequence continues at coordinate 4,064 of PVJD01000295.1, forward strand.
ATAGAAGTCCAATAGACTTCCCGGAAGTCTATTTCCTTTGCCAGATTGGAGAAGTTCTCCTTCATTATTTTTTCAAATAAGTTTTCAGTTTCTTGCTCTTCCTCTTCTCCTTCTGGCATCCCTATGACTCAGATGTTGGAATATTTAAAGTTGCCCTGGAAGTTCCTAAACCTCTCTAGATATGCCTTTTAAATTCAGCTCTTCAGCTTTCAAAATACAGTCCACTTTACCACCAAAGTCTCTAACTTTTTTCACTGAAACATTTCCATGTCTTTGGGGTATACTTTTGAACCAGTAGAGCTCCTTGGATATTTTCTTTTTTCATCAAATATTTTTTAAGTTACTTTGCACACTATTAACCATGATCTACCTGAGAGTGTTATTCAGCCTACATGTGGGAGCAGACCACACAAGACTCTTTTATTTACATGTAACCTCATTGTTTTATAAGTAAAATGCCAAGGTTGCACAGTTATTGAAGGTCAGAAAACTGATACTCCTTAATATTGCTTGGAGTTCTTTTAAAAATTGAACAAGTATTTACTGAGCACCTAAAATAAAGTGGCATGTTCAAAAAATAGGGACATTCAGATGAAAACTAATTTCAATCATTAAAATTATGTCTTTACAAACGAAAACATCTGGATGGCTGACGTTTTTTACAATTTTGTTCTGAATGTTTAGTATTGCACAAAAGTAACCACATACCATGTTTATATTCACTTTATATTTTCTGCAAGAGAAAGCCATGTAGTAGTCTATAATTCAGTTTGTATAAGCTCTTTTAATCAACTTCTACTCAACTGGCTCACTGGACTAATCAAAAGTTTGCTTTCCTGCTTTAAAACTAATTGGCGCCAGCTGTGGCGGTAAGCGTTTCCTGATGTGCGCTTGCTCTTCTGCCCCACTCAAGCTACGTGCCAAACAAGAATGAATTGTGTTTCTTCCCAAAACTGTTTATGCCGGTTGTATTTATTACCTAATTAACATATAATTTGATTAAATGTTATATAAACTGAAGAAATATCAGTGTGAAAAATTTTTTCTCTAAACAACTCATTAACTACTTTGGAAAAGCACGATAAAATCAAGTATAAAATTGCTGTTGATTTGGTCTTGGAAAGACAACTTTAAAAGATAGGCAGAAAAATCAGAAACATCTCAGCAAATTTAGCTTTCAGAATGCGTCGCTAAATGTTTACTTCACTGATACGAAAGCAGAAACGGGAGATGCTTCTACTGCATGATGGGTAGGATTTATGCAAGAAATTGCAGAGAGAACTTCAGTCAGCCAAAAACTTGTGTGGTCTCTTCCACTGGACCTGGAAGAAGCCGGCAACCATCCCATCACAACTCCATCATACCAGTAAACTGAAATTCATTTTCCATCCTTAGGCCATGCTGCCTATCAGAGGGCAACGTTAGGTCATCTCTAAATGACTGCTTTATTTCTCTGTTTGAAGAATACTGTTATACCTGGAAAGAAGAGGAGAAATAAGAAGCCAAAATTAACTTTTTTTTTCTTTTTTGAGAACCAGCAGTGTCAGACACTGCTAAATTTTTGGCATCTCAAATCCCATTTAATCCTCACAGGAGCACTAGTATAAGAGAATTACTCTCATTTTACAAGGGACTTAAAAAAAAAAAAAAGTCCTGGTGAAGATACGTAACATAACCAAGGATCTCTGGCTGAGAAGCAGCAGTGTCTGGATTTCGGCTTATGTGTTTCTGACTCCAGAGCCTCTCTCCATTCTCCCATTTCTTTAACAATCAAATACTAACTCCTATTATGAAATACAAATTTAGAGAAAATTTCATTGCTCTCATACTCAATTCTTGAGTAGGGTATAATGAATTTTATGTAAGTTCATTAGTTCTTAAAATATAAGTGTTAAATAAATCAATTGAAAGAAATATTGAATAATATATATCTTTAAAACATCTATATCTTAAATCTTCAAAATTCACAAGGATAGGCTTATAAACAACATATTTACTTTTAAAGATTTAAAGTAAAAGATTTTAAATAATGCAAAACCAAACAGTAATTTTATAGCTAAAACCTTTTTCAATATCCCATTCCAATAAAAAGATAGTTTCTTTAAAAATTCTGTATGTTATATTACTGAATGCATAACATTACTATATTTTCTGAGACTTTGTTCTCCAAATAAGTATATATTTAAGAGGGCCTTCGAAATATCTGCCCAAAGACATATCTGCTCTAGAACTTATATCTTGCCTTTAGCTAAATTTGTCAACATTGATCTTAAATTCACACTGTGGACCTAAGTGCTTGTTACTCCCTACTTGTCATGATTTTTCCTATTGTACTAATGTGGACTGATTCATTCATTCACTCATCCACACACTCCTTAACTCATTAAAGCAGTCATTCAGCAAATATTTATTACAGTTCTTACTATATGCCTATATTCTAGACATTGAGAATACAGTGATAAATAAACCAGTCTGTGCTTTCTTGGGCAGTGTACTTGTCTGTATTTCCCAGGCCCCTTGAAATAACAAGATAGAGGGTGTGTACATATGCAAAGGACAATAAGACTGAAATATATTTTTCAGCTCAGTCAGGTTCCTCTTGAGTTCCTGAATAAAGCTTTTTTGTTAGACGTGAGAATTCTAGGCATAGGCTTTTAAATTGTCAACTTAGACTTCGGCAGGTTTCATTTTATTATTTCTCAACCAAAACTTAACATGTTTGTTTTTTTTAAATAATGAACCCCATTCTCTTTATTTGTTCATTAAAGAAATATATTACTTTCCTCTGAGTGAAGCTACGCTTTGGGGATCCAAAACCTAAAGCGGTGATTAGAGAGAATGTAAATAACTACAGTCACATGTAACTGGAGACCAGATAACCGAGAGTGACTCTTGAACCTGTGGACAAGACACGAATTCCAGGGGTTAGCAAGCCCCTCCAATGGCCCTGAATGCAGGTAATTAAATTTGCACAAACTAACTTAGCAGTGACTAGAACTATCAATGTTTTTAAATTTTATTTTCAATTACAGTTTACATCCAATATTGTTTTGAATTAGTTTTAGATGTACAGCATAGTAGTTAGACGACCATACTTTACAAAGTATTCCCCTGATATTTCCAGTACCACCTGACACCATATATAGTTATAACAATATTATGGACTATATTTCTTACATTGCACTATACATATACATGACTATTTTGTAACTACCTATCGGTACTTCTTAATCCCTTCACCTTTTTCACCCAGTCCCTCAATACTTCTCTCCCTCTGGCAACCATCAGTCCTCTGTTCTCTGTATCTGTGAGTCTGTTTCAATTTTGTTTGTTCATTTGTTCTGTAGAACTAAGAATTTAAATAAGAGTAGTACAGGTTATAAGATCCCATATGTATACATTTTGCACATACCTATTCCAACTAATATTTCTTAATGTGAACTTTTGTGTCAAAGGGCATACGCTTTTCTAAAAATACTGTCAAACTGCCATTAAGAAAATTAATCCAATTTAAATTCTAACCAATAGTATGCAAAAGTGGTAGTTTCTATAAGCCTTTGCCAATGCTAAGTATTTTGATTTCCTCATCACCTTTAAAAAGATACTGGGTACCATACTGTCTCATTTAAGTTTCATTCTAATGATCATGCATAGTTTTATAGCCCTATTGTTCATGTACATTGTGTGTGTCTGTGTATAGAAATTGGTGAGAAGTCTCTATGTACAGTATTAAGCTAGCAGCTGTTAGTTATATTATAAATATTTTCTAAACTCTTCCATTTGCCTTTGAAATTCCTTTATATTACAGCATACCAAAGATATACAATAACAGAGTCAAGTATATCCATTTCAAAATAATTTTTCAAATTATCATGTGTTTGAAAATGGGTTCTATTTTATGATTTTAAGTTCAAAAGTCCTTCCATCTGTATATCAGAAATATATACTTAGGTTTTCTTATAGATTTTAATAATTTTACATTTAATACCTTAGTATGCATAGAACTTATTTTAATATATATAGATACAATATTTTTTGACATTGTTATTCCATTGTCCCTAAAATGCTGGTTGACTACCCCTTTCTCCCAGATGCTTGCAATGTATTAATTAATAAAGTCAAATATATGCACACAAGGATACCTTTGAGCTTACTTTTTCTCATTCCTCTGTAAATCCTATGTTAATATCACATTGTTCTGTTAAATATCTGATGTATTAAAAAGCCCCACATTTAAATATATTTACAAAAGTTTATTAGCTATCTTATTTGCTTATTTTTAAAATGAACTTCAAAATTTTATTAGCTATTCTTATTTATTCTTCAAGAGAACTTTAAAATACTACCAAGTTCCAAAGGTATTCTAATGAAATTTTAAGCATTGCATTATAAATTATTTTATAAATTTATTTTATAAGAAATATTTAGCCCTTTTATTCAGTAATGTAGATGCAGCATAATTTAGTGGCTTCTGATTTTTCTGACCCATAATATATATTTTTTCAAATAGATCTTGCTAATATAATATTAAGGAAACTAATATAGAAAGGCAATGTACAAAAGCAAATAGCTGTGCATAAAAGTACACACAAATACACAACATATACACTCCTACATAATAATAAAGATATGCTCCTGCATGAGAGATGTCTTTCTGTACCACTTGCTAGTCATTCCTGGTATATTGCAAACCTACTGGTTTATGTATCTTTATTTATAACCAGTTTTAATAACTGGAATTACAGCAGAAAACAGATGATGCATTCAAATTAATAACTGATAAGAATTTCAAGAAGCCTATTGACAGGGCCACGAGCAGGATTAGGAATCCATCAAGGGGCAATGAAGCACCAGGGACTGGCCACGATGGGAAGCCATTACCTTGCCCAGCCTGCAGGGACAAGGGGAGGGTGCCGTGCTGTGTTTCTAGAAACTAGCGAGAGTTGTAGCTATGAGAAAAGACCACCTGAACAAATCCATGGCCAAACAGGAAGTAAACAGTGAAGCAATACCATGATTTCATTCTGTTTCTACACACTGCTCTCCAGCTGGTGCCTTCTCTTTGCTGAACCCAACCAAAAGGAACAGAGCAGAGGAACTCAATGATACATGCAGAACTCAGTCTCTTTCCCAGGAAGAAAGTGCAGAAAGGACAGAGAAGGGCTATCAAGAATCAAATAGATAAGGGGAATAAACAAAGCAGGACTTTTTTTATTGATCTGAGAGAGAGAGAGAAAATAACAGAGAAAGATCTATTTGTTGTTCCACTTATTCATGCATTCGTTGGTTGCTCTCTGTGCATGCCCTGACTGGGGACTGGACCCACAACCTTGGCAAGTCAGGACAATGTTCCAGCTCCCGAGCCAGAGCAAAGCATGACTTCTTAATAGAAGTGAAATCTTTGTATCAGCAAAGAGGAAAATAAGGTCAAAAAGGATAAATACTGAAAATATTGAATTATAACCTATTGAATAACCTATTGAAAAACAGGTTAAAAAATACAAATTCAGGATGATTCATTTCATATATAGTTATTGGAAATAGCAACAATACATATTTTATGTACATACACCTTATTTAAAATAATATCAGTGTAAAAACATTCAAAGGAAAAATATATACTAATTTCAGAGTTGCCTCTGAAAAGGGGAAGAGTAAAACCTATGGGAATAAGAAGGCTTCCACTTCTGTTTTAATTTTACTAAATTAAAAAAGAAATTTGATACTTTCCAAAATTTAGATGGTAGGTACATAAATTTCTGTTACACTTTCTCTTTACTTTTCTGTATGTTTGAAATATTTTATAATGAACTAAAAAATAAAAATCAGGGGCTTCCAGTCTAGATGGTGGCATAGGTAAATGCTGTACTCGTATCCTCCCAGATCACACAAAATTACAATTAAACTACAGAACAACCATCATTAAGAGCCACCTGAACTCCTGCTGGACAGAAGTCCTATAAATAAAGATATACAGAGGAAGTCACATTGAGACTAGCAGAAGGGCTGGTGATGTGGAGCATGTTAGTCCTACACTCATGTGGAGCAGTTGAAAACTGGGTGGGATATCTCAGCTGCAGAGGTGCCCCTGAGGAACAGGGGTTCTAGCTCCACACCAGGCACTCCATCCCAGGGTTCCAGTGCTAGGAATAGAAGTCCCCATAACTTCTGGTTATGAAAACCAGCAGGAATTATGGTTGAGGGAGATGGAGGGCTTCTGGAGTCCCAGGTCTTCCTCTTAAAGGGTCTACACATGAATTTACTGGGACTCACTTACTCTGAGCTCCAGCACTGTGGCAGCAGCTCGAGAGACACCAGGGACATATGGGAGGAACTGAATTGCCTGGCTTCAGAGGGAGAGCTGGAGAGGCAGCTTTCTCCCAGACAGGAGTTCTGGCAAAGACTATTGTTCCTTTGCTGAGCCCTCCTTCCATAGAGCTGGCAGATGGGTGCCATATCTGAGTCTCCATCAACTTCTTCCCTGGTGATTCCTGGAGACCCCCACCCCAACCAATTTGTGGGCTTACCCAAGTTGCCTCCAATGGCTTTTGAGTACAAATGGTCTATCTTGGGTCATGCTGCATGAAAAAAACTAAACAAAATGGAGATAAGCAATATACCAGATGCAGAGTTCAAAATACTGGTTATAAGAATGCTCAATGATCTCAGCGAGAATGTTAACAAAGAGATAGGAAACATAAAAATGGAAATAGGAAACATAAAACCAGTCACAAATAAAGAGTACAATAACTGAAATAAATAATATATTATAGGTAATCAAAAGCAGAGTAGATAAAGCAGAGGATCAAATCAGCAATTTGAAAGTTAAGGTAGCAGAAAACTCCCAATTGGAACAGCAAAAAGAAAAAAAAATCAAAAAAAAAAAATGAGGATACCTTAAGGGGCCTCTGGGACAACTTCAAGTATACCAACATTCACATCATAGGAGTACCAGAAGGGGAAGAAAGGGGGCAAGGGATTGAAAACCTCTTTGAAAAAATAGGGACTGAAAATTTCCCTAACCTAGTAAAGGATATAAATATACAAGCCTGGGAAGCACAGAGAGTCCCAAGCAAAATAAACCCAAAGAGGCCCACACCAAGATACATCATTATTAAAATGCAAAAGATTCAGGACAAAGAGAGAATCTTAAAAGCAGCAAGAGAAAAGCAGTTAGAAGTTACCAGAGAGCTCCCATAAATCTGACAGTTGGTTTCTCAACAGGAACTTTGTAGGCCAGAAGAAATTGGTGAGAAATATGAAACCAAGATTACTCTACCTAGCAAAGATAACATTTAAAATTGAAAGACATAATAAAGAGCTTCCCAGACAAGAAAAAGCTGGAGTTCATTACCACCAAACCAGTATTACAAGAAATGCTAAAAGGTCTTTTTTAAGGAAGAAAAGAAAGAAAAAAGTAACATAGTTATAATGAATAAAATAGCTACTGTATTAAAAATAAAAATAAAAAGAAGTCAAGCCCTGGGGAAAAACCAAGTCCTAATCCTGACAGACTACTGAGTAGTTTTGTTACCATAAATAAAATCTTTAACCACTTATATTCTTGGTTTTCTCATCTGAAAAGGGAAGACATGCTTTTCTCACTGTAAATAAAAGTTCCCAGTTTGAGTGCAGAAAAGGAGAGCTAGTAGCCACATGTGGCTATAAAGCACTTTCAATTTAGCAGTTTGAACTGAAATGTCTTATAAGTACATCCTGGATGCTAAATTTAGTATGAAAACTTAGTATGAAAAAAGTAAAATATTTCATTAGTAATTTTATATTTGATAATGTTGAAATAATTGGGCTAAATAAAAATAAATTATTAAAATGTTAAAAAGAATGACAATAGCTACATATCTATCAACAATTACCTGAAATGTAAATAGGTTAAATGCTCCAATCAAAATACATAGTGTGGCTGAATGGGTAAGAAAATGAAACACTTAAATATACTGTCTACAAGAGACTCACTTCAAATCAAAAGACACACAGAGACTGAAAGTAAAAGAATTAAAAAAACGATATTTCTTAAAAATGAAAACAAAAAATGCTGGAGTTGCAATACATATACCAGACAAAATAGACTTTAAAACAAAGACTGTATCAATAGACAAAGAAGGACCCAGAAATTCCAGTTCTGGATATCTATTCAAAGAAACCCAAAACACCAATGCAAAAAAGACGTATTCATCCATATGATCATTGCAACATTATTTATAAAAACCAAGACATGAAGCAACCCAAGTGCCCATCAATAGATGAGTGGATATAAAAGTGGTGCATATATACAATAGAATATTAGTGAGCCATAAAAATATAAAATCTTGCCATCTGCAGCAATATGGATGGATCTAGAGGTACTGTGCTGAATTAAAGAAGTCAGACAGAGATAGACAAATGCCATATGATTGCACTAATATGTGGTATCTAAAAAACAAAGTAAATGAACAGAAACAGACTCAAATACAGAGAACATTATGGTTGCCAGGTGGAAAGGAGGTTGGAGGGATGAGGAAAAGGGGAAGGGATTTAGAAGTACCACTTGGTAGTTGCAAAATAGTCATGGGGATGTAAAGCACAGCATAGGGAATATAGTCAATAATATTGTAATAACCATGTATAGTCTCAGACGCATACTGGATTTATCCAGATGATCACATTGTAAGTTATGTAAATGTCTAATCACTATGTTGCATGCCTGAAACTAATATAATATTGTATGATAAATATAACTGAAAGAATAAAAATTATTTTTAAAAAATTAAAAATCAGTGTGAGAGAGAAAGAAAAAGAGTCGTCTAGCCCTTCAGAGAAGGCAGTTGCCATGTTCTCTCACTGGCACAAACCAAGATCACTGAGTGAGGATGCACAAATCAAAAGGGCCCCAAGTGTCCTTCTGCATTCTCCCGGCAGCCTCTGCTCCGTAAGCCAAGCCTCTGTGTATCTTTCCCTGTCCAGTGCCTTCTCCTTCCGAGTCTGAAACTTGCAACCAAATTCTGCCTTTAGGTTGTCCCTAAGCCTTAGTTTTAAGTGGTTTCACCAGTTTTTCCCCTTTACTATTTCCTGATTTTAGAAGGAATCTAATATAACCAATATTAGCTGCTGATAATGCTAGTAGGCATCATTTTAACTGGAGCTGACAAGAATAAGTCAGTGTAAGTGAATACATTTGTCTTAAGGTCTTTAAGACACTGTATTGTAACTTACCTGTTTTCTGTTCCCTTCCTTAGTGGCCTGTAAGTTCCTCTCAAACAAAAAACACTTTTTTCCTTATATTATTTATTTCTGTTTCTTCAGCACTAGCATAGTACCTGACATCAATCAAAACAAACATCTGTGTTCAGGGTGTAGTGAAAATTTAGAAGTACAGAATATTCATTGCACAGTAAGAAGAAGACTATAGGAAAAGAATTTTGAGAAAGGCTACATCTTATAATGAAATGCATTTACTACAAATTAAGATCATTTTGACAGTACATTTATTTCCATATATGGATTAATAATAAGATATAAGTATTATTCTATAATTCATGCAGGTATGAAGTTTATAAATTATATGTTTTAGATTAAGTATATTATGTCCATTGACATCATCTTTCTCACTGAAGGTTTTCTAATTATTACCTTTTACTTGCTTTTTTTTTAAGTTTCTTCACTTTCCCAAATTTCAAACTGATGGAAAACTTGGGAAAATAATACCTGTATAACCTTTGCCTAAACAAAGTTTCTTTATAGCTATTTTTTCCCTATTCAGATTTCAGTCAGTGAATTATATGTTACATTTGGATGTCATGTCCTTTTAGTCTCCTTTAATCTAGAAATGATTCCCCTTTCAGCACACTTCTTTTGTTCTTCATGACATCAGCATTTTTGAAGAGTCCAGGTGATTTACCTTGTAAACTATATCTTCATCTGGATTTGTCTGATGGCTTCCTCACTTTTAAATGCATCTTTGGCAAAAATGCTACTTAGGTGGTCTTGTATGTCCCCAAAGATGTGTGCATCACTGCAGGAAGCATATACTATCAGTTTGTTCCAATATTACTGATACTAAATTTGATCACTTGGTTAAGGTGGAATCACCAAATTATTCCTGTAAATATATTGTTTTCTCTTTGTAATTAAAAAGTAATCTGTGGCGCGATGTTGAGATTGAATATTCTGTTACCCAATGAACTTAGTATCCAATAATGAACCTCGCTTCAATCATTACATAGGTTTTACGAAATAATGATATTCTGTCATTCATTCTACATGACCTGACATCCTTTTGTAAAGAAGAGTTTTCCTTCCACAAATACCTTTATTTTACCACATATGCTCACAGATCCTATTTTTGTCTTCAGGGTATTATAATTCATTACCGTATTACCATTGTGATGCTCAAATTGTCCTTCTTTGGTTTCTGAGTCATTTTAATGCCCTTCCTCCATCATTGTTTGAGCACTTCTTTGCTTTTTGACCCAACAATACAATCACAGGCTCTCCTTTTACTTTCTTTTTTGCAGACCTGGAAATAGCCTTTATTCTAAAGACTCTGACCCCTTTTACTGGCAATGACACTCAGATCCTAAGACATTCATGCAATAGATGTGCTCATTGTTACTGAGAGCTGTAGCCTAAATAGGTGTCTGAGTCATCCCCACGGCCCTCACTCTACCCCACTGCAATAGCCTCCAGTTGGTCTTCTGACAGGCAATTTGTCTCTCCTTCAACCAGTTCTTCTCACTGCAGTCAGAGTGATCTTCCCAAAATCTGTCGTACTCAGGGAAAAAAACATATGTGTGCATGCATACCTTCATGCAGTTCATGGCACACTTAAAACCATTTGGCGAATGCCCTTTGGCTATAAGATAAAGACCAAAACCATTAGTATGATCAAAAAGACTTCACATGGCTTATCCTCTCCCTAGGCCCTAATCATATTTTACCCGAGCCCTAAACCAATATGGCTCATATCTTCATAAGAAGAAATTCTGGCACATGCATGTACAAAGATGATTGGAAAGCAAGGGAGAAGATGACCATGTATAAGCCAAGGCGTAATATCTAGAACAGATCCTTCCCTCACAGCCTTCCGAAGAAACACTGCTGACACCTTGATCTCAGATTGCCAGCCTCAGAACTGTGAGAAAATAAATTCCTATTGTTTAACCACAGGGTCTGTGGTACTTTGTTACAGCAGCCCTAGCAGATTAATGCATTGTCTTTTTGCCATTTGAGCTCACTAGCATTTAGCATGCAAAATTGCACATCACAGACACTCGATAAATGTTTTCTAATGTGAATTGAATTAATCACAATATTATAGTGTATACCTTCCCGACTAGAATGTAAATTACTTCATCTTTGAAACCAGAACTGAGTTCAGCCCTGGCTGGTGTGGCTCACTGGATTGAGCGCCGGCCTATGAACCAAAGGGTCGCTGGTTCGAATCCCAGGCACGTCACATGTCTAGGTTGCAGGCTAGGTCCCCAGTAGAGGGCATGTGAGAGGCAGCTGCACATTCATATTTCTCTCCTTCTCTTTCTACCTCCCTTATCCTTTCTCTTAAAATAAATAAATAAAATCTTTTAAAAAAAAATAGAACTGAGTTCAAATTCTACTGCCTTACTAGTTGCGTGGCTTTTGGGGAAAAAAAGAAAAAGAAAATCTTTGGTTAAAGATGGGGTAACAATAATCTTACTCCTGGGAGTAGTTTGATCATTAAATAAAATACCTTGTATAAAGTATTCAACATAGTGCCAGAAAAATAGTAAGCTCTCAATAAATATTAACCATTATTGCTGCTATAATTGCTGTTATGTGTATAATAAAAAAAATGATGAGGCAGGATGGAGAAACATACAGAAGTATATTTTAGTGATCCAATGTAGAGTAAATAACTTAGATATACTGCATACTTTATTTAGCATCTTAATTATAAGTGAACTGAAAAACATGCTAAGTTCCGCCAAAGAAGAATTTCTGTCTTCACTGTGTACAAAAATACTTTATGGCCATACTCCTGCTTTTTGGCTTTCGCAATGAAAAGTCACTACAAAGAGACAGAGCCCCAGGGTGAGCCAAGCTCGACTGCCCGGGCAGCTCCCCAGAATGACAGGCTATTACACTGCAGCTTCCAAAGGAGGTTTGTCCAAGGACAGGGCTCTGAGAGACTAAAACAATAGCTGATAACATTAAGAATGGGATAGGGTTGAATTAGAGGAAAGTAAATACAAGCACATCAACGATGTTGTTACTCCCTTGCAAAAAATGGCATTTTCACACCTGGATCATTTTAGCATTTGAATGTAAAAATGTGCACAAAGTAAAAGCAGTGAAATATGCATGTTAGGGTAAGAATATTCTATCTACAGGAAGATAGTGTGGGCCATTGTTTTTATTAAACACACACACGACAAATGAGGGTCCCTCATCTCTTGGACTACAACAAGAAAATGTAGGCTATGTCAGGTAACATGTGAAATCAATAAGTCTTACTTAAGCAAAGTATCAACAGGGAGTAAAAGCAGCACAAGGAAGGACCAATTGTAAACTGAGATCATGAAGGGTGAGACTCACTGGATTCAGCCATGTTCTGTGGCAAGCTGAGGTTGAATTTCAAAAACACAATGTCCTTTTAGCAAATTTCAGGTATACAATACAGTATTGCTAACTGTCTCATCACCATACTGCACACTCATTAGATGTCTAGAACTCGATTATTTTGCATAACTGAAACTTCGTGCCGTTTACCATGTCCTCATTCCACTCTTCCCCACCTCTCCACTCCTAGCAGCCACCATTCTACTCTCAACTTCTATGAGTTTAACTATTTTAGATTCCACGTATACGTGAGATCGTCTCAATAAAGTTGTTTTAAAAAAAGGAAGCACAATGTGATCTTACCATCTCGGTTTGAAAAAGTAGACATTGATAACTGGTCATTCTTTTCCTTTATCCTTTAAGGAAATATTAGAATGCTTCAGTGTTCCTATGATTCTACCTAGTCCTAACCAGACAAATTTCCCTATACTTAATCAAGAAAACTTTCTAAATTCAATTAGGATAATATGTGCTGTCATGCTGCTCTCACAACATTCCTGGAGGGATAAACTCTATTTGAAATACTACAAATAAAAATTATTCTTACTCTTAGAATAAAATATCTCCCCATCTCAAGGGACTATTCCAGTCTGTATAGTCTGTAGGTACAAAACCTTCAGACGCTCCCCAAACCAGTCTCCCAAATTACTTGACTCTCTCAAGGTTGCAACACCCTATCCCCAAAGAACCCTTATTATTTTTATCCCCAGCTAAGACAACTCTCCACCCACTCCTGTAGCCCATGATACATTTGCTCCCAGATGAAACACCAGCACACCTTCTCCCATTATTTCCATTGAAGCTCCTCTGAAATTTGGAAGATTACAAAAAAGAATGATAGAGATCTACCATTAGAGATCTTCAGGGATCTTTCTCCTGGAAATTTTATTACTTTGTACTTGTTATGTTCAGAGAACAGTACTCTGATTAAAAATAAATATGGCAGTTTTCAAAATAGGGACAATTTTACATCTGCATTAACATGCTCTTTGATAAAGATGAGCATTCACTTTCTTTTAATAACTCCACATCTTATGCCTGATTTCTGAGAAAATGCTGTATTACAAACTCCAGGCGGGTCACAGGCCCACTAATGATATCAGAGTATAAACTAGCCATAATCCTTCCATTAAAATTTAAGCAATCACAATACCAACCACTGATGATTATGAAAGAAAAACATTTTTTCTAGAGAAGCGAAGACCATTTATAGAAATGTTTGCATTGTTGTTCAGTAAACACAGGCACTTGAGAAGAGTCAGCCATAAATGGAAAAGCTGGAGTATGAAAGAGTGGGTAGAAAAGGACAAGTAACAGAAGGTTTTTAACCTAAGGGTAAACAGTTTATATATATTGTGTCTATTATCATAAATATTTCTATAATCCATTGAGGCAATCTCATTTCTGAAAATGAACAACGACTTGTAGATATTTAACAACTCATTTGTAATAGCTATAATTGCGCACTTAATTTATGGTGTTTCCTTTAATGATCATTTAAAAATTGCTTACTAAATTATAAATCATATTCATCAGGCATAGCGAATACTTTTACTGGCCTACCTTTCACCCCCACAGCCCACCTCTCCTTCCAGCTTCATTTGGGATGGACTGGTCTGTGCAAACTGCCAGCATCCCATCTTAAGCATGTGTATTTCTAATCAAGGCTTTTTCAAAACCAAGGAATTTGTTCAGCCCTACAAACGCACAAGGGCTTGGGGGCAGTTAAAAGGCCAGAGGCACACCATCAGCAGGTCAAGGGAGGTGGCAGAGGAGTGCCATGACCCCCTGTCCTTTAGATCAACAGTTGTAGGAGGAATTCTGATGTTTCTCAGAGGTTGTTGAAAAATTTCCCCAACCTTAACTTCAATGATTCATCAGAACATAGTTACCTCTTTTCTTTGATCATTTCCTGTGCTCCTTCATTACTGCTTGCTGTGCTCCCAGCTTCTAATCTGAGGCTTTGCTTTTAGGAAAACCCAAACAAATGTATAAAACAGCTTAAAATCTAGTGAAATCAAAACAGTGGAAATTTATCTAGCAGTGACAGCAACTTAGGAAAAATATTATCTAATCATTAAACAAGTATCTAGTTAGCAATTGCTAAGTGTCAAGCACCGTTCGAGGTACTGGCTATTAAAAATACCAACTTACTGAGTTAATATTTGTAAAGCACTTAGAGCAGTGCCTGATATATACTAAGTGGTGTGTGTCTACTAAACAAATAGAAAATAGATAAATTTATGAAATCCTAAGTATCTAGTGGTTATATCTCAAAGTTTACACCATCTCTCAGCTTTGCAATGAAAGTTTTTAAATTAAAGTATTTTGAGATAATTATAGATTCAATGCAGTTGTAAGAAACAATAACAGAACGATGCCATGGACTCTTCATCTGAGTATCTTAATTTTATTTCTAGTGCCAATTAAAATAATTCAAATCAATTTTGATGTCTTTTTTGGCCTAAAAAACAATATCTAGTGCTTTTTTATTGAGGTGAAATTTTTATAACATAAAATTAAGCATTGTAAAGTGTACAATGGTCTCTAGTACATTCATAATATTGTGCAACCACCCATATCAAGTTCTAAAACATTTCATTAACCCAGAAGAAAACCCCATACCCAGTAAGCAGGCGCTCCTTATCTTCCCTTCTCCCAGCCCCCTGCAAATCACCAATCTGAATACTTTCTGTCTCTATGATTTATCGATTCTGTATATTTCATATAAATGGAATCATACATTATAATACCTTCTGTTTCTGACTTCTTTCACTCAGCACATTTTGAGATTCATTCACATTACAGTAGATAGAGCTACTTCATTTCTTTTTATTGCTGAATAATAATACATTGGATGTATAAACCACATTTGGTTATCCATTCATCCATTAATGGTCATTTTGATTGTTTCTACCTTTTGGCTGTTATGAATAGTACAGTGTGAAAATTCCTGTATAAGTATTTGTTTGGGTACTTGATTTCAATTTTGGGAGGAGTGAGTGACTATACCTAAGAAATTCTAGATGGAAATATTTACATGATTAGCTTGCACTGCTATAAGTAACTTTTAGACTTTAAGATATATAAGTATATGATTTCAGTATATAAGGATTAAAACATCATTGAGAGAGGGTTCATGATCTAAATATTTTCTTAGCCCCACCACATGTAGACTGCTTATGAGTTTATATTAATTGAATTTCAAATATTCAAATTCTCATTTAGTCCCTTTTTTTCCATATCCAGATTTTTGTTGCTTTATACATCTCAGTTTAACTGTATTATCAGTTTGCTTTTAAATTATTGTAAACTCCTAAAATAGCACACATTCCTTGCCATATAGTTTATTACCTCTCATACCTAGCAATAGAAAAGACACTTTATATTGCACAAGGCAGGCAATCAGCAACCTATTATTTTTTAAGGCCCTGTTCATCCATTTTCCAGGAAATTATCATTATTATCTATTCAGGAGGGCTGGAGGTATTAAAGCACTTGAGGCTCTATACTGCAAGCACTTTTACCAGATGTAAAAATAAAACATGTCATCATCTTTCAGTTTGTGGTTTTAAATATAATAATTTTTATGAGAGTCACACAGGTGTTCGGTGACCCTGGTTCCACCTGTTTTCCTGGATTGTTGACTTCTCCCATTTTGTTGGTTATTTTCTCTAAATATAGAATGCTCAAGAATACGGAATCTTAAAACACCTATACTCATGCACGTGCTTCCCTGGACCTATTTACCAAATCAAAACTGTTTAGGTCATAACTTTTGTGGTTTTACAACTTGGTCCAAGTCTGTGTGTGCTCTCTGATTTTGTTTACAAGATAACCCAAAGTCCTAACTTTTTCTACATATTAATTTATACAATGTTATGATATCAAAATGACAAGAAGGCATACAAAGAATAGATTAAAGAACTGAAAGGCAATGTGGTACAGGAAGGTAGTAAGACTGTTTTCAAGCCATGCTACCTCAACATCATATGCATCCCATAGTCAAAAATACACTGTCATCAAAAATATTCAGCACAGCTCATAAAAATCAGGAACTGATTTGCCAAATGTATTTTCTCAAAATTATTTATAAACTAGTCCCTGAAGAGTATAAAATAATATATGTTGTGGCATTCTTGGTGTGAAGCTGTTTAATACAAAGTAATTAAACAGTTGTCAAAATAAACTTTTGAGAAATAATAATATATAATATATTGATATATTATCATATTGATAAATATAACATTAATCAAAATAATAGGCAAAACTAATTATTTAATCGGTTAAATCATAAGTCAAATTTCTATTTTTTCTTGGACAATCAACTACTACTATGTTAAATAACATTACAAATAGGTAAAAATATATATCACATGACTTACATGACATGCAAGCCACATTACTTGTTAATGTCACTATTTCTTAGTTTTCTCATCTGTAAAGCAGAAATAATCATACTATTCTATTCATAGGCTTGTGTTTAGGATTCACTAAGTAACATATATGAACCTCTAAGGAGGGTGGCTATCACTTAAGAAACACACAATAAATGTTAGTTATTATTATTTTGTTTTTGCTAAAAGTAAAGACACACTCAAAGATGCTTGAGGAAGGAGTTGTGGTAATTCATCTTCAACACTAATATTGCATATCTCATGGAGAAACTATGATTTGCCAGTAACTAGTGGGACTATTACAACTGACTCCTTAGGATAAACCAGTGTCTAGTGTTTCTGTTTTTGTTCTTATGGAAAAAAGTATGATAAAAGAAATCTTTCAGTCATGTTCATATTATGAGTTGATCAATTTTAGAATAGATTATTAGATCTGCCAGAATTTTGCCACCATTTTAAACAATTCCCTCATACAGTTACCCATTTATGAATACCATCTCATCATGAAATCACAAACTCAGATTTTGGAGTTGAAAAGGACATTCATGGTCATATATTTCATGTTTCATTCAGGGCAGAATTGACTCTACTTATAGAGTCTATAATATCTATAGCAGATTCATCCTCAGTTTAAATACCTCCCATATGATGGACACTTGTTATTTTGCCTGCCGAGCATATAGCTAGCGCCCCTTGCCTGGCACGAGCACCTGTCCCAGGAACAGCATAAATAATCCAGGACTGGCTCATCTGGATATCAAATACCTCTAGCCACAGTAACAGTGATTGACTTGTTCAAGAATACTGGGAAGAGAGTGCCCCTTTTCTATCTACTTAATCCTGGAAGGATATAGATCTGGGCTACTGGTGGCTCTTTTGTAGCCTTCTTTATGTACTGAGGAATGGAGAACAAGGCCAATAAATTGAAAAGCAGAAATGACAGAGAAAAACAGATTTTCAGGGACATAATTTGAGCCCTTGAATTACAGCACATCTGGAATTTTCTGTTGAGTGAGCCCATAAATTTCTTATTTTTCATGGTAGTTTTGTTTTTGTTTTGGCTTTAGCTAGCCAGTTATGGGTCTTCTGTAACTTGCAAATAGGAGTAAGCTAACTGACAGATCAGACAGATGTGTTCATGAGTGGTTCTTACTTTTTATGTGCCATTGACATGAGGGAAGAACTTTTTATCAATCTCTCTGTATTGTGCACCCATCAACTCATCTTGAACTTGCGGCCAATTTTACTGTCCATGACTGAATTAACAACATTTCTCTGCTGTGTACATACCCATGTTTAGCACATAAAGAACACTCAGTGAAAGTTGATTGATATACACAAAAATTTATATGTACAAGATTATACGGAAGTTAAAATGAATAGTCAAATTGTATTACTTAATAGCATTAATAGAAATGTCTTTTGCAAGCTTAACTGCACTTTTTTTTTCTTCAAAAGTTTATAAAAAATATTTAACACATAGTAGGTCTTCATTTGAATCAGAAGTCCTTAAATAAGTGATTAAACGATTTTTAAAAGTTACAAAAGTTTAGATTTTAAAACACCACTGTTTAGAATCATTAAAATGGTATGTAAGCCAAGGTATAGTATGGTAATAAAATTGGCCTTCCGGCAGGGAATTAACCAAAGTATGATTAAATGAAAATAATTAAGAATAATGTTGTCATCACCAAACATCTATCTGTATATGCTTATGAGGATGTAGGCACTATGCTAAGTGCTTTACATGATTACTTTATTTGCTTCTCCTAACAACCTATAAGGTAGGTATGAAAAATGGGCTCTCCAAGCCTCAGTCCCTTCATCTGTAGAATAGAGATAAGCAATTTTCCAAGATCACATAACCAGTAAATGTTGAAACCCAAGCAGGCTGACCTCAAAGTCCATGCTCTTAATCTGGAGTTATTACCGATAGGCCTAGAAAATGTAGGCAATTGTTCTAAATGGCAAAAGTTTTAAAGAAAATTATTTTATTTTTTTATGTAATTATCTCAGTACTCTTATTTTTTACTCTTATTATCACTAAGAGAAGCCCAAAAACATGAGCTTCTCTTAGTGATATGCAAGAGTATATATACGCATTTTTATCCCATAAATATTTTCATGCTCTTTTCAATGTTTTAACATCATTTTAAGGTACCATAATGAATACCAAAAAATGATGTCTAAAGTACTAGAGAGGCCTTCATAGGTCAAAATAATATGTCAAGAGGCCATGGGAAGAGAATGTTGCTACATCCAACTTTTAGAAAACTATTTTAGACTTCTTATTAAACTATGGTATACTTATATGTAGATTTTCCAGCAATGATGACAATTTTTTAAATTTTTACTAAAGTTTTCCTTTAAGAAAAGTTAACCATAATATGAGCTGGAAAGTGATAAGTAGTATAATAGAGGAAACCTGTACCAGATGTGAGGAATTAGAGTAGACCTGGGAATCAAGCCATAACTTCTCTTATAGAAAAGTAAAAGCTTATGTTTAAAAATCGATGACTTCCATTCTTTCCTCCATATGTGTTTTGTCAGTGTCCAACATCCATCAAGCCCAGGGGCACAGCTGCAGCCATTAATGAGTCAACTACTTACACCAGCTTCAGGTCACAGTACCTTCAAAGAGCTATTCCTGGTGCTAGACATCTGACAGGTGTGACGTATATCTCATTGTGGTTTTAATTTGCATTTCCCTGATGATTAGGGATGTGGAGGGGGGGAAAACCCCTCGGCATAGCTGGTGGGAATGCAGCCACTGTGGAAAACAGTATGGAGGTTCCTCAGAAAATTAAAAATGGAACAGCTTTATGACCCAGTGAGTCCACTTCTTGGGTCTATAGCCAAAGAAATCCAAAACACTAATTAGAAAAGATATAATTGTCACTATGTTTATTGCAACATTATTTACAATAGCCAAGATATGGAAGCAACACAGATGCACATCAATAGATGAGTGGGTTAAAAAGTTGTGGTACATATGTACAATAGAATATTACTTGGTCATAGAAAAGAATGAAATCTTAATTTGGCAACAGCATGGCTGGAACTAGGGCATATTATGCTAAGTGACAACACAGATGGATGCAAAGGGTATTATGCTAAGTGAAATGAGTCAGACAGAGAAAGACAAATACCACACTATTTCACTTACATGTAGAATCTTAAGAACAAAATAAATGAACAAACGAAACAGAAACAGACTCATCGATACAGAGAACAGTTTGATGGTTGCCAGAAGGGAGGGGGTTGGGGGAAATGGGTGAAAAAGATAAAGGGATTGGTAGTTTCAAAATAGTCATGGGGATGTAAAGTTCAGCATAGAGAATATAGCCAATAATATTGTAATAACCATATGGTGCTAGATGGGCACTTGAATTATTAAGGGGATCACTTTGTAAATTATATAATTGTCCAACCACTATGCTGTACACTTGAAACTAATATAAAATAATATTGCGTGTCAAAAAAGATAGCTATTCTTGAGGAGTTTTATCCATCATGGCAAGAATTTTCATCTCTCCTCACGTGAATTCTTGTGTCTAAACAGTGGTTGGCACAGAACTGGCATTCAATAAATAGCTTTTGAATAAATTAAATAATGGGTTAGATCTTCACAACTTGCCGTGACTATTTGGCAGCAATAACCAATGAAAATTACCTGCGGCATCTGCTTGATTCGATGTCTCTAAATTTTAGCTATTTCTTGCAGATTTCCAGTACTTGGATAGCCCAAAGGTAATTTCTGAGCACTATGCACTTCTGTTGAGCAATTCAAGAAACAGTTTCTATTGAGTGCTCGAGGCAAAAGCCTGCATAGTTCTTTTAAACAGCTATCACAAGGATCCAAAGCTCTTTAGAATTGTAATCTGAGCACAAAGCCAACGAAAACAGTCACAAAGTCATACAGCAAGCTGTCAATTTCCTTTTCCTGTGTGCCAACTCAGAGAACAAGTCTCTTGACTCTCTAAGGAAACCTTTACAATAGTTGAAGTTATCAATAATTCAGTTCATCAAGTATGTACTCGGAGGCAGGCACTCTTACAGATACTTAACGTATGACTCATAAATATCTCCTAAGAACTTCAAACTCAGATAAATGTGGGAATTAGCAAAAGCTCCAGATATCCTGGCACATATGGTTTGACTTTATACATTTAGATAGCACTTTGTAGTTCAAAAAGAAACCTTTACATACATTCCCTAACTTAAAGTTTCTCATAACTTTGTGAGGTAGACATAAAATATTTCCATTTTACAGATTTAAAAAAACAGGCCTAGGGAGAATAAGCATGTTACCTACGGTCATCGATAGCCAGAAAACATTAAAGATTGTCCTTTTACCCAAGTCGCGGAAACTTTCTACTGGATCTCTCTGGCTACTCCCAGGAACTCTGAAGTCAAGGCAGCTATGTATTGAAATATTTATGTATTATATTTTTTAAGTACCTCATCTATTCAAGATACGGGAAATGCAGTGTATAAAGCACCTCTTCTCAAGGCTGTTTTATGTTCTAATGGGAGAAATAAAACACATATAGGTATCTGAAACTAAAACAGGAAGTGAATCATGTCATAAAAAAGATTAAAAAAAAATAAAAGTGTATGAGAGAGATCACTTCCAGCTGGGGAAAGAGCAAGTTAGATTTTCTGGGGGCGGGAGGTGGGGGGGAGACATTAGGAATATATGGCTAAAGTATTTAAAAGTTCAATTTAATGACTGTGGCAGAATATCCCATTATTTTGGTGAATTACAAACTAAGGAAAAGGTGAAAGAAAACTGTGACCTATTTAAAGCTCTTGAGATTATTCTTGCATCACAAAAAAATGAAAATGAAATATATATGCATAAATCCCCATGCTGACAAGTTGTGGATGCTGTTAATAGAGGATCTCCTCCCACCTTACCCCAAGGCACTTCCCATTGGAAAAAATGCAGTCTAAATTGACAGAAAATTATAAGCTTTCCACTTTAACTGACTGAAAACCCATCAGAGATAAATCTTAGTGCTGGGCAGAATCATCTCCCTCCCGGTTAAACTACATGTGTTAAGTGGATTTAATATTTTGTTCATTCAGTTAATTATACATAACACAAAAAACATGGCACAGTCATGTACAATCCAAATTTGAATCGACTGTAAGTCTATCCTTAGTGCCAATGCAATTATGATAATTATGGCTGACTTGGATACCAGGTGGAAACTCATCAGCCAAAGTTGTCCTCTTATAGCGAATGTGTTCAACAATAGTGTACTTGCATCAACTAGCCTATTTACTTTTTATGTCAATTTTTCTTCCCATTTTAAAGTATTACACTGGAACCAAGAAGAGACATGGTTTTATTTCCAAGAGGTAAGGGTTGTAGCTAATAACTATGGCTTATGTTGTTTTTTGTATGTTTGTTTGTTTTTGTTTTAATTTGTATTGTATTTTTCCATTACCACTTAACCCCCTCATACCTCACTCCCCCTACAATCATCACACTATTGTCCATATCCATGAGTCTTTTTTCTTTTTGCTTGATCTTTCCACTCCCTACCCTCCACACCCAATAGCTGTCATCCTGCTCTCTATCTATGAGTCTGTCTCTATTTTGCTTGTTAGTTCAGCTTCTTCATTAGATTCCACATATAAGTTAAATCGTATGGTATTTGTCTTTCTCCGACTGGCTAATTTTACTTAGTCCTGTTGGTGGGAATGCAGACTGGTGCAACCACTGTGGAAAGCAGTACGGAGATACCTCAAAAAATTAAAAATGGAACTGTCATGGCACCCAGCAATCCCATTTCTGGGAATTTTCCCAAAGAAACCCACAACATTAATTCAAAAGAACATAAGAACCCCTATGTTTATTGCAGCATTATTTATATAGTTGCCAAGTTATGGAAACAGCCCAAGTGTCATCAGCAGCTAAATGGATAAAACAATCTTGGGACATTTACTCAATAGAATATGACCAGGCTATAAAAAAGAAGCAAATTTTACCCTTTGTGATGGCATGGATGGACCTGGAGAACATTATACTAAGTGAAATAAGCCAGTCAAGTACAAATACCATATGATTTCACTCATGCGGAATCTAATGGACAAACAGAACTAACAAGCAAAAGAGACAGACTCATAGATGGAGAGCAGGTGACAACTAGTGGGTCGGGGCTCAGGGGGTGGAGGTATTGAGAGAAAAGAAAAAGGACTCGTGGACATGGACAATGGTGTGGTGATTGCAGGGCATGAGAGGTATAAGGGAGATAAATGGTAATGGAGAAAAATACAATTAAGAAAACATCAATTAAATCTCCTCAAAGGAAAAAGTTAAAATTATTTTAAAAGTTGGAAAGGCTTTGGGTTACTGTAGGGCAAACAGAAAGTTAAAGCTGGTTTAGAGACATTTTATGGCCAAAATGAATAACAAAATAAGATTTATTTTCTTAATAGCTAATAATAATGATGCTTATTATTAACAAGACATTGTACTAAGTACTTCAAGCACAATACATCATTGAATCTTCACAGCCTTATGAAGCAGGTACTAATATGGTCTCCATCTTATAAATGAGGAAATAAAGAAGCAGAGAGGTTGAGGAATTTCCCCGAGGTGATAAAGCTGAAAAGTGGCAGAGACAGGACTAGCATGAAGGAAGTCAGAGTCCAGACTCAAGTCTTGACCACCATACTACCTCTACTAGCCACTAGGTATTTAATCCAAACTAGGTTGAGATGCTGAGTCATTGTGTTACACACAATACTTATTATTCCTAACAGCACTGGAATAGATAAAATCCTTACATTATACACTTTATACATGGCAAAACCAAATTTTAAAGACTAAGTGCTAAATAAATAAAACCTAAGGAACCTCTGTCAAAGTCAAAAGAACAACGGGAGAAAATCATCTCACAGGAGCCAAGAAAATGGACCTTCTTATGAGAGAAAAAGGGAACTTGGGCGTGAAAATAAACCACTCATCCAGTAAAATAAGATATCAGCTCTGGCTGGTGTGGCTCAGTGGACTGAGTGCCAGCCTGTCAAGCAAAGGGTCACCGATTAGATTCCCGGGAGGGGCACATACCTGGTAGCAGGCCAGGTCCACAGTAGGCAACCGCACATTGATGTTTCTCTCCCTCTCTTTCTCCCTCCCTTCGTCTCTGTCAAAAAATAAATAATTTTTTTTAATTGTAAAGATATTCAAATAAAATAAGATATTCACTTAACAGTTCCTCGGTGACTAGGCAAGAGCCTATCGGTTAAGTCATTTCGGGGAGGGGAAAGAAATCAGATTGCAATAGGTTAGTGAATGAATGTGAGGTGAGGAATGTTAGGTATAGAGTAAAAGAAAAATAAGAGGGCAGTAACTAGAGGGGAACATAAGTCAAGAGATTATCTCTAACGCTGAGACATTTGAGTATGTTTAAATGGACATGACAGAGTTTCTATGCAGAGATTTAAGATACAAGAGGAGGACGAAGTAATCAAAGGAACTAAATCCATGAAAAGGGGAAAGAAAGATGGAATTCACAGTACCCGTCGGGGGATTTTCCTTAGAGAGGAAGAGGCCAACCATTTCAAGACATCTGCTGTGTCATGAGGAGGATTGAAGAAGTGGAATAAAATGCAATATGCTAAAATATTAGTTTATTTTGATAGGTGAAGAGTAGGACTGATGAGTGGCAGAGAGTCATCTGAGCATGCAGGGTCATGGGAAGACTTCGAAGTTCAAAGGATGAGAAAATCTCAACAAAAAGCAGATCAAAGCTTAACTTTCAGAACACTGGGCATATGTAATAGGATTAGTAGTAGTTTTTCATTTGGGGAAGTACAACATGTACACATTGCCCTGTCCCACAGAACACTCATGTATTTTGGGAAATTAATTCTCACCGTGCTATTTTAGGAAAGGTGAAATTATTGTGAGTCACTGGTTTTGTGGAACTGCTCCCACCATGAAATTTCAATATTTTTTTTCAAATTGATTTTTCTTCAAGCAAGCCCTGCCTGCCTTTGTATCTAGGCCTCCTGCCAGTCCAGTTCCATCTCCGAGGCAGTCCACAAAGTCCTGCTGGTCTACTCAGAGGCAGCCCCCATGGACCCACTGCAGACCCTCTTTGCCAGGACTGACTTCTCTACTCAGTCCCCTCAGGCAGTGCAGGTTGTAGTCTGCAAACCAGAAGCCTAAGCAATACCTGGCAGACTCTCTGGCCTCCCCAAACTTAACCAGTCAGAATCTGCATTGTATCAAGATCCCCGAGCCAACTGTGTACACATTAGAGTTTGAGAAACAACAGTTTAGACTTCTCTCTACAATGAGTCTTTAGGTTTGCTTGCTTTTTTAATCTCTTTCAATTTCCAAAGAAAAAAGAAAGATAATTTCTTATTCCTGTTTTCTATAGCACATTTTCCTCAGAATATTGATCCAAACTCCTTTCACTCAGTGTAGGCAATTTTTGAATTCGCTTTCAGATTTATCTTCTGCTGTTAACAACCCTCTTGACCCAAACTACTTTGTTCTACCCACACATATGCATCTCCCCACCAAAGCAAGCCATGTGCTGTCAATGCTATGACTTTTGTCATACTGTTCCTTTGATCCCTCCAACTCTTTTTTCCTCTTCATGAATCATCTTAAATGTCAGTTGTCACCTGACCTAGAAAGCCTTGTTTTACTGTGTCAGAAGTAAACACTATAATATATATATTTCTCTATCTACTTCACCAAATAAAATATAAACTTCATAAGAGCAAAATTGTATTTTATTCATTTTATATTGCTACCATAATTTCTAGCACCTAGTCAAGACATGGTTATAGTTGAGATACAGATACTGGTATGAATATGGATATAGATATTGATATAGATAGTTTACTGTCATATTATATACTTCATTGACTTAGGTATATTTGAGTTTATAGTATAATTCTAAATATTTAATATATATGTAGTATATATTTAGTTTATATATTTAGAATACATAGTTAATTTCTATATCTAGCTTTATATATAGTTCATAAATATATTTGACTTATACTTGTGTTTGTGTATATGTGTCTGTAAGGTATGTGGATTAGTTTTCTCAGTAGAAAATATGAAGAAGAGATCATGACAATATATTAAAGATAGAGGGGTTGTGGAAAACATTTTATTCCCACAGCCCCAAAAATGACTGATATAACTGCAGAAATCTCATGAGCTTATGGAATTTGTTTTTGGCCAAAGCCTCAGATGCTAAGTAGTTACCCGAATATCTAAACCATCTAAGTTACCAAAACTAGACTTGCAATCATTATACTTTAGGCTCTGCATGACTTTAGGCTCTTCTGATTCATTTTTGGACAATTTATAATGCAAAACTCTAAAGTAGTTTCACAACCAATAACAAGTTTTCATTGGATACACAAAGTCAGGGAGATCAGGCTACACACACATACACAGTGAGCAGCACACCCATAGCTGCAGGGGTAAACGCCACCCGGCAGAGTGCGGGAGCGAGAGAGGGATAGTATCTGCACCTGGGTGGGACGGAGGAGGCTGGTTGTGGTCAGCTGTGGCTGTGAGAGACTCTTGGCTTTTTGGAGAAGTGGTGTGTACAGAAGGCCAGACAGGGACTCAGTGCTGCAGTGAGAGTGCTCCGGGAGACTTTTTAAAAGGGGAGCTGAGGGGTGCTGGGCAGGGATCCCACGCGCAATTGCCCTGCTAGCAAAGGGAAAGGACTGAGGGCGCAGTTTGCTCCCACTCAGTGAAGCTGGACAGAGAGATCATAAAAGTGCACAATGAGGGGATTTCTCCGCCCCAGCCCAGCGCAGCTGGCAGGGCAGAGGCTGCACAGAGAGGACAGTTCAGGACTCTGTCTGCTGCGAGGGCAGCGGACTGGGAACTGGAAGGGCAGGAGGTGAGGATCTGAGATTATTTACCCCCAGAGAGAACCCCTATCCTTGGCAGAGATCTAACCTCTGGGAAGAAGAGGCCGCACCCAGCCCCACTTCCTGCAGGATCGTAAGCACCACCAGTGGGGAAGATCTGCAAAACAGGCAGTTCAGGCTCAAGAGAAATATCCACAAAAGAAAGACAGAAAGAGAAATGTCTAAAGGGCCCATTTTGAACTTCTCTCAGAGAGACAAAACAGGCTGCCTCCTAGAGCTTTATTTCACTGAGGCCAGCAAAGCAGGGGGATTAGAAATTGGTGCAGCAAGGGGGAATTGGGGCACTGCCCAGCCTCCGTTCTCACACAGAGCTGCCATCGGCACCTAGCGGGAAACAGCTGACCCTCTTACACAGGTTGGCCCATCCCTTGACACGGACAGCGGATTCATCAGAAACTATACATTATTGGACATAACCTGGGACAGACCAAGACAGGTGGTGTGGGCGCGGGGGAACACACCCACAATTTTCCCAGAAGACTGAACAGTGCCTCCCAAGGGAGACCCAGGGGTCCCATCCTCCCCATTACAAGAGAAGCTCCCTCTAGAGGTAGGTCAAGGTGATACAGGAGGTGGTGCCGGCAGTTGGATGGCCTGCAACCCCGGAACCTTGAGCTGATAAAAAGCCAGAGGCAGATCCGGAAAGAGAAGTCAGAAGGCAAACATCAAACTGCTGAGATGAATTTCACTTATTTTTTTTCAGAATTTGCATTTTTTCTTCCTTTCACATAACCTTTTAATATTTCTCCTTTTGCTTAATTGTATTCCAACTAATTCAGTACTCTTTGTCTTTTTTTATTCTGTTTATTTAGAGTTTACATAATTTTTTATTTTATTGTTATTTCAAATTTCACATTGTACCTTCCTTTGTCTTATTACATTTTGCCTTCTTCTTGCCTTTTCTTATTTTCAGTTTAAATTTTACTTCCCCCCATGCTACAACTTGTTCTTATTCCTTACTCTTATATTTCTCCTCCCTCTGTCCTCTCGAAAGCATTCTTTCTTCCTTTAGTCAGCTTACATTCTTTTTCCCCCTATAATATTTTTATTTTCTTTCCACCTTTCTAAACTGTGGCTTGTTTGGCGTGGATATTACGCTTATTGCTGTTCTTCTCCAACTGTATTCCTGTTTGTTCACTATATTTTAATTTCAAATCTCATAGGTTATTCTCCCCCTGTCTTACTCCACTGCGCCTTCCCCCTTCCCCATGCTTATTTGAGTCAGGAATTTTATTTTTCTCTTCCGTTCTTAGACTGGATTCTATTCCTTGCTCTTATTATTTTTCCTCTCCCATCCTCTCACAGACATTTTTCTTTACTGTAGACATCTCATATTCTCTTTTCTCCTTTATATAATATTCTAATTCTCTTTCCACCTTGATTAATCTTTGCTCAGCTATTGTTGTTATTGACCCCATTGTGATTTTCCTACAATTTTCTCCTCTTTGGTTCTCTACCTTTTAAATTTTATTTTGAACCTCGTAATATACTCTTCCCTTTTCTTACTCTATTTTTCCATCACTCCTCCATGTTTTACTTACATTTTAAATTTTATTTTCTTCTTTTCTTTGCCTTGTTTCTATTCCCTACTCTTATTATTCCTCCCTCTTCCCACTCAAAATCATTTTTCTCTCCATTAGTCATCTCATGTTCCTTTTTTCCTGTCTTATAATGCTCTTAATCTCTCTCCACCTTTATCAGTTTTTACTCAATTGCTGTTGATATTGCTGAGCTGGTAGCAGGTATTTTTGCTGACATGGGTTTGGTTTTCTGGATAGTATTGCTTTGTTAACCAGCATTTGTACAACAGCATATAAGACATGGCAGGTGTTGTGACTTCTAGTCAGCCAGCTGAAGGGGAGAAACCACCAACAAGTGATCCACCAATAATCAAAGCCCAAGTACAATAAGAGAGCCCACATAAACTGAATAAAGGGTAACCCTAGGGCATGCAGATCAGGAGATCGAAGAGCATGCACCACAGAGTCCCACAGAAAACCTACCATGGAAGTCCACCCTGTGAAGACAGGCAGACAAAACAGAGCAATCTGAGATGCAAAAACCCCCAAAAAAGTCAACTACAGTGAGGAGACAAGAATGAATCCCCAATTGAAAGGAAAGGAGGGATTCCCAGAAAAAGAGTGAAGTGAATTAAGGCAAGCAATCTATCAGCCATAGAATTCAAAATAATGGTTATAAGGATGCTTAAGGAACTCAGTGATAACTACAAGGAACTTTATAGAAGCTACAAGGAACTTAGTAGGAACTACAGCAGCATGAAAAAGAATATAGAAACTATGAATAAGTAACAGGAAGAAATAAAGAATGCAATATCTGAAATGAAAAATACACTCGAAGGAATTAAAAGAAGGCTAGATGAAGCAGAGGACTCAATCAGCAGGCTGGAAGATAAGGTAAAAAGAAATACCCAGTCAGAGAAACAAAACAAAAAAAAAAAGACTCAAAAAGAACAAGGGTAGTTTAAGGGAGCTTCAGGACAACATGAAACATAACAACATTTACATCATAGGAATAACAGATGGAGAAGAAAAGGAGCAAAGGATAGAAAACCTGTTTGAAAAAAATGACAGAAAACTTCCCTAACTTGGTAAGGTAAAAAGTCACACAAGTTCAGGAAGCATAGAAGGTTCCAATCAAGATGAACCCAAAGAAGCCTACTTTAAGATACATCATAATTAAAATAGCAAATTTGAAAGACAAAGAGAAAATCTTAAACGCAGCAAGGGAGAACAGCTGATAACATGCCAAGGAGCTCCAATAAGGCTATTGGCTTATTTCTCAACAGAAACAGTACAAGTCAGAAGGGATTGGCACAAAGTATTCCAGATAATGAAAAACAAGGACCACAACCAAGACCACTCTATCCAACAAGGCTCTCATTTAAAATGGAAGGCAAAATGAAGAGCTTCCCAGACAAAAGAAGGCTAAAAGAGTACCTCTCCACTGAGCCAGCACTGCAAGAGATACTAAAGGAACTACTATAAAAAAGAAAAGAAAGACAGAGAGAGAAATATAGGTACAGAAAAATGGCAATTAATAAATACCTATCAATAACCTTAAATGTAAATAGATTAAATGCTCCAATTAAAAGACATAGGGTAGCTGAATGAATAAGAAAACATGACCCACATATACTCTGTCTACAAGAGACCCACCTCAGAACAAAAGATCTACACAAGTTGAAAGTAAAGGGATGGAAAAAGTATTCCAAGAAAACACACATGAAAAGAAAGCTGGGGTAGCAATACTTATATTAGACAAAATAAATTTCAAAACAAAAGCCATAAAAAGGGGCAAAGAGGGTCACTACACAATACATAAAGGAATAGTCCTACAGGAAGATATAACCATTGTAAACATATATGCACCCGACACAGGAACACCTAAATATATAAAGAAAATCTTGGAGGACTTCAAGAAAGATATTGACAACACAGTCATCATAGGAAGTTTTAGCACCCCACTCTCAACAATGGGCAGATCTTCCAAATGAAGAATCAACAAGGATATCATGGCACTGAACACCACTCTAGAAAAATGGACTTAATTGACATATACAGAACCTTTCACCCAAAAGAAGCAAAATACGCATTCTTCTCAAATACACCTGGAACATAGTAACCACAAAACAACCTTCAACAAATTCAATAAAATTAAAATCATATCAAGCATATGCTCAGATCACAATAGATTGAAACTATAAACCAAGTTCAGGGAAAAAATTCAAAAACATTCAAATACATGGAGATGGAATAACATGTTATTAAATAATGAATGGGTAAACAATGAGATCAAAGAAGAAATCAAAAAGTACCTGCAAACAAATGAAAATGAACACACAACAACCCAAAACCTATGGGACACAGCAAAGGCAGTACTAAAAGAGAAGTTCATAGCAATACAGGCCTACATAAAAAGATAGAAAAATATCAAATAAACAACCTAACCCTACATCTACAAGAACTAAAGGAACAATAACAAAGAAATCCCAGAGCAAGTCTAAGGAAGGAAATAATCAAGATCAGAGCATAATTAAATGACATACAGATTAAAATAACAATTCAAAGGATCAGTATATCCAAGAGCTGATTCTTTGAAAAGATAAACAAAATCGACAAGCCTTTAACCAGATTCATCAAGAAAAAGAGAGGACCCAAATAAATAAAATCAGAAATGAAACAGGAGAAGTTACAACTGATATGACAGAAATACAATGAATTGTAAGAAATTACTATGAACAACAACATGCCAAGAAACTGGACAACCTGAGCAAGATGGACAAGTATCTAGAAACATACAATCTGCCAAAACTGAATCAGAAAGAAGCAGGAATCCTAACAGACCAATAACAACTAGTGAAATTGAAGCAGTAATCAAAATCTCCCAGGACACAAAAACCCTGGACTGGATGGCTTCATACATGAATTTTACCAAACATTTAAGGAAGAACTAACTTCTATCCTTCTCAAACTATTCCAAAAACTTCAAGAAGAGGCAGGACTCCCAAACTCTTTTTATGAGGCTAGTGTCATCCTAATTCCAAAGCCAGGTAAAGATACAACAAAGAAAGAAAACAATAAGCCAATATCTCTAAAGAACATGGGTGCTCAAAACCTCAGCAAAATACTGGCAATCCATATTCAGGAATACAATAAAAAGATCATAAACCATGATCAAGTGGGATTCATCCAAATGATGCAAGGATGGTAAAATATTCTCAAATCAATAAACATAATATACCACATAAACAAAGTGAAAGACAAAAATCACATGATCATATCAAGAGATGCAAAAACAGCACTTGATAAAATACAGCACCCATTTATGATTAAAAAAACATGTAGTAAAGTGAGAATAGAGGAAGCATACCTCAACATAATAAAAGCCATATATGAGAAACCTACAGCCAACATTATACTCAATGGGCAAAAGCTAAAAGCTTTACCCTTAAGGTCAGGAACAAGGCAAGGGTGTCTGCTTTCACCACTCTTATTCAACATAGTACCGGAAGTTCTAACCACAGCAATCAGACAGAAAGAAGAAATAAAAAGCATCCGAATTGGAAAAGAGGAAGTAAAATTGTCATCAGTCGCAGATGACATGATAGTACATAGAAAACCCTGTAGTCCTCAAAAAAAGTACTAGACCTAATAAGTGAATCTGGCAAAATAGTATGATACAAAGTCTATATTCAGAAATCAATGGCATTTTTGTACACCAACAATAAAATATCAGAAAGAGAAACTAGGAAAAAAATCCCATTTACTATAGAAACATGAAAAATAAAGTACTTAGGTATAATTTTAATCATGGGGATGAAGACTTTTGTTCACGAAAAAAACTACAGGGCACTGAAGAAATAAACTGAGGAAAATACAAATAAATGGAAGCATATGCTGTGTTCATGGATTGGAAGAGTTAAGATTATTGAATTGTCCATACTACCCAAAGAAATCTAGAGATTCAATGCAATTCCTATTAAAATACCAATGGCATATTTCCTACATAAAAAACATAGAAAAATATCAAATATAAAAGAACAACAAAGAAATCCCAGAGCAAGTAGAAAGAAGGAAATAATCAAGATTGGAGCATAATTAAATGGCATACAGATGAAAAGAACAATCTAGAACAAAGACAGATCTAGAACAAATAGTCCAAAAATTTACATGGAACCAAAAAAAAAAAGACTTCGAATAGCCTCAGCAATCTTGAGAAAGAGAACAAGTTGGAGGGCTCACAATATCTGAGATCACACTGTACTACAAGGCCACTGTAACCAAAATAGTCTGGTACTGGCATAAGAACAGACACATAGATCAATGGAAGAGAATAGAGAGCTCAGAAATAAACCCATGTCTTATGGTCAATTAATATTTGACAAAGGGAGCACAAGAATACAATGGAGTAAAGGCAGTCTCTTCAATAAATGGTGTTGGGAGAATTTGACTGGAACATGCAAAAAAATAAAATATGCCACCAACGTACACCATACACCAGAATAAATTCAAAATGGATAAAATACTGAAATATAAGTCATGACACCATAAAAAACTCCTAGAGGAAAACATAGGAATATTTCAGATATCCCACATAACAATATTTTTGGTGACATATCTCCTAGGACAAGTGAAATAAAGGAAAAAATAAACAAATGGGACTACATCACACTAAAAAGCTTCTCCACAGCTGAAGAAACCATCAACAAAATGAAAAGGTAACCAACTGAATGGGAGAACATATTTGCCAATGACACATGGGACAAGGGTTTGATCTCCAAAATATATAAAGAGCTCATATGACTCAACACCAGAATCACAAACAATCCAATTAAAAATTAGGCAAAGGATCTGAATAGACACTTCTCCAAGGAGGACATACAGAGGGCCCAGAGATACATGAAAAGATGCTCAACATCACTAGCCATTTGAGAGATGCAAATTAAAACCATAATGAGGTATCACCTCATACCTGTAGGAATGATCATCATTAATAAATCAACAAACAACAAATTCTGGTGAGGATGCAGAGAAAAGGGAACTCTAGCACACTGTTGCTGGGAATGCAGACTGATGCAGCCACTGTGAAAACAGTTTGGAATTTCCTGAAAAAACTAAAAATCGAACAGCCTTTTGGCCCAGTAATTTCACTGCTGGGAATATATCCTAAGAATACTGAATCATCATTTCAAAAGAACTTATGCACCCTTATGTTCATAGCAGCATTATTTACAATAGCCAAGTGCCAAAAATAGCCTAAGCGCCCATCAGTAAATAATGGATTAAAAAAAAAACCTGTGGTACAGCTCCACAATGGAACACTACCAAGCAGAAAGAAAGGAGGAACTTCTACCTTTTGCAACAGCATGGATGGAACTGGAGAGTATTATGCTAAGTGAAATAAGCTTGTTGGTGAAAGGCAAATACCATATGACCTCACCTATAAGAGAAATCCAATGAACGAAATAGAACCACATGCATGGAAACATGGAACAGACTGAAAGTGACCAGAGGTGAGTGGAGAAGAGGTTAATGGTGGAAAGAAGGGAAGGACTAGACAAAGAACATGTACGAATGACCCACAGACATAGACAATGCTGTGGGGACTGACTGTGGGAGTGCAGGAGTGGGATGTGTGGATGAAGGCAAAGGGGGAAAAATTGGGACAACTGTAATAGAATAACAATAAAAAATGATTAAAACTAAACAAGTTTTCATAGAATCCCCATGTACAAGAGCAGTCATAGAAGGAGTGGTACCTGCTCCCAAGGGAAAGGAAGGAGAGATTTGCGAAAGGAAGAATTTATTGAGCTCCTATTTAATGATAGGCATTCTTTTAGGCATTTTATACAGCTTCTCACTTTAATCCTCATGACAACTCTAAAAGTAACTTGTGTCATTATCCTCCAAGGATTTTTTGAGACTATACATTCATAAGCTATTAAGTATTTATTAGAAAGTGTTGCATCTCAAAATCACTGAGAATAAAAATGTTCATCTTAATATTCTTCTTTCAGAAGAAATAACAATTCCCAACTCACTTTAGACAGTCAAACAATTTTAATGCATCCTAAAAGGCAACTTCCTATATCACCAATGGACATTGACAATATTGGTTTAAGAGCTAAGTGTTATCTGTCCTTCACCACCTGGCTTATTTCACTTAGCATAATGCTCTCCGGTTCCATTCACGCTGCCATGAAGAGTAGCAGCCCTTTCTTTCTTTCTGCTGCATAGTATTCCATTGTGTAAATGTGCCATAGTTTTTTGATCCACTCATTTACTGTTGGGCACTTAGGTCACTTCCAATTCTTGGCTATTGTAAATTGTGCTGCTATGAACATTGGGGTGCATAGGTTCTTTTGAATTGGTATTTCAGGATTCTTAGGGTATAATCCCAGCAGTGCAATTGCTGGGTCAAAAGGCAGTTCCATTTTTAGTTTTTTGAGAAAATTCCAAACTGTTTCCCACAGTGGCTGCACCAGTCTGCATTCCCACCAACAGTGCACTAGGGTTATCTTTTCTCCACATCCTCACCCGCACTTACCGTTTGTTGATTTGTTATGATGGTCATTCTGACTGGTGTGAAGTAGTATCTCACTGTGGTTTTAATTTGCATCTCTCAGATGGCTAGTGATGCTGTGCATCCTTTCATATGATCTCACCTATGAGTGCAACCTAATCAACAAAACAAACAAGTAAGCAAAATATAACCAGGAACATTGAAATAAAAAGCAAACTGACAGTGACTAGAGAGGAAGTGGAAGGGGGATAATAGGAGAAAAGAAGGGGAAGGGTCATCAAGGAACATGCATAAAGGACCCATAGACAAAGCCGAATGGGGGAAGAATTGAGGTTGGGAGGTGGGGGTGGGGGGGGCTGGGGAAAGTGGTGGCAGGAAAATGTTGACCAAAAAAAAGTGGTCGGGGGAGGCTGGGAGTAGTGTGGGAAATTAAGAAGCCAAAGAGCTGGTATGTGCAGCCCATGGACATGGACTAAGAGGTGTGGGGATGATGAAATGGGGTGCAGGGTGGAGAGGGTAAAGGGAGAAAAAACGGGACAACTGTAATAGCATACTCAATAAAATATACAAAAAAATAAACAGGGGGAGGTTAAGAATAGTATAGGAAATGGAGAAGCAAAAGAACTGGTATGTACAACCCATAGACATGAACTAAGGGGAGAGGGGATAATGGGGTGGAGGGGATAAAGGGAAGAAAAAAAAACAGGACAACTGTAATAGCATAATCAATAAAATATACAACAACAAAAAAAAAAGCTAAATGTGGTGGAATAATTTGTTGGGAAGTTTTTTCTTTTCAATAAACATTCATTTTCCTTCTCTTTACTCCTGGTCAGCTAAATCCCAATAGATAATTATCCAAATCAATCACAGAATTTTACATAAGTATTATAGACTGTTATTCAGAAAGAATAATGTAAAAGAAGCAAGCCATGTTTGCATATTTTCACTCTAAAAAATATAAAAGTAAGCAGTTTTTCAGCAAATAGAAACTGTTTAATAAACTAACTGGAAATTTCTAATTTAATATCACCCAGTTGGTCCCAGCAGTAGTGCATGAAGATCTATGTTGAGTGTTGTCATTAATGTCCCCTCAGAAATGTGACTTTTCTCTTAACATTATTTTCAACTGTGGTTTTCTATTCTCTTATGTGTAATGCTTAGTGTATTCTTTTCACTGTCTGATGATCCCTGTGAGATTATATCAATGACTTTCCATAATGCAGATTATGCTTCAAATGAAATCCAGTGGTAGCCACAAGTCAAGGACAATTATACAGACCTGTTGACACCCAGAGATGTCAGCTCATGGGATAGTGTGATGAAATGCATCATACCAGGTCGGCTTTAGTGTCCCTGGCCTATCACCTGAACTAGGGCATGAGGTTCACAGTGGAAAGATCCTCAGAGGATAGCCAGCCAAATGTCACTGGTGGCATTATGACAGGAAAGAATATCTGAATAGAAGTGACTGGGAGTACAAACTGAAGAAAAGTGGGGGGATAGGAGGGCTGTGAGAGAATGAGGCTTTGCCTTTGCAAAGCAGAGCCTGTTATTATCACAATTTGCCTAGTCTGCTAAGGAAAATCTATCCCAAACTCTAAGAGTAGATCTTGGCTTGATACTGAAAATATCCAGTCTCTGCTCAGTGACCACTGTCTTGTTCTTTCCACTTCCTGTGAGTGGACAGCTCATGTTGGTATTTTTAATTAAACAAGGCCACCATCTGCGCCACATAAAAGTGGTGTCTTTCATATGGTTTTATGTAAAGAGAATTCATGTTATAACACTTCCAGAGAACAATTTGATTGTATAAATCAAAAAGCATATTATTTTCGACCCAGCAAATCCATGTCTTAGAATTTAACCTGAGGGAAATCACCATGAATGTATTTTCAAATATTTAGCAACACAGACATGTGTCAGAGCAGCGTTTACTTTTAAAACACTGAAAAAATCTAAATGTCTAATAATGTAGAAAAATATCATAGAAAAAATTTTAATTGCCATAGAAAGATATTCAAGATATAGTATTGCTTTTTTTAAAAAAAACAAGTCCAAGCAGAATTTTCTGTTTATGTATAAAAACATGTGGAAGACCAGAAGTAAACATATTTAAAAAATGGTTTTTTACATAAAAGTATAAGTAAACATATTTTTAAAATATGTAAACATAAAATAATTAAACTATAATTTTACTATCTAGGAATTAACAATTATTTAATTGTTTTTTTACTTGTCCAGATTTTTCTATAACAACTTGAATAAATTTTATAAGAAAAAAATTTAAATAATTTCAAAAGCTTAAATGGTTATAATTTTTACTCCATAAAAGATAATGAAGACACTTGGTAACTTAATAAAAGTTAATTTTATTTTCATATATAAATAAATTTTTAGGCCAGGTACTCTCAGAATGATAAGCTCTCGCTCAATCTACGAACAATTAAAAAAAAGTTATCTGAACTGATCACTGGAAATATTCAACAAAATAATTTAACTCCACAAAAACATTTTTCCCATGAAAATAACCTATGGTAAATAGGAACTGACCAATTTGAAAAGAGAATCACATTATTTTATTAAATGAAACTCTGGCTATTAGGGTACTACTAGATACTAGATATTTTTGCTTACTAAAAATAAATCAGCAAAATATGTGTGGGATTTCATTTGCTTTTATTTGGTGTCTAGCAGACGATGCTTTTGTTCACAAAAAGGCCAATATTCTAATACTCATTAAAGAATATAAATTTATTTTCCTTTAATTACTGTGTCCTAAAAAGTTCTGCATCAAAATACGGCTGGTGCAATTATTTAAGCATGGAAACTACTACCTGCTCGGGAACATAAAGATATTTCTGAATGGTGGTTTTTTTCTTTCTTTCTGCTAAAAAATCAGCAGTTAGCCTGCTACACTAACCACTACACATGCCAAATTCTGACAGTGCTCAAAATACTAATGATTCTTCTTGATTTAAAGGTTGTCTCAGAACTGGATCCTACTATGTGAGGTCTAGTTCCAAACTTTTTACTAACTGCGGATATGTAGTTGTGGTTTAGTTACTCAAACAATCCTAGATTACCAAATACCTCAGCTTTTGTTTGAAAAGGTGATTCAAGAAGAAGTTCAGAAAGGATGACCTCTAAAGCATAGAGTATTTCTGGCTCTATTTATTTTAGGCACTCTTTCTTAATCATTAAATATCCATCAATTTGCACAAGCTCCAAAGACATGAAACAATTATACAAATAACTCACATTATTCTAGTTGACCTTTTGAAAAATATAAACTGGAAACAATTATAAATCTATTTATAAAGACTCACCATTAGAAATGGAATTTTCTATTTACCCTGAAGTAAGCAATGAAAGACAACTTCCTATTGAGAAATCAAAAACTAAGTGAACTGTTACAGAAATGCCCACAGGCATAAATCACAACTTTTCATCTATTTTTAAATTAAAGTTCATTAATGACTTGTTTTAAATATTTGATTATAAATTGTATTTAAATTTTATGTTTGCATGTAATTGAATTTAATCATCACTTTTGGGCACTCAAATTAACCTTATATCTTTGACTTGATTTCTTTTTTAAAAAGGGTAGAATGCTACTTCTGAAAGTTTCTGGGTCCAACTTTTTAAGCTATTTCCTAGCATGGTTGATGTCAGTACTAAACAAATATTTGTGAAGTTCTTTTTAGTTTCATGATCCATTCACATGATTTATTATTGTGAGCAAAAAAAACAGATAATTTTTTTCTTGTTTATGTTTTCATGTTATGTTTTCACAGATGAAACATAATTATCATAATTATTCTCATTTTTTTGAAGTAGAAGAATGGAGAAAGAAATTAATATTATAGTTGAGCAGCTATTAGGCAGTCACTGAGCTTCTATTAAAAAATAAAAATAAAAGTTCTTATTTAAGCCTCACAATGAATAGAGTATATAAATATCTCTAGGTAAGGAAATAAAAGCTCAAGAATTTTTAAAAGTTGTTCAAGACTGAAAAACAATAGTGGGTTTGAGGTAATACTTAGTTAAATATATAAAAATGTCTACAATTGATGACTATTTATTTGGGTATTTTTAAATTTCAAGGTAAAAGATATTATAACTCTTTATGTTAGATGTATTTTCCACCTAATGCCCTGAAAATAAACATCCTTCTCCTTAAGGTAATTCAAGTGTATCTTTGTACCTTGCAACCTAAGGAGTCTTAAATAATTTATTTTAGTACTCATTTTGTCAAAATGAAAAACTGCAATAAGCGAAACATCACATATTTGTATATGTTAAGATAAGATTCTCCAAAAGTTAATTTTACTAAGCACATTAATTTTTCCATCTCACCTTTCATATTTTTTTATTTACTCATCAATCCATCCCTGCCTCCAGACGACAGGCTGTGACCAAACCAAGGACTGACATAAGTAAGGCACTCCCTGCCCCCAGGGGCTCACACACAAGTGGAGGAGACTTAAAGAAAAGTAACATACTTGGGAAAAAAAGACTAGAGAAAGAAGAGACTATAAACATTTATTTATATTTTTAACGTGCTTTTGCTAGTCTTCTATCATTTTTAAATTTGTCATTTTAAGAAAAAGAAAACATATTGTGGCCATTGCACTTTCCAATGGTATAAGCTTCTAGAGTTTTAGAGCCAGAAGGAGCCTTAATCACACCACCCTCCTCCACTAGTTCTCCACAAAATTTGGGGACTTAGGTAGAGCCAAAAGGGCAAAGAGTTTTGTTTGAGACTCAACTGGGGAGTTGCAATGCTAGAGGGAGGAGAGGGGAGGAATCAGCATATCATTGGATATTGGAGAGAGCTCAGATCCAGACGATGGTTGATGGTTTGAATTAATGCAACTCCTATGAGAGAAAACTGAATGGCAGAAAGGAGACTCTTAAGCATCCATTATTATGCTGCCTGCATTAATGTAATCCATGTAAGTTCCTTGTGAAATGTGCCCATTATCTTGACTCACCTGAAAACTCCATTTTTCCCCACTATCTCTTCTCCTTTGAAGGGCAGCTCAAGTATCAGCACCAGCAAAGAACTTCGACAGCCACCCCTCCTGACATCAATCTTGGGCTTGAGTCAAAGTTGTGTTATGGTGAAGAGCACAGAGACCGAAGCCTGGCTACCTGAGTTCAAATCCAGTTCTACCATCCATGAGTTGCATGAGTTTAGAACAAGACTCAATCTGCCTTTATGAGGGAATTCATATACTCACACAATTTAATAAAACTATTTTTCCACATTATTTCATGTGTTAACTTTGTCCCCTTAGTCAGTGATAGATATTGCATCTGACAAAATTCTGTAGTAAATGATGAATATTGTTGTATGTTATTGAAAAATTCAGGTGTAAATTAAAGATATGGAGAAAAAGAAACTTTGTGCACTGTTGGTAGGAGTGTAAATTGATGCAGCCACTATGGAAAACGTTATGGAGGTTTCTCAAAAAATTAAAGACAGAACTACCGTATGTTCCAGGAATTTCACTTATGGGTGTTTATCCAAAGAAACAAAAACACCATCTTGAAAAGATACATGCACCCCAGTGTTCATTGCAGTATTACTTACAATAGTTGAGACAAGGGAATGAAGTTGAACTTCTGAAGATAACTAATGTCCGTGAGGGAAAACACACTGGATGGGATTAATACTATGTTAGACATTGAAGAAAAAATGATTAATGAGTTTGGAGACATAGCACTAGATGCTAACTAACATAAAACAGAAAAATAAAAGACTAAAAGAAAGTAAACAGAGCATCACAGAGTTCTGGACAGCTTGCAATGGACTTACATATGCCTGTGTAATTAGAGTTTCCAAAGTGGGAATGGGTAAAAATGTTGAAGAAATATGACCAAAAGTTTCTAAATTTGATGAAAAGTATAAATCCACAAATGTGGGAAGTTTAACAAATCTTGAAATAAATCATAACAAAAATTAAACCAAGTCACATCATAATCCTGAAAGGGGAATTTATAGCTTTAAATGTTTATGTTATAGAGAAGAAAATTTAATATCAATGACCTAAGTTTCTACCGTAAGAAGTTAAAACAATCAAACACAAAGCAGGAGAAAATAATGAAAAGAGTAAAAGTAAACAAAATAGAAAAACAAAGACACAACAGAGAAAATTGATAAAACCCCAAGTTACTCCTTAGAAAAGATGAATAAGATTGATATAGCTGTTGTAAGACTGATAAAAGTAAATTGGAAAAAATACACAAATTTCCAATATAAATAATAAAAAGGGATAAAACTATAGATCCTACAGATATTAAAAAATATAAAATAACTTTATATCAGTAATTCAACAACTTAGAGGAAAAGGACAAATTTATGAAAACAAATATTTACCAATGCTACCTGAACATTCTATAAAATAACTTTATGTCAGTAATTCAACAACTTAGAGGTAAAGGGCAAATTTATGAAAACAAAGAAAACAAATACTTACCAAAGCTACCTGAACATTCTACCAATAAAAAAATAAATTTGTAAATAAACCTTATCACAGAGGAAACACCAGCCATGAATGCACTCACTGATAAACTCTACCTAATATTTAGAGAATAACTATATCAATCTTGTATAACTCTACATGAAAACTGAAGAAGAGGGAGTAGTTATTAACTCATTTTCGGAGATCAGCAGACTACCAATACAAAAGCATGAAAAGGACATTTAGAAAGAATTTTACAGAACAACATCCCTCATTAAGATATAAGCAAAAATCTTTAACAAAACATTACAAAATCAATTCCAGCAATACTTATAAAGGATAACATACCAAAATAAAATGGGATATATATTAGGAACACAAGGCTAGTTTAACATTCAAAAATATTTAATGTAATTTACCATATTAAGAGAATATAGGTGAAAAAACATATAAAATGATAATTTCAATAGATTCAGACAAATAGCCTTCATGATAAAACTCAACTCAACATAATTAAAGGATTCTGTGAAAACCTAAAACTAACACTGTGCTTGAAGGTAAAATATTGAATGTAGCTCCCCTGAAATCAGGAACAAGACAAGGATGTCTGCTATTACCATTTCTATTCAATACTATATAGAAGGTGTTAGCGGATGCAATCAGGCAGGAGAGAGAAATAAAAGGAATAAAGTTTGGAAAGAAAAAAATTAAACTCTAATTATATGTAAAAGATATAATTATTTATGTAAAAAATCCTAAGGAATCAACAAAAAAACTGCTAGAACTAATGAGCGAATTAACAATTGTCTTAGGTGTAAGATGAATAAAGCAAAAATCAATTGCATTTCTATATGTGTGCTAGCAGCAAACATTGGAAAATAAAGGTTAAATATCACAATTTACAACACGTCAAAAAGTATGACATGGATAGAAATAAATTTAACCCCAAAGATGTGTAAAATATCTGCTCTGAAAACTAGAAAACATTGCAGATAGAAATTAAAGAGAATCTTAAGAAATTAGAGATCCCCCTATTCAACAACTGAAAACTCAATAAGACTAAGATATCCCCAAATTTATAAATTCACAAGTCAAATCAAAATCTTATCAGGTATTTTTTGTAGAAATAGATAAGTTGATTATAAAATATATAAGAAATGCAAAGAATCTAAAGGAGTCAAAATAATCTTTAAAAAAGATCAAAGCTGAAAGACACTACCTGATTTTCAAGACTGATTTAAAAACTACAATAATCAAGGGAGTGTGGTATTGTTACAATGACAGAAAGTCTAGAAATAGAATAATTCATATACACAATTGGCTTTTCAAAGTCTTTTCAACAAATGATGCTAAAACAACTGGTCATTCGTATAAAGAAAGTGACCCTCAATTCAGGTCTCACATCATATAAAATTAATTTGAGATAAATCATAAAATCTAAATTAAAAACACAGACCCATAAACCTTCTAGAAGAAATCAAAGAAAAATGTCTTTATAATCTTGAGAAAGACAAATATTTGCTAGGACACACAAATCATTGACTATAAAAGAAAAAAGTGATAAATTAAGCTCTACAACATTTAAAAAATACTTCTGCTTTTACGAGAAACCACTGAGAAAATAAAAGCAAAATTTTACACATCCATATATAGATACGCATAATATAGAACAAAGTACTTGAATTGACTTTGGTTCTAACTACAAGATTTTTTTAAAAAGGTTAAAACATAGGCAACATACTTACACAGAAACTTTGCAAAAGAAGATATATAAATAATCAATAAATACATGAAATGATGATCAACGTCAGGAAGTACATCTTTAAAACCACTATGAAATAAAATTTCAAGCTCATGGGTAAAATTAAAAGACTAATAGTGTTGGTGAAACTGTAAAACAACTAGAACTCTTCTACATTGCTGGGGAGAATATCAACTAATGCAACA
Source organism: Mormoops blainvillei (assembly GCA_004026545.1). Classification (NCBI taxonomy): domain Eukaryota; kingdom Metazoa; phylum Chordata; class Mammalia; order Chiroptera; family Mormoopidae; genus Mormoops; species Mormoops blainvillei. Next base: position 47,442 of record PVJD01000295.1, read on the forward strand.
GCCTGAAAACAGTGTAGCAATTTCTTTATAAACTTAAAAATACATTTACCACATGACAAAGCAATTTCATTCCTATATATTTACCCAAGAGAAATGAACACATACAAGGTCTGCCTGGAAAAAGTCCAGCCATTGTTAAATAATGAGAATGGTTTGTGTGATATCAGTGTAACCTGGCAGCCAAGGAGAGTGGACTGGAATGTGCACGTGTGAACAATGATGACCTCACTGTACTAGTCATTTGGGGCGGTAGATGCCACTGAGTGAGCATGTGCACTGTGTGGCCATCGCATTAAAAATAACTGAGCAAGTAGAGCAATGAACCTGCACCAAATTTTGCATTAAGCTTAAACATTCCTCCACAGAAACTATTCAGATGATTCAGGAGGCTGCAGCTATGGGCAACTGGTGATTGGCAGCTTCGTCACAACAACACGCTGCTTGTGCATCACGTCTCTTGCAGAGTTTTTTGGTGAAACATCAAATCACCAAGGTGCCTCAGCCCCCCTACAGCCTAGATTTGGCCCCCTGCAACTCCTGGCTTCTCCCAAAACTAAATCACCTTTGAAAGGGAAGAGATTTCAGACCATTGATGAGATTCAGAAAATATGATGGGGCAGCTGATGGCAATTGGGAGAACTGTGTGAGGTCCCAAGGTGCCTATTTCTTTAAATGGGACTGAGGCATCATTGTCCTATGCACAGTGTTTCTCATATCTTGTATCTTCTTCAATAAATGTCTCTATCTCATAGTACATACATGGGTACTTTCTGGACAGACCTTGGTTGTATGGCCACAAAAATACACAAGTCTGTTCATAACAACTTTACTCATGAGTTTTTTTTTAAAGCCCATAAAACCAACCCACATATTCTACCTACTGTAAACACAGGTTTTGGTGCGTTCATTCGATGGAAAACAACTCAGTAAAAAAATGAACAAACTACTAAAACACATAGTAAATATATGGATCTCCAAAACATATTGGACTAAAGAAACAATATACAAAAAGAGAAAAATTTAACTAGGATAAGGAAAGTGGGAACTTTATGGGAAAAATGAAAGGCTCTTCTATGTTAATTGGGAGGTTTTTTTTTTACATGGTGCTTACATCTATCAAAACATATTGAACTGCACATTTATAATTTACATACAATAAAATGAACAGATTTTAATCAGAACAAAAAATCATGGCCGCTTTTAAACTGCCGTCATTTTACATACATATTTAGTAAAGATAAGTCACTCAGATGCCCCATCAAGAAAGGACTTGCTGCCCCAGCTGTGGAGAGTACAGTCTGCAGACAGGCTCCCAGCCCTCTGCAGATGGGGCAATCCTAAAGGAGCTCACTTCCAAAGTCAAGTCCTTCCTGGAGCTGCCCGCATCCCGTGGCTGAGTAAGGTAGGCTAGAGTAGGCCAACAATTTTGTCCTGACCTGGGCCACGCTGACAAACAGTACTTGGCTGAGTACTTGCTCCAGCACTCTCACCCCCAACCCCCAGCCCTACCCTCCCTCCCACACCGCATTGGCCACAGCTTTGCTGAACCGTGATGCAGGCTCTATTGCTCCCTCTACCCAGTTCTGTTTCTTCTTTCTTCCTTTCACAGGTATTGACCCTTAACACGTAATTTATGCCCTAATCTCTGTCTCCACATCTACTTCCAGAGGACGCAACTTCTGACACCATGGCATTGCAACCCCATGAAACTTCTCCAGCAGCTCTCCCTATCACATGCCTCAAAATCCTTGCCTGGGGTGCCTTCTACCTGCCTTACCTTGGCGGAATGTAAACAGTCCTTCCATCTAAACTTCCTGAAAACTGATACCACACCTTCCTGTCTTCTCCGACAGCACATTGGAATGTTTTCTGGCTGTTCTGTTTTCATTCAGTGATAAATCAAGTCAAACTAGCAGGAAATAGATGGCACACTCAAACTGGGTAATTAGGAAAAAGAAAAAATAAAGATTATTAATAAAGTTTGGGATGGCTGTAGGGAAATCAGGACCCTGAGTCTAAAATCAACATGAAGTCATAAGAAACCCCAACTGGGCCTTAATATTGTAGAAAAGAGGTAATGGGAACTAGAGACAAATAGATTTGTGTGAAAGGGCTACTGAGAGAATTAGCATGTTTTTAATATTATTATAAATAATTATTAGATAATTTCAGTAAAATAATTTCTAAATCTAATTCTACATTAACACTTCTAAGTAATTATTTGGCTGATAGTTGTATGTCAATTATTTTATTCACTTGTTCATTCAACAAATATTTATTGAATAACTAGTATGCCAGGTATATATATAACCAAAGATTTATAAATGTATTCAAACTAGATTGAAGCTACATTTAAAGTCTCCACAGTGTACTCTGCAATTACTGGATATTTTTACAACTTGACACATCTGTCTATACTACCTATACACATCACAGAATGGAGCACATTTAACTACAAGAAATATATAATTGACTCCTTTGTGAAATTGTTATACTAAGTTTTATGGTTGACACACTTAATATTCTGTGAATGATCTGTGCAAGTACTCAGGTACATTTCATATTTTGGGTGAAACGGTACTATGTAATAAAATACTTAATGCAAAGTGGCAAACGACAGGAAAAAAATTATTCAGACGTGAACTTTGAAAGTTCATATTCATCATCGCAATAATGAAGAAATGAAAAGCCCCGGCATCTACCGGGTCCTCTAGGAAGCAGATGCCCAGGAGCAGGTCGAAGAGCAAGAGACTTACTAGAAGTACTGTCTATTATAACAAAGGGGGACCAGAGCTGGAGTAAGCAAGGAAAGTCTTCAGACTGATGCGATCATGAAACTTGTGAAAAGAGAGGAAGAAACAAGGAATATTGAGTGGGAAAAGCCTCAGGCCAAGGTGCAGCTCTGTGAAAGTCTCCCGCTGCCCAATAGGAGGCCTACAGCAGACTGCATATAGGAGAGACTTACGTTGGGCAGAAAGGGTCCTGTTACCCACATAGGGCTCAGTCATTACCTGGGGCCACCTGAAGAGGGAGTGGCTACAGTTCAATGGTATCATAAATCCAGAAGATGCTTCCGTCAGCTAACTCCACTCCTCACAACTGATCAGCAAGTTTTTTCTTAAAGAACTATCCAAACAGTAGAACTCTGTGACCACCACCATCTACTTCACTCATGAAGCAACTGGTAAATGGGACTCATGCTATTTGGTCCCATTTGCAACCCTCCCTGTCCCCATGACCACTTCATTACAGTTCAGGGTGACCAATGGCAAGGCTGGCTAATGTCAGCTGATCAAACATTTTACAGGGATACCTGCGAGATCTCGCAGGTTTGGTTCCTGACGACCGCAATAAATTGGATCATAATGTTTTTGCTGGTGGAAGGTCCTGTTTACAATTTGTTAAAAAACGCAGCATCCTGTGAAGCCCGATAAATTGAAACAATAAAATGAGCTATGCCTGCATCTATTTTCAGTGTCTCCTCCATGGTGAGTAGTTGATTTCTGGTGGGCATTACATGTAATATAAAAATCTTCACACATCATACCCACCCCCATATGTTCATTCACAAGTCTCTCACAAATTTTCTTACATATAATCTTTTAGTTCTTTTTCTTCCAGGCTTCTGACCAACCAGTCAGACTGTTCACCACCATCCAAAAACATTTATGTATGTATGCATGCATATACACATATACAAACATGCACACATATATTTCTATTCTCACCTAGGGCCACTTATTCTTCACAAAGGTAATAATCTGATTCAATTAGATTTTCCCTGCGACCATCCTTCAAGTCCGCCCTTAAGTATGGCTGTAGTTTACCAGTCATTCATCTTTGGATTACACCCACATACCAATCCAATCAATCCGCACACCAATCTTGGACCATAGGTGCAAACCGAAAGTGACAAGGATGTTGGCTATTGTTTGTTCACAAACTGCCCCCTAAACACCAAGGGCAAGGAAACACAGAAGAGAGAGGCAGGCCACTCCAGACTGGTAGGTGCCACAAGCCGGGTGGTAGTTCTCTGCGCCCGCCTGCCAGAATCCGAGAAAGTTTACATGGAGGATTTTCCTGGATTCAGTCACAAAGTCAATCCAGACGGCCTCGAGGACACCTAACTCTCTCAAGGCCACATCTCTGAGATGGCTACTTGCATAGAAATAGTATGTAGAAAGTACATTCCAAGGACAGGGAAGGGGGATAAAAAGATATCAATTGCCTGGGTCCGGCTCACAGTTCAAGCCGATGTTGTATCTTTTTGATGACCTCTTTCAACAGCTACTTGCTCATGCAACTAACTCATGTGCTCTAGTCAAGTTTAGGCTCAATCCCAGATGTGCCATTTTCATTTTAAGATGGACTGCTGCTAGATGCCCTCCATGACACCACTTGGTGGATCCAAGAGAATCAGATCATGGTGGCAAGTTGTGGAAGTATCGTCATCTGGTGAAGTCAAGTATTTCTACTTCACCGGGGTGTAGTAAAACCCCAGGAGCTGTTTCTTGAAAGGCATAAAAATCTTTGCTGTTGAAGGCATGGTCCTGCTCTAGAAACCCAGGGATTTGCATTATAATTCTGCAAATTAGAATTTGCTGTAAATTCTAGTAAAACTAGAGTTTGCTGTAAACTCCACACTACATCTTTTTCCACAACTGACATCTCCAATACCAAAGTGTCAGCCAAATCACACAGCATAGCTAATTGCACCACAGCCTGGTCCTTGGTGCAGAAATATTTCCTTCCCAGGTGTTACTCAGTTCTGAAAGCCTTTTGATTACCTACTATATGGTCTAGAATAGAACTCCTACATATGAAATGTGTTGCCATCAAATTTTAAAGAGACCCAACAGGTCCTGTATGTCTTTCTTTGTGGTAGAGGATGCAAGACACAGCAAATTGTCTTTCATGTTGGAATAGATGTCTCAGCATGACCCTGACCACTGGATCCATAAGAGATTTCCTTAAGTGGTAGGTTACTAATCTTTGAAAGGGTTATTTCCCAAGTTCAGGAATACAAGCTTCTTACCATGGTCTCCAGCATACTAGCCACATCTTGTTTATCTAACTTAATCGACATGATGTCATCAAGATGGTGTCCTATAGAATGTTACAACAGTCTAGCTCTCTTCTGACTCTATTATGACAGACAGCTCTGGGACAAAACTGCCATGTACATTTTTGCCCATTCCATATGAATGCAAATAATTCCGGATACCTTTTTGTGATTAGGATAGAAAAGAACACATTTATTAAATCAGTGTCTGCATACCATGTGTCCAAGTCCTTATTAAAATTCTGTAGCAATAATTCCATACCCGGCCACAATAGGGACTAATATTAAGTTGAGTTTTTAGTAATGTACGATCTCTTTTGAGGATCCATCTAGCTTCTGCAGAAGAGAGACAGGTGAGTTAGACAAATGATGGGGACCTCTGCCCCTTTACCCTTACGATCCTTAGGGTTGGGACTCTCTGCCACATCTCTTAAGATTTAAGATGTAATATTGGGTTTTGGGGGATTTTGTTGTTTTTTTGTTTTTGTTTTTGCTATCTTGGCAGAAGGTAGAGAGTGGTGAGGAATGGATGCAGTTTTAGAGGCTACCACTTGGCCTTCTCCACTCTAGGCCAAGGCACAGGATGGCAGTTACTCCCACTGCTATGTATATCAATCCCATTTACATATTCCTGAACCAAGAAAATGGTCATCAGACTCCTCAGTCTAGGACTCAGTAGACCCACCATAGGCTGAAACTTGGTCACTATTTAATTTATTACCCAAAAGAAGCCATAGTAATGCTTCCAGGTATTGTACAGTGCCCATTCAAATCCTGTGCCCGATATTCCTGAGAAAATCTAGTGTGCCATCACCCAAGTAAATAGCCTTAAGTTCCTTTGGGAAAAGAAATTCAAAGAACCATCAGAACGTATATTTATTGTGGTATTGCGGGGTCCTTTCTCGAGGGATAGAGTTGGAAAATTTAGCAAATAAAAATATAAGACACTCGCCCGGACTGATATGGCTCAGTTAGTTGGGTGTCGTCTCGCAAAGGGAAAGGTCGCCAGTTCAATGCTCAGTCAGAGCACATGCCTGGGTTGTGGGTTCAGTCCCCGGTCAGGGCACAGATGGGAGGCAACCAATCGATGTGTCCTCTCATACCAATGTTTCTCTCCCTCTCTTTCTCCTCCCCATCCCCTGTCTCTAAAAATAAATAAATAAAAGCTTTAAAAAATACAGGACACTTAATTAAATTCAAACATCAGATCAACAACAATTTTCTTAGCATAAAAGTTTTCCTAGTACTGCATAGGACATGCTTATACTAAAACATTATTCATTGTTTATTTGAAGTTCACGTTTAACTGGATGCCCAGTATTTTACCTAGCAATCTTACCCTGGCCACTTCTTCAGTCAATAGGTTCTGGGTCTGAGAAATGAATCAGGTCCAAGCGCTGAGTGAGACGTGTGATTGTGGTTGGTGTGACTGACCTCAGTCTCCTGCCCATGCATTCTTGCCTCCTTCTGCTTTTTTGAAAAAGATTTTACTTATTTACTTTTAGAGAGAGAAGAAAGGAAGAAAGAGAGGGAGAGAAACAGCAATTTCTTGTTGCTTCTCACACACCCTCAACTTGAGGGACCTAGACCAAAACCCAGGCGTGAGTGCTGACTGGGATCTGGGATACAAACTGGTGGCCTTTCAGGTGCACAGGTTGATACTCAATCCACTGAGCTACACCAGCCAGGACTACTTCTAATATGTACCATGTTCTTTAACCACCTTCATAATTCCCTCAAGGTCAAGCCACTTCAATGATCGCCTTTCCAACCTATCTGACCCTCATAGTAATTGTGGTCACCTGGCTTCTGGAAATTAAGTATCACTAACTTCTATTGTTTTGAGGTTCTGTCATCTCATTGCAATTAACAAGCCAGCTCTATGAACACTTTTTTACTCTCAACCCTGGCCTGCAGAGAAAAGTCATCACAACACCTGTAGGTGATGCTGGTTTCCCATTCACCAGCACCTTCCTCACGGTCAACATATTTCTTGGACCCTCTAGTGAAATAGTGTAATTGCTTTTAGGGCTTCTAGCCTCACAAACATATCCATTTCAGCATGCCTCCTTTCCTACAGATTGTCAATTACAAAATTTAATATTGTGTACTCTATTACAAAATTGGGTGAGCAGATATATATGATGTCTGTCCAGAGAGTATCTAGATGTGTAATATGAAAAATAGAAACATTTATTGAAGATATGAGATATAAGAAACATTTTACATAGGACAATGACACCTCAGTCCCCTTAAAAGTAGGCACCTTGGGTCTTCACACCATTCTCCTGATCTCCATCAGCTGTCCTGTCATATTTTCCTGAATCTTAACATGGTCTGAAACGTCTTCCCTTTCAAAGGTGATTTTGTTTTGGGAAAAGCCAGAAGTCACAAGGTGCCAAATCTAGGCTGGAGGGGGGCTGAGTCACTTGGGTGATTTGATATTTCACCAAAAAAACTCTGCAGGAGACAGGACATGTGAGCGGGTGCGTTGCTGTGATGAAGGTGCCAATCACAAGCTGCCCATAGCTGCAGCCTTCTGTGGAAACTATCTAAATAGTTTCTGCAGAGGAATGTTCAAGCTTAACACAAAATTCAATGCAGGTTCATTGCTCTACTGGCTCAGTCAATTTGAATGCCACGGCCACACAGGACACATGCTCACTCTATGGTGTTTGCTGCCCCCACTGACTAGTACAGTGAAATTGTAATTATTCACACAAGTGCATCCCAGTCCACTCTCCTTGGATCCCAGGTTACATCAACATCATGCAAACCATTCTCATTATATTAACAATGGTTAGACTTTTTCTGGACAGACGTCATATATTTACACTCCCCAAGCTACTTAGAGTATGTTACCAGTTGTTGGCACTGAGCAACAAGATTGTAGAACATTTTTTTCTTTTTGCTTTTATATATTTTCTGGGATTTTTTTTCATAATAAGTAAAATGATTTTTTAAAAATGAAAGTGATGACAAATAAACACATAGGAAAGGATACTCAATAACTGGACATCATGAAGCTTTTCTTCCTTGTTAGTTTCTATGGTGATATAAAGCTTCAGGTACTATACAGACTGAAGCAGTTTGATGGGCATAGTACAATAGATGTTAAAGAAAAAAAATTAGGACACCATTTGTAGCTCTGTTGTATAGAAGCTGTAATAATAAAAGCCCACAAAATTAAAGTAGTATTTCTTAAATTAGAGCCAGACTATAATTCTCAGAAAATTCAATCTGTTTTCATTCTTATCTGGAATTATATATCATGCCTTCTCCTGCTTTAATAGGACTAAATTGATTTGGACTATGGAAGTAGAAAGTAGGCAGAGCTTTATCAATTTTACTCAGTATGAACAAAATTCCTATTATTGATTGATCTTTCAAATTGTAGCTCTAATTTCATGATTTGAAAATGTACTGGTAGGGACAAGTATTGACTAGGTTTTTCTTAAAATACTGCATTTAATAGGTTTAGAAAAAATGGAGATGTCATGAAAGGTGACTTCTGAACCCACTTCCCACACCAAATATCAGCAGAAACTCTTTTTTCCAGTCATTCACCTTTATTTTACATGTCCAAGCTACCAAAAAACTTGCACCAAGAGAACTAGAAACAGAACAAGAGGACCTGAGCTAGAATCATGTGGAATCACTGACTCCCCTGTGTTTCTCCTGGGTCATTCCTTCTGTCAGGTTATAGCCAAGATCTCGAGCAGCCAAACCATATCACACCAGCCTTCTCCGCACAGTGGCATTTGTTATCACAACTGACACCAAGGTGCAAACAATTTTCTTCCAGCTTCACCCTGGTTTTTAGAAGCCTAAGTTAGTAATCCCTGGGAACCAATTCTCCCCAAAATAAGTGTTTCCAGAACCTGTCCTCTTTGTTCGATCCCTGTCACTAATATGACTACAGTGTAAGATTTTGGAGCTAGTCTTGGGTTCAAGTTCTAGTTCTCATATGGGACTTTTGATAAGTTACTTAACTATTTTGAACCTAGATTTCATCATCTATAAAATGACAATATCTACTCGATAGCATATTTATAAAGATAAAAAATAATGTATAGTAAATACTTGGCATATAAGTAGTACAAAGTAGTTTCTCAATAAAATGGTGGTTAAGTGTGTGTCATATCTAAAGTCTAATCTAAACTTGATTATATGACATCCTCCTAATGGGACTCTACCATCTGTTACTTCCCTCTTTAGTCCATCCTCCCTGTTTTCCTGTATTTAAAAAAAAAACCAATCACATAATTTCCCTATTGAAACATTATACCACAATGCTTACAAGATCAACTCTCAAATCCTTGTCTCACCATAAAATGCCTACATGACTTGACTCTCATTTCTTTCCACTCCTCTCATTCACTGAGCCAAAAGCAACATATGGATATCCACTATGTGCCAATTACAGTAGATGTGGCAGTAAGCAAGTCTAATATCACCCATATTCATGCAGCATATGTAACAAGCTGCAGTCACCATCAAGCATTAACTCTTTCCTGGACAGAATGTTTATTTACGCAATCTCTTTACCCTACTTATGAGAGCATAAATAGTCATACCTTCAAGTAGCGGCTACAGTAGAGACAAAGACAAAGGGAGGGATCAAATCGTATTGAGGGAGATTTCAAAGAAAAGGAAGGCAATGGTAAATTGGTAAACTCAGCCTCTGGCTTAGTTTTAACACTAGCAGGAAAGGAAAAGTACTACAGGAACCACTGGAGGTGTGCACTCGAAAAGAGTTCTAATGCTTTGAGGTGATCATCAGAGGCATGTCCAAGACAAATGGTCATTAGTGCAGGGTCTTAAAGGTGGATAAAATTTCTACAACTAGAGGAGCAGAAGAACATTCCGACCAGCAGGAAGAGTGTCAAACCAGGCCAATCACCTTGCCAGCCATGTTTAAAATCGCTATCAGAGAAACAAATTGCTCAGACAGTAATCTTTAGGTTTGCTCAGGAATTCTGGTTGTCTTGAAATAACCATTCTCAAATGTTGGTGTGAGTCAGCATTACACGGAGAATTAATAATGTATACTAGGTCCTGGGCACATTGAAGTGTACTAAGATCTGAAACTGTTTCTACCAAATCCCCAGATAATTCTCATATACCCAAAATATCAAGAACCACTGCCTTAAAAGAGCTAAGCCAATTGTTTTCAAAGTGCAGTCCACAACCGCCAGCACCATCACCTGGGAGCTGGGTCTAAATGTAGGGAATCAGAACTCACACCAGATCTGTATGAAAATCTGTACATTAATGGCATCCCATGTGATTCATATGGACATTTCATTTTAAGAAAAACTGATCCGAACCAGTAACTCTTAACCCTACTACCACGGTGGAATCACACTAGGAACTTTAAATATTACTGATACCTGGCTCTCAACCTCATATTGTTATTTAATTTCTATGGTGTGTCCTGGATGTAAGAGTTTTAAAGTCTTCCTAGGTGATTATAATAGGCAGTAAAGTTTGCAAGTCACTATTCTAGGTTTTCCTGATACACTGAATATTGACTTCTTGGGAATTTTTAATCATATCCAAAAATTGTTTAATTCAACTGAAGAAATTTGAGTTAAAGAACATTACAGTAAAGTAATCTTTTCACTAATTTACTTCATTTTACATATGTGTGCACATGTTTAGTTTACAATATATATTATAGAAAAAGCAATACAGTTTAACAGTGTATCATATATGCAAGCTCTTCAAGTTATAGAAGTGTCCAGATTCAAAATTTAGCAGCTGGTTACAGAAGTTTCTGTTGCTTAATTAATTGTTTGCAGAAAGCACCCAATTTTAGAAGGATTCCCCTAACCAATAAGGTCCTGACCTTTAAAACAGGGCATGTGAACCTTGTAAATCAATACTTGCATACAGACTCTGTCTGTATTGCCATAAATTCAACATTAGCACACATAATTTAGTTTGATTTTGTATTCTAATAACACTATAAATTTTATTTTATTTTATTTTATTTTATTTTATTTTTCAATTACACAAAGATTTGTTGGTAACTGCTATGTGTGAGGCAATGACTTGGATGATGGCCATACAGTGATGAATAAGGCCTTATAAGCCCTTGAAGAAGTTTACAGTCTAGGAGTACTTTCCAATATGGTAGCCAATTGCTCCATGTGGTCAGTGCCACCAAGCAACTAAATTTTTAAGTTTATTTAATTTTAATGAATTTAAATATAAGCTTACAAACTGAGATCAGTTTGATTATTAGAAAATTAATGTTTCCCATTAAAAGTTACATCTGGAACAATTTGAATATGTGAGTCTACATTTTCAATTATACATTTTATAAACTCTAAATATGATCAAGTATTTTATTTTTTTAGTCTTAAAATTAATAACCTTTATACCTTTTAAATAGACATTAAGAGAAAAGACATAAAAAGTCTTGGTGCAGAAAAATTATATGGGTGAACTTGACTTGGATTGATCAGTTTAACATGCTATTTCCATCTTCTGTAAATAGATCCCCTATTACCAGTAATTTTTGAGATTATATTGCCACCTGCTGGTGGATATTTTAAGATTATGATAATGTGATGCTTATTTTGTTTTTAATTAAACTTTACTTTTCGTTCTTGTTTTCAATAAATGTATGTTTCATATTATAATTTTATTCATATTAAAATTTTATAACTAATAAGAGAAAAACATTGCACCATCATATAAATCTGGAACATAGTTAAGGCATATTACAAAATATCCCTTGGGAAAATACACAAGCTGAGGATTTGTGTGACCTATTCATTTAAATGCAGCTTTTGACCCATTGTTCTCTTCAGTTCTAAGACTACAGGATACTTAGCCATGTCACTAAAGCTGAGGTTGTCAGCAGCCACATATAGATGTATTCTTTGGCAAAGGTGTTGAAAGACAGAAAGCAGACAAGTCAAGTTTTCTTGGAAATCATGCAAGTATAATGCTCACATAAAAACAACTAGTAACAGAACAGAAAGAAAGACAGAGAAACAGAAAATGAATATATTTATAGGCAAATAAAACTAGAATTCAAGAGGGCAAGATGGGGGAGGCATGAATGGAAGTCACACTGACCTCCTCCCAGGACCAATCTGGAATTACAACTAAATTGTGGAGAAATCACCTGGAACAAACAACTGAACAATAGCGAGAGAGAAGCCTCGACGAGACAGAAGAATCAATTTCAGCACAACCTGACTGGTAAGGAGTGCGGCGGAGACTCAATAAGTCTATCTGGGCACCCTCATGCATCAGCGCCAGAGGGATATTTAAGCAGCAAGTCAGATCCCCCTGAGAAGAGTGGTGTCTAAACCACAAGCGGGAATACCCAGCCTGCACCAGAGCCCAAAAAGTGCACAGATAACAACCAGCTGCGAAAAGTGGCAGGGTTGCTCGCTGCCAGAGTTGGGCGGCTGGAGAATGAAAGAGCCATTTAAAGGGACAACACATAAATTTTCATTTGCAGCCACTTACCCTGGGCTCCAGAAAAGGCTGGGGAAGTGTGAGCTAGAGGTGTCTGAGGAGAGACCTTGGATGGAGGATTTGGGGAGAGAACTGAGAGCTTAGCCGCCAGGATCCCGGTGCTGCATCATCCCCCCTAAGGCAGCAGCCATCAAGCTCAAGCAGACCACTCCCCTCTGAGCAGCAGCAGCCTGAGGGGAAACACTAGCCCCAACCCCAGGAGGGATTCTGCCCCACCCTATGGTGCTTAAGAGTGCAGAGTACCTAGATTAACAACTGAAGCAGACAGCCACAGACAATAGATCCCTGGAAGTCTCAAACACGCTGCCTAAGGTCAGACAGGGTCAACATCTGACATCACCAGAGGCAGATGAAGAAAGAAAAAACAGTGGTAAATACTAGAGGCCTCTGAGACAAAATCCACTGTGGTCTTCTCCATGATTTGCCGTATTTTCTTTACTACACACCTTTTTAACATTCATTTCTCCTCCATCAAGTTGGTGCATATTAAGTGACTAGATATAGTACTGTTTTATTCCTCTCCTTTGCTATAATAGCCTTAATCTCTTTACAGCCTTGTTAATACTGGGTCATTTATTGTTGATAGTGGAACTGCAGGGCACAGTTATTTTTGTGGACATGGATTTGTTACCTGGGTTTGTGGTTTTGCTCTGGCAGCCAAACAATGAGAAGACAAAGAAAAAAACTCCAATCAAAATGAAGAAATCCTCAGAAAGACTATTAAATGAAATAGGGGCAAATAAACTATCAGATTGAGTTCAAAACAATGGTAATAAGGAAGCTCAATAAACTCAGTGAGCTTAGTGAGAATTACAAAAACCTACAGGGAAACTATGAGGAATTTACAGCAAACTATATCAGCATGAAAATGGACATAGAAACTATCAACAAGAGCCAAGAGGAAATGAAGACTATAACTTCTAAATTGGAGAACACAGTACAAGGAATCAAAAGCAGGCAAGATGAAGCAGAGGATTGAATCAGTGAGCTGGTCGACATGGTAGAAAAAAACTCTAAGAAAGAGCAAGAAAATGAAAAAGGGCTCAAAAAGAAAGAAGAGGTGTTAAGGGAAATAATGACAACATGAAACATAATAATATCCATCTAATAGGAATACGAGAAGGAGAAGAAGAGGAGCAAGGGATAGAAAACCTATTTGAAAAAGTAATGATGGAAAACTTCCCTAATTTGAGAAGAGAAAAAGTCACATAAGTCCAGGAAGCACAGGGGGTCCCAATCAGGAGGAACCCAAAGAGACCCATTCCAAGACACATCATAAAGAAAATGGCAGATATCAAGGACAAATAGTGACTCTTAAAGGAAGCAAGGGAGAAAGAGGAAGTAACATACAAGGGAGCTCCGATAAGGCTAGCAGCTGACTTCAGAGAAACACTACAAGCAAGAAGGGAATGGCAAAAAATATTCCAATTAATGAAAAGCAAAGGCCTGCAACCAAGACTACTCTACTCTGCAAAGCTCTCAATTAAAATGGAAGGTGAAATAAGGAGATTCCCAGACCAAAGAAATCTAAAAGAATATACCACGACCAAACCAGCATTGCAAGATATGCTAAAGGGACTGCTTTAAGAAGATGAAGAAAAACAGTGAGAGAGAGAACACAAGTACAAAGGGAAAAAACGAATAAGTACCTATCAATAATAACTTTAAATGTCAATGCATTAAATTACCGACAGTAATGAAAGGAGAGGAGAGACAGGGGATAACAGGGGAAAAGGAGGGGAAGGGTCATCAAGGAGCATGCATAAAGGACCCATCGACAAAGCCAAATGGGGAAGAATTGAGAGTGGAAGGTGGGGGTGGGTGGGACTGGGGAAAGTGGTGGCTGGAAAATGACAAAACAAAACAAAACAAAAAAAATAGACTGGGGTAGGTTAAGAAATGTTTAGGAAATTGATAAGCCAAAGAACTGATATGCAAGAACTAAGAGTTGGGGAGATAATGGGATTGGGTGCAGGGTGGAGGGGATAAAGGGGAAATAAAGAAAGTGTATTTATTTATATATGATATATATATGACTTTATACATATACATGATATCTGTTTCTCTCTTCCTTTCTTTCTGTTCATATAAAAATGTAAATATATGTGTGCATACATATATGAAGGTTAGGACTTGTATAGATAAAAGGTAGAGCTGTGGGTAGGGATAGAGGTCTGTGTCGACATTATATCCCTTTGCATGTGTTCGGTCTTCTGTTCCTAAAGAAATAATTATGTGGAACCCATAGAAGTGGCTAAGGTATGTCCCAGCATTCAAAAAATGAATTTTTCTCTCTTAGAATTCTGACAAGGCACTTACAGCATTGCTTCTGATACAGACACTTACACGGACTGTATCACATATTGAATTCCACCAGTATAACTTTATGAATTATCTATTATCCTTAGAAATAAAGCATGAAGAGTTGCTAGTGTTTATGGGCAGTTTTTAGGTATATGTTCAATGATGAAGTTCACAAATATTGATTGATACAAAGAGGGGTACTTAATATTTATAAGTATTAATGTCAGTTAGATAAAGACAAAGTCTAAATAAACTTTGAGCTGAGAATACTGTTATTTCATAAATTCTGGATTAGGGTTTATTTTTATGTTCATAGTAACCACTGCTATCCCATGGAGGGAACCTGTTAATACATGTGTCATCAGACTTCAAGGGCCATGCCTTTACCCACTGCACTATTCAGTTAATGGGTGTGAGTTTCCAGAACAAGGGAGTGACCTTGGGTGAAGAATGACCCAAGAAGTGACTTGGGGGATGACGGAAGCAGAGGCTGAAGGAGCTGGCAGCTAGAAGCTTTCCGTGGGTGGCACTCCCCACACTTCCTTACTTGAAGAGTGATGGGCGGGGAGCACATCTCTATGTTCGTCACATGGTGGCAGCAGAGGAAGAACTGGTCTGAGATAATAAAAGGAAAACTCATCTGCCAAAACAATCAAATGGTATTTCTACTTGAAGTTGGCAAAGTATGGGAAAAGTGCATAAGATTGGATTGAAAATTGTGAAGCTTCTAGACCAAGCAAGTATTATTTTTTGCTTCAGGTTTTATGTAATGACACAGGTATAATTACCAGATTATGGATTCAACTATAAAAGCCAAAGCAGCTAGGCGCTGCTTTCTTGTTTCTCAGCTAACTGATACGAGTTTGAACTCCAAGATGGCCCCATCTAAGTCCTGGCTTCTATATTATAAACAAAAATTTCATTCAATTAAGGACTTCACAAAATAGAAATTCTGAGTGAATATATAACATAGGATTTAGATGATCACTACTTACCCTCAATTATATTCCATTAAAAGATGCAGAAGGCATATTGTCTCCATCAGGACATAGAGAGTAAACGTGCCAGCATTTTTAAAGTGCTAGAGTAGCGATTCTCTTTAGATCGGATATGCCAGTGGAAGATACTTAAAACTAAATGCCCTCCAGATCCCATGTCTGAATAGGGGCTTCCGACACAGACCTCTATCCCTACCCACGGCTCTAGAAACTGCCTCCCTGTAGAACTTCTGGCCTGGAGAGGATCGGAGTAGCAGGACATCTGGCAGCTCACAAAAGCTGTAAGTGACCACTGATCTGCCCACCCAGGAGAAGCCATTTCCTTCGAACGAGAGGCAGATATGACACGGAATCATAAAGGAATTCTCCTTCCAGCCTAGAGGAGGCTGAGGCCGAGCTATCTGGAACATCCAGGAGAAGAGTGTTTATACAGAACCACTGTAATGGAAACCCAGGAAGAATAATAAAGGACAGGAAGGAAGGGGAAACTGAGAAGGCCTAAGAATAACTGGGGATCAGAATTCTTTTCCACATCCCGCTCCCACTGCAGTAGCAGAATATTACTTCCATACAATGAGATACAGGCTCCAGAGCTCACACATGTTTAGTGCTTTGTTCTTTAAAAAATTAGATTGAAGGAATGAGATACGTGCCAACCATCAGGGAGAAACAGAGATTCTGACTTAAATTACATAAGGCTTAGAAGTCCCAGGGAAGCTTTTTTACATTCTGTTTTTACTGTATTTTTTTCCATTACCATTTATCTTCTTTATACCTTCTTCCACCTCCATCCATCCCCTCCCACCTGCGATTCCAGGGAAACTTTTGAAATCAAGAATCAATGGCTAAGAATAGCTATTATCCAAAAGATAATAAATGCTTGAGAGCATGTGGACAAAGGGGAAACATTTTGTCGGTGGGAATGTAAATTGATACGGTCGCTATGGAAATCAGTATGGATGTTCCTTAAAAAATTAAAAATAGAACTAGTATGATCCAGCAATCCCAATCCTGGGTATGTTCCTGAAGGAAATTAAATCACTATCTCAGAGAAATATCTGTTCCCATGTTCGTTGCAGCAGCCTAAGTGTTCATAGACAGAGGAGTGGATAAAGGAATTATTATATAAACATATGTACATATATATATGAATATTATTCAGCCACAAAAAAGAAGAAAATCCTGCCATTTTCAGCATGAATCTCAAAAGCATTATGCTGAGTGAAATAAGAAAGAGAAAGATGAATACTGCATGATCTCAATTATATGTGGAATCTAAAAAAAGATCAAACTTATAGAACAGATTATAGCTTGGTGGTTACTAGACACTAGGGAGTGGGGGAAATGAGGAGATATTGGTCAAAGGGTACAAACTCTAGTTATAAAAGGAATAAGTCCTGGGGATCTAGTACACAGCATGATAGCAACATTTAACAAAACTGTATTGTGTACTTGAACGTTCCTAAGAGAGTAGGTCTCAAATGTTCTCACCACTACAACAAAATAAAAAGGTAATCATATGAGATGAAAGATGCATTAACTAATCTTATGTTGGTAATCAATTCACTATATGTGTATCAAATCATCACATTAATTTACACAGTGTTATATCCCCCAAAAAACAGAATTATCTTCTGGATGGTACGCCCCTTGTAGTACAGACCTCCCTCACTAGGTGAGTGTTCTAGGAACCCATCTGTATCAGTGTGCCAACTGGTGTTGTTGTGAGAGGATGTGTTCAGCTTCAGTGAATTTTTTTCGAAGACTCAACATGTCTGTCTATTTCATGATGGTTGATTTACAAGCACATATTCCCATACCAAGCTGAATATTTAGCAATTTTTGAACAAAAATGGCATGACTACATGGCCCACCCTCCCTAATCCCTGATCTTATCCAAAGTGACTTCTTTTGTTTCCCCAGATGAAAAAAGTTCTCAGAGGGCAATGTTTTGCTGATGTGAAAGAGGCGAAACAAAAAATGACAGCAGCACTAACAGGCATCAAAATCAATGAGTTCAAAATCTGTTTTGAGCAGCAGAAACAACATCTCGAAAGGTGTATTACATCAAATGGAGAGTACTTTGAAGGTGACTGAAGTTTAAACATGTAAGAATAAACATCCAAGTTTGATCAATAAATTTTGGGGTTTTGAGGTTCCATTGCAACACTAGTCAAAAAAGCTGGAGTGGCCACCATAATATCTGACAAAGTATCCTTCAGAGAAAAGTGCATTTTCAGAAATAAAGAAGGTAATTTTCTTATAATAAAGTGGTTCATTTATCAGTTAATAGTCTAGTCATAAACTATCTCAGCAAAATAGGAATAGACTGAAACTTCTTAAACCTTATAAAGGGCATCCACAAAAACCTACAGCAAACATCATACTTAATGATGAAATATTGAATACATTTCCTAAGACTGAATGTTCCTATGACCAGGAACAAGATAAGGCTGTCTGCTCTCCCAGCTTCTACTCAGTATTATAGTAGAGGTTCTTGCCAGTACAATAGGCAAAGAGAAATAAAACACTCCAAAACGGAAGGAATAAACTGTCTTTATTCATAAACAATGAAATCATCTATATAAGAATTCTAATCAAACCCATTTAAAAAGCTACTAGAATTAATAACTGAGTTTATCGAAGTTACAGAACATAAAATCATCATACAAAAATCAATTTTAGAATAGTAAAAGGAATGATGATATATCCAACCATGGAATACTACTCAGCAAGAAAGAGTAAAATGCCAACCTCAGAATATTACATATGATTTAATCTATATAGAGGGTAGACCAGTTTTTGAATGAAGAGAGAAAAGGCAGAGAGAGAGAGAGAGAGAGACTGCTTCAGGTACAGTCAGTAAACCAACATCCTCCTCTGCCAACGGCTGGATCCCTCGGTGGTTGATTTAAGGCCATACTCTTCTTGGGCAGCTCCAACCAGCGACGATCATGGGGGAGATAATAAGTCCTGGCCATTTCTCCCCAACACCAGATACCACTAATGGAGAATCTTTGCTCTGGAGATCCCTAACAGGGTAGCCAAGCCTTCTTTAAACTTGAACCGCAACCTGAGGCTCTTCTTATCTAACCTTTCTCCTTTTCTTTTTCATAAATGTCAGACCTCTATCACATTCCTATTCCATTTCTATCCTACTCTGCTCCCACTCCCTATACCTTTCACAACAATTGCCCATCTGTGCCCAATGCCCAATGAATCTATTACAGAGGACCCCTTTCAGAGGTGACAATTGGAAACCATTGCCCATCAAATGGGAAAAAAAAAAGACTTCAATAACAGAGCCACAGATCACTTTATAACTATTAACTTATGCAATGACTTATAAAGAAACATGTCCAGATAAGCTAGATAAGTGCATGTTCAATCTGTCATTGTATCATGTGCCCTAATGCCTATAGGTGATGTTTTTGTACATGGAGGGCAATAATCAAGGCAAGGAATACTAAACAAACAAACCGGTGTCAGTTGAGGTGACTTGGTGGCCTTAAATGCTTACTATTCACACCCCATTTGCCAAGAGCATCTAGTGAAGCTCTTGGAATACTCAAACTGTATTTTAGGTCACTGCTACCCATATAGCATTATTCTACAGAACACAGCAGTTTGGGACCCAAATATATATTCAAAGCTACCCAAGCAATAAGTACTCTATAGAATAATACATTGGGTAGCATTGGTCAAAACACCTTATAAGAGCTCTGGGTGAAAATAGCAAAGGTCTGACCCTGGCCAGTGCGGCTCAGTTTGTTGGAGCATCGTCCCATAACCAAAATGTTGTGGGTTTGATTCCAAGTCAGGTCACATACCTAGGCTGTGGGTTTAGTCCCCAGTCCAGGTGTATATGACCCCTGGTCAGGGTGCATATGGGAGGCAACCAATCAATGGTTCCTCTCTCCCTTCCTCTCTCTAAAAAACAATGAAAATTAGTGCTTAAGTGAAGATAAAAATTTTTTAAAGATAGAGAAAAAGGCAAAGGTCTGAGAGCTCTAAAACAAGCCAAACTTGTCTTTAAAGAAGAGAAGCATACTGAGAAAAAAAAGTATTGGCCCATGTTGGATGCTTGGCAGAGGTGTTCGTTCAGGAGAAAGAAAAAGAGCCACGAGCAGCCTGGACAGAGTTTACAGCCCTGGAGAAGTGAACAAGAGAGACTTAGGATAGCCAGGTAGGCTGCTAAGGATCCCACTGCCCCGATAAGGAGCAGTGAACATGTTCCTCCAAAATATGTTTAAGGAAATAGCTTAAGGTAAATGGCCTGGGATCTTGGCAGTGGAAACACATGAAATGAACTTATAAGTTTGTGGTTCCCCTAGCCTATGGGAATTCATGACAGAATAGTTTTTGTAGATCCTTTCTAACTGTGAAGACACCATGCAACACCAAGAAACAAAAACTAGATATGCCGAATTTTGCAGTTTGGCAGAATAGGGAGCCTACTAAACTTGACTAGAATTTTAACATTTAGGAAAAGATGACCATTACATAAAGCCCACTGAGATTTCATGTCAGTGTAACCTTTAGTATGAAGCACAGCATATGTTCATACTCAAAATTTGTAATCCAGAATTATAATAAGACTTGGCCCTTGATTTATTCTCCAATCCATGACAATATTTAGTATATGGACAAGGGCCCATTTTAGTAAGAAAACACTAGTGTAATTACAATGAATTAATTCTATAATGATTTTATCCTAATTCATAATGTAACCACTATTTGGTTATAATTAACAAAATTAATTTGATTTTCAGCAAAACCTATGATATTACTACTATCAACAATAAAATATATTGAAAGACTTAATTAAAGACACCTACAATGTGTTCTTCCATTTGAATCTGATTTTTCCAAATCAGATTCCTCTCTATAATCCTCCAAAAACCCATGAAAGCAATAAGAACACTGGTTTTAAAAATTGTCAGAATCAACTGTTGCAGAACTCTAGAAATTAATCAAAGGCTTACAATAATTTGAGAAAGTTCACTCAGGAAAATCTGCCAAATCTTTATAAGAAGAGTGAGCTTGCGGTTTATCATTTGATCCATTCCTGCCTCTC
The DNA here is from genome assembly GCA_004026545.1 of Mormoops blainvillei. Lineage (NCBI taxonomy): Eukaryota > Metazoa > Chordata > Mammalia > Chiroptera > Mormoopidae > Mormoops > Mormoops blainvillei. The sequence continues at coordinate 68,383 of PVJD01000295.1, forward strand.
CTCCCCAGATCAGCAATACCTTTGAAAACAAATAACCTGCAATCACAGTGAGAATCAGCATCCTGGCACTCTCAGAACAGGCTAGAATGGGCCAGATATCCACAATGATCTTGCTGAGATCCTGAGATTTGAGGGCACTCAACTCCGCAATCAACCAGAGTTGGCAGCCTGGTTTTGTAGACCATGTACTTCCTCCTCGTGGTTCTTCATGAAGAGCAGCCCCTTGACAGAGCTCCATCTCTGTGTCCAGCTACAGCTGAGTGACATTGGTGTCATCAATGACTTTTCAGAATCAATTGATGTCACCGTCCACAGACTAAAGCATGGCCAGCAACATCTCATTCTTAACTATGAAGTCATCAGCAGCAAGATGGGTATTGTCCACAGAATTTGCAAAGATCTGAGCCCTCAGGTCCTCAGTGGTCTTGAAATAATGCCCCCAACCTCTGAACTGGGGTCCCTTCTTCTCCAGGTGTTCTAGATTCTGCTCTCCAGTCTCTGATTATCAGCCTTCAAGTTTCTCACCCTCTCCAGATAGGAAGCCACGCAGTCACTCAGGCATCTCATAGTTTTCTTCTTACCCTGAATGCCCCCTATGCCTGCCAGACACCCACCCATGCCCTCAGCCAGGGCCCCCAACTTCCAGCTGCCCTGCACACTGGTAGAGTGGGACACGGAGATTCAAGAGCCCAAGCCCTTGGTTCCTGCATAGATGCTGGCTATGCTGCTGTCTGGCCCAACCTGGTGGCTTGGCAACTGAACAACGCCCAGGGCCCAGAAGTTGATGGAGAAGCTGGAGAGGATGCCGAAGCTCATGTTGTTCAGGGAGGAAGGCAAGAGGACAAGACTCAGGTTCAAGTCACCAAAATTTTTCATTAAAACTTCCAACAGCAGATTTGAGAAGGCAGAAAAAAGAAATCAGTAAACTTGAACACAGGTCTCTTGAAATTAACCGGTCAGGGAATAGAAAGAAAATAAAGAAAAATGAATATAGCCTTAGAGTCCTGTGGGATACCATCAACTGTATAACAGGAATCCAAGAAGAAAAGGAAAGGAACATTAAAAATCTGAAGAAATAATGATCAAAACTTCCCAAATTTGATGAAAATTATTAATCTACGCATCCAAGGAGCTCAAAAAACTTCAATTAAAACATATTCAAAGGTGGGATTAAAATATTCTAAAATCTATTATGTTGATGGTTGCAGAACTCTGACTATACTAAATACCATTGAATTGTACTCTTTAAATGTGAATTTTATAGGAAGTGAATTGTAAAGCTGTTTTTTTAGAAACAAGGGAATGAGATACTGATACATGCTACAACATGAAAGAAATTTGAAGACATTATGCTAAGTGCAAGAAGCCAGTCAAAAAAGGAACACATTGTATGAGTCTATTCATATAAAGTGTTCATAATAAGCAGTTCTATAGAGACAGAAAGATTTGCGGTTGCAGGAGCTAGAGGGGAAGGCAAATGGGGAATGACCGCTAAGGGTATGGGATTTCTTTTGGGGACAATGAAACTTTTCTGCAATTACAGAGTGGTGACGGTTATACGATCTTGGGAATACACTAAAAATTATTGAACTGTATATTTTTCAAGGATGACTTTCATGGTTTGTAAGTTATATCTCAATTCTTTTAAAAAACCTATACCTTCTCCAACAGCCCCCAAACTTTCAGTGGTGGAAGAAGATAAACTCTTTTAAAGCTTTTACATGATAAAGGGCATTCTTGTGCTGGAAATTTAGTAAATTGAAATGTTTAAAACAACACCTATTCAAAACAGTACTCATTAGAAGATAGTTATTACTTTGAAACAATGTTCTGTTTCTGTCTGTTCTATAAATAGCCAAAAGCTGGGGTGGGGGGGAAGCATAATATGCAATATATAATTAAAAAGACCTGACTAAATGTCAAAGGAAGGTAGTATAGGATAATTATCTTGCAGCTGGACCAGGACAACTTTATGTGTATCTCTGGGAATGCCTGGGACTCTGGCACTGGCTCTTAGCCAAGATAAGGGCAGTGAGCTAATAATTTATGATATGGTGCTTAAAGCTCAAGCTCTCCTGGTGTCAGCCAAGACTAGGTTGTTTATTGATGGCTTATACCCATTGTAACCAGTTGGACAGCCTGGCTTGTCTACAGGACCAACAGAGACATAAAAGACCTTGATGGAAACTTTTAAGAAGCTCTCCCAAGATAAAGATCTATCATCAAACGATTCTTGGCAATTCAATCTGGAGACAAAGTACATCCTTATGTAAATAAGAAAGACACTGGGGAGCTACAGTGGAAAGTTTTTTGAGCTTCAGCTGCTTGCTTGCACTCTCTTTTTCCTGCTGTACTATATCCTTTGCCTTTATTGATCATGCTCTGCGATGCCTCATAAGCCCTTTCCCACCTAATGCACTCTTCGTCCTCATAATACATCCCATGCTGCGAACCACATTCTAAAAGGTAAAGAAGGAGCAACCTCAGAAACTCTATCCCAGTGAGGCTCTCAAAACCCAGTGATCGAATATAAACAGAGGGTAGTCCCATCCCTGGGATAGTGCCAACATATCCAGCAGTTGTTCATGAAAAGAGATGCCAAAGAGAACGTTGCCCACCACAAACCCGGAAACTCAAAGCTCATTGCCCAATTCAAACCACCAAAATTGGTGCAAGAGTTACAGTTGTGGAGAGAATCTTAAACTGATCGAGAAATTTCTCAGTGAGTCCAGAAAGTAAGGGTCAACCAATTCCTGAATTTAAAAATGTACTTTTATGAAGCAACTCACTCCATATCACCTAGGATCTAGACCACAGAGATTTGCATAACCTTCTATGGAACTTTAGCAAATTTACCACAAACACCAACTGATTATGTTTGGATACAGGAAAGTTTTGGGTAAAATTCATCAGAACAATCCTGGAGCCTGAACATCCAAATCAGAAGGACAAGATTCCCCCAAATCCCCTATTCCCACAACTCATAATCAGGTCCTCTAGAACCACTAGAGCCCTTCTCATATATAATCCTATCTCTCTGGCACAGATGTTCAAATTTCTTCAAATTCCACCTCTGATAAGTACCAGGGACACATGGATCCATATCCTCTGTGCTTTGGAGTAGGTCTTCAGTGCTTTCATCTGGTTTTCCTGAACTCACATTATCAAGAAGATGCACAACTCCCTGAAAGTAATTACTAAGCCCACCCCTCCTGCTTGCTATTTAACCACTGTCCTGACCCTCTCGTGAGCACCTGAATGCCACCCTTCCCATCCATTCAGTGTAGCCAGTAGACAGCCTGACTTGCCACCACCCTAGAGGATTTTAACAATATTCTGGTTCTCGATACACTGGTTTGTATTTGTCACTCATTCTGTGGCCATGCCCTAGACCTCACCACCTGGAACCCTATGGCTCTAAGATCCTGAGATCCGTGCATTTAGGCAGCCCCCCGGCCCCACAGCCAGTTCTTTCCACTTGCTTAGGTGATAGAAGGGACTGCCATGGCCTGCTGGAGCCCTAGTGCAGGCATTCCTCCCAGGGAATAAATACTCAGAGCCAGTGCAAATCCCATCTGAGCCAAGGGTTTCTTTTTCCTCTCTAAAATAACTTTGGACATTTCTCTGAAAGCTGACAGCACAAGGGAAGAAATAGATTCTCCAAACTTGTGGTTTTGTTTAATTTTTGGGTGGGAGGGAATGCACTTGATTTTCCTTCGGGACCACTTGTTTCCTAGGGGAGAGAGTGAAAGCTGAGGAACAATTTATCCAAATACTCTCCCCCACACCAAAAAAAAAGGCTCTAGTCTTAGTCCTAGTCCCCAGGAAGATGACTACTTTCAAAGATGACTACTTTACCCTAGACAAATTCAAGTGAAGCAAGTTAAACACATATATACACACACACACACACACACAATAAACACAGGGGACTTCATTATTCCTCACACCTTTGTTTAGGGCAGACAGAAAACCTTTTTCTGCCCAAACTTCTTCCATTTTAAGCTTAAGGTTGGCTCTGTTAGGCCAGTGCATCTCCACCTGAGCAACTAAGAGAACGACGCAGCCTAAACCGTGAGATGTCAGCTGGCCACTTTTGTAGATGTCTGTCCCCAGTGCCCAGAACACTGGTAAACACCCAGGGGATACAGACACTTAGCAGGGAAATGACTGAATTGAGAACATTTGAACTAAGACAAGATAATGATTTGCATATACCACAATTTCATTATAAAGTAATATATATCTGTTTATATGCATATTTATTTAGAATTAAAAGTTTAATTCAAACATTGTTGTCCAGTTGGTAGAAGACTTAATAAAACATTTAATTTTCAGATTATCAGCTGCTTTGATATTTTTGATATATGATACTAAGTCTGTTTACTTCCTGTATATCTGGCAGGTTTTAGGCATCTTATTTTGAGATACTTATGAAGTTTTACCCAAAGCTTACAACCAAGAGTGAAATTATACTATTGTTGAAGATGTAAATTAAATGTTTTCAAATGCATTTTTAAAAATTGTATAACCTACAGGAAATCAAAGTTTTCGTTATATCTTTTGTTTCAGTTTCAGAAGACTAACCTTGCTGAAATATAAAATGCTTCAGGCATTAGTGGAAAATGAAATACCTCAAATCTTATTCACAGCTGTTTAATGCATTAAATTCTTAAGTGCCACATTACAAGTATTTGAATTTTTAAACTCTGCTTTTATAGAAAACAAAGAACATGAATATATTAAATGTCTAAACTAGAAACCATGAGATGAAAATAACCTTTTACATGCTTCGATATTACTAATTTTTCTCATTTCTATTTCTTGAAGTTTTTCTAGCTATTCTTGTTTATTAAATTGAAAGCACAGGTCCTGTGACACTTTTACATCATTCCTTGGAGAGTAAGCAACCACTAAGAGCCTGGTGGCAATCCTGACTTGAGCCAATTTCCACAGACTATAAAATTTTGTTTTTGTTTTCTCCTACTTACCTTTGTATCTCCTGTTACATCAACATATGGCTTTCCAAACTCTTTATAACATCACTGAAAACCTATTTCAAAGTAGCAGAAGGACTGACTTGTCTGTATAAGAACATTAACTATACAATATTGCAATGGAAACAAGAAGCAAATTGGAGACAGGACCATAAGTATGCCTCTACATTATACACCACACCCAGCTGTTTCAGCATGGTGGAAAGGGTTCAAAAGATCTGTGTTTGAAGTCAGCTCACCTGTATGTAAGCAGTAGAATTATGGGTATATACTGGATTCAATTGTCTTCACAGTAAAGAATAATATAAGAATAAGAAATATAAGAATAACTCATAGGATTTTTCTAAGGACTAAATCAGATCCATGAGTAAATACTAAATGTTAGCTATATTTGAATATTCATAATTATGTGTATAATTTCATAAATATGTGTATAATTATGTGTATAAATATGTGTAATATTTCTTCTTTAAATCTTTAGTTGTCAGGCTTCCATACAGTTTGATTTTCTGGCAGTTCCAGTTTTTGTTTAGAGGTTAGTTGTGATCCTTCTTATGGTTGTGTGAGGAGGAAGCATCCACCTAAACCTTCATCTTGGCTGGAAGTCTCCTAAAAACTTATAAATTTATAATACACTTCCATATGAATGCATCGAGTGAGATCCTATCAACTTTTTTCAAATATATTACCCATTCTCATTCATCACACTTTCAGAAGCACTCATTTCTTCAAAATTCAAAAAAAGAAAACCTTACTGATTTTTATAGTATCTTTATTTTATTTTATTTTTTATTAGTATTGCCATTACATTTATTATTTTACCAACATAGAGGTCGTTCTCTTCAGTACAAAGGCAAAATTTTTGGTATTACTTTGTGTCATCCTGTAAGCATGGTGACTGCACTATCTGAACTAAAAGTGGAACAAATGATCTGCCAAATCACATGCACTTATTTGGCAAAGAAATGGAAGTTTTGATATACAAACAGTACCAGATGACTCAGGATGGGGAAATCACTATATCCATAAGTCCTGTGCTTTGCTCTTTTAATAGATTGAGTCCTCAGATAAAAACATACCAGGTCTATACAAGTGAAGTAAAGGACTGAGGTTGGAGGAGCCGAGTTTTGAATTTATGGACAAGTAAAGACAAGTATTTTCCTGCTGCATTGGATGCATAAATATAGACAACTGCATTAATACAGTGCAGTTCCTGAATACAGTACAGATCCTGAAAGAATGAATCTATAATGATGTCATTCAAACCATAGGGTTTTAATGTGACCAAGACCTTTAATGCCTCCTTCTAAGACACGTGTGCATGCTGTTGAGGTACTAGATAGCAAAAAGGGGACCAGTTTTCCTGATACCTTAATTTCTAAGGGTCAGATCACTTCACTTTGGGGAGTCTGAAGCTCAGGATAATTACCCAAGATATACCTCCTCCTTTGCAATATGATTTGAGGCTTCTTAATACTTTTACAGCTTCTCACAAGGCATCCTGGAGGTTACTGTCTCCTGGCCATTCAAAATCATGTCTTCCCACTACCAAGACTAAAAAAATTAAAATTTCTTGCTGCTCTGTAGCTCCCTCTCTACCTTCACATCCCAGCACTTACTTCCAGTCTACTTTTACCTTCAAAGTTTCTGTTATCTCCATAGTCTTTATGGTGGAATTAAAAATGTAGAACCCCCAGACCTTGCAGTGCAATAAAGGAGATTGCCCCTGTGTAAGCTCAGCAAGAATTTCAAGGTCCAGAATCCACACTTTCGATGTGGCTCACTAAGTAGCACCATGATATCCTTAATTTGTGGGTAGATTTTTCTGGTGTTCAAATCACTGTAGGTATACAAGGCAGTGAACCCACAGTGCTGTGCTCCTGCAACCTCAACCTCAGCTGTGCCTCTGCAAGTTGACAAGAGGCCATAGGGAAGCATGTTCATGCACCTGCAACCTTATCTCATGTAAATTCTGTATATGATTTATTCACTGCTTGGAGAGGAAATCAAAATGAAAGCAATTTTGAATGGTGACCATGTCATTTTGCCCATCCCTTCAGATCAGATTCTGTATCCTGATCTAGGTGAGCCCTATGCCGGCTCAGATCTCACTCTGATATCTATATCCTCATATATACTTTTAATTCAGTCCTCTTCCCACCTCATTTTTCAGCTACTTCTACTGTCCTTGGTACATTGCACAATCCTATCTCTGGACAAAGTACTTTTCTGTTTACCATCGATTCTAACTTGTCTCCCTCATCTCTATCAATAACTGACACTTGGCCCAGCATGTGCCCTGCTGTGGTTTCCCATGGAATCCTTACGACTCCAACTCCTTCCACCTTAGTGCAAAAAGTGGAGGAGACCAGCTTCTCGAATCATTGGTCATTACTCTTTTTCCCCTGTCCTTTCCTTAATGTTCATACCATTTTTATTGGTTTAAAAAGAGAAAGACATAAATGTGTTTTAGAATGCAACCCATCAGGATATAAATGTACAGTAAATTCATTACAAACAAGAATAAAACCAGCCCTGGCTGGTGTAGCTCAGTGGATTGAGCACCAGCCTACAAACCAAAGGGTCGCTGGTTTTATTTCCCAGTCAGGGCACATGCCTGGGTTATGAGGCCACGCTCCCAGTAGAGGGTGCACAATAGACAACCACACATTCATGTTTCTTTTCTCCCTTGCCCCTCCCTAAAAATAAATAAATAAAATCTTTTTTTAAAAAAGAATAAAATCCTTAATTAAAATAAAGTGTGACAATAAGAAGGACTTTATTTTTGCAGCAAAATTTCATTACCTGTAAAATATCATGGAATCACCTGGGAATAGTAAGGCATTTAAACCATGTGAAGTTTATATGTGAATCAGCATAAAGTTATTCTTTATAATTGTCTTCAACCAAAATTATCGTATATAGGTACTATTTAGCATAAATATAGAAATAACTATAATGTTCTTTTCAATTTTCCTAACAATCTATGATGGATTAATGCTTTAAAGAAAAGGGAAAATTTTTCTAAAACAATATACTCCAGAAGACAAAACATAATTCACTTAAAACAAATTTTAGTACATAGCATTAATATAGTTAGTAATTAAAACATACAATGAACCATGTTTTCTTTTATTAAAACTCTACAAAAATTGAAGGTTTCTAATTATACTCAATGCCTAGTTGATATCTATAGTTAAATTTTGGCTAAAATGTTTGAAACACTCAGTGAAAAGAGGAGCTATGTAAATTATTTTTATATTATCAAAAATAACTGTGGAATATGCATCATAATTTAAAATGAAATTACTTAATATATGGATTTTAAGTTCTTCTAATTTTCATTGAAACAGACTTAATCTTGACAGGTAAACTGTTTTTGGTCCATGTGCCCCATTGAATTCCATTTACAAGCAACTTTCCAGGAAAATGATGAATGCCATTCAGATTTGCTAGACCACACTGGTTGAACCACCAGCCAGTGTTGTCATTGAACTGACTGCAGCTCTTCACAGACTGACCATTGTCCACGCATGAGGGACGACATCCATCATTATCAACATCTGCTGTGCTGAAAGGCATTGCATTTTGATTATCTTCTTTTCTGTAGCCCCGGAATGCATCACCTGGATAAAACAGATTTTATAAATGACTCAATTCAAAGGAACTTTCTGTAACTTTTAATTGACTTTTACCAGCCTGTTATGCAAAAGCATTGCATCTAGAAATAAAATTTAAATTATTTTCTACAAGCTGTCATTTTATAAACTCTCCTCCAGATTGCAATATGCCAAAATATAATGCTGAATTTCTCAACATACTAAGGATCTTGAAGTGAACATTTGCTATAAAATCACAGTCCAAAATGGAAGTTTAGCTGTGTAGATATAATCAGATAACATAGGCCAAAGATGATCATGTATAGGCCTGCCATTCTTCAGGGAAAAGTAGTATGATTATTGTTAGCTTAGGAAAAGAAAATAATTTGCACATAACAGGTTTTCATATCACTACCATTTTACAACCTTTTAGATAAAGAGTATGAATGAATGTGAAATGTCTACATCTTAAAATCTTAGATTTGTAACTATAAAAACTGGTTGGTTTTATTTATTGGCTACCAAGTTTACATGAAATGCTCCATGCCCTCAAGAAAAAAATAGGTACACTACTGAAATGTGCCTTTTCTTCATGGCGTTCCACATAATATTTGAACTAAGCAGGTAATAGTTAAAATGCTGTAATTTTTAAATTTAATCTTCATTATATTTTTCCCATTACCATTTAATCCCTTTATACCCCCTCTCCCCAGCAATCACCACACCATTGTCCATGAGTCCGTTTTTCCTTTTTGCTCAATCCCTCCACCCCCTAACCTCCCCCACACCCCCCACTATCTGTCATCTGCTCTCCATCTGTGAGTCTGTCTGTTTTGCTTGTTAGTTCAGATTGTTCATTAGATTCCATATATAAGTGAAATCACATGGTATTTGTCTTTCTCTGACTGGTTTATTTCACTTAGCATAATGGTCTCCAGGTCCACCCATATTGTCACAACTGGTAAAATTTCCTTTTTCTTATGGCCAAGTAGAATTCCATTTTTTAAATATCCCATAGTTGTTTTGTCCATTCATCTATTGATGGACACTTGGGTTGCTTCAGTATCTTAGTGATTGTAAATAACGCTGCATTGAACTTGCAGCGTTATGTGTTCTTGCAGTGCTTGTGTTCTTTCAAATTAGTGTTTTGTTTTCCTACAGATATATTCCCAGAAGTGAGGTTGCTGGATCAAAAGGCAGATCCATTTTTAATTTTTGGAGATATCTCCATACTGCTTTCCACAGTGGCTGCACTAGTCTGCATTCTCACCAACTGGGACACAAAACAAGTCTGAATGAATTTAAGAATATTGAAATCATATCAAGCATCTTCTCTAACAACAGTGCTATGAACCTAGAAATTAATCAACAAGAAAAACACTGAAAAACATGCAAAGACATGGAAGCCAAACAACATGTTATCAAACAATGAATGGGTCAACAAGGGGACCAAGAAAGAAATCAAAAGATACCTTGACACAAATGAAAATGAGGACACAACAATCCAAAATCTGTGGATGACCAGGAAAGCATTCTAAGAAGGAAATTTATAGCATTACAGGCCTATTTCAAAAAACAACCAACAGCTAAAATAAGCAATCTAACTTCACACTTGAAGGAATTTAAAAAAGAGCAAAAATCAAAGCCCAAAATGAGTAGAAGGAAGGAAATAATAAAGATCAGAGCAGAAGTAAATGAAATAGAGTCTAAAAGGAACAATAAAAAGATCAATATCAAGAGCTTGTTCTTCAAAAAGATAAACAAGATTAACAAATCTTTAATCAGACTTATCAAGAAAAAAAGAGAGAGGACCCAAATAAATAAAATCAGAAATGAAAGAGGAGAAATAACAACTGACACCAAAGAAATTCAAAAGATTGTAGGAAAATATATGAACAATTATATGCTAACAAACTGGACATATTGGATGAAATGGATAAATTTCTAGAAACATACAACCTTCCAAAAATAAATCAGGAAGAATCGGAGAAGCTAAACAGACAGATTACACCAAATGAATTTGAAGCAGTAATCAAACAACTCCCAACAAAGGCCCTGGACCATATGGTTTTACAAGTGAATTTTACTAAAAATTCCTAGAAAAACTAACACCTCTCCTTCTTAAACTATTTCATAAAATTCAAGAGGAGATAAGGTTCCTAAACTTGTTTATGAGTCTGACATTATCCTAATTCCAAAACCAGAAAAAGACACTACAAAGAAAGAAAATTATAAGCCAATATCACTGATGAACATAGATGCTAATATCCTTAACAAAATACTAGCAAACCAGGTACAGCAATGTATCAAAAAGATCATACACCATGATCAAGTGAGATTTATTTCAGGAATGCAAAGTTGGCACAACATTCACAAATCAAAAAATATGATTCGCCACATAAACAAAATGAAGGATAAAAATCACATGATCATATCAATATATGAAGAAAAAGCATTTGATAAAATCCAGCAACCATTTAGGATTAAAACTCTCAGCAAAGTGGGAGTAGAGGGAACACACCTAAACATAATAAAGGCAATATATGGCAAACCCACTGCCAGCATCATACTCAATGAGTAAAAATTACAAGTGTTCCCCTGAAGACAGGGAACAAGACAAGGATGTCCGCTTTCACCTCTCTTATTCAACACAGTACTGGAAGTCCTAGCCACAGCATTCAGACAAGAAGAAATAAAAGGCACATGAATTGGAAACAAAGAAGTAAAACTGTCTTTATTTGCAGATAACATGATACTATACACAGAAAACCCCAAAGTCCCCACCAAGAAACTACTAGAAATCATAAATGAATTCAGCAAAGTAGCAGGATGCAAAATTAATATCCAAAAATCATTTGCATTTTATATGTCAATAGCCAACTAACAGAAAGGGAAGTTAAGAAAACAATCCCATTCACAATTGCTTCAAAAAGAATAAAATACATAGGAATAGACTTAACCAAGGAGGTAAAAGACCTGTTCTCAAAAATTATAAGATACTGAAGAAAGAAGTAGAAGAAGATACAAATAAGTGGAAGCACTTACTGTGTTCATGAATAGGAAGAATTAACATCATTAACATGTCCATACTACCCAAAACAATCTATAGATTTAATGCAATTCCTATCAAGATTCCAATGACATATTTCACAGAACTAGAGAACAAATATCTCAAAAATTTATATGGAACCACAAAAGGCCCCACATAGTAACAACAGTCCTGAGAAAGAAGAACAAAGTTGGAGGAACCACACTACCTAATATCAAATTATACTACAAGGCCATACTAATCAAAACAGCCTGGTACTGACATACAAACAGACACATAGATCAATGGAATGGAATAGAGAGTCCAGAAATAAATCTATACCTTTATAGTCAATATTTAAGAGTGGGAGCAAACACGTACAATGGGCTAAAGACAGTTTATTCAATAAATGATGTTGGGAAAATTGGAGAGATTTGTGCAGAAAAATAAAACTAAACCATCTTCTTTTACCACATATAAGAATAAATTCAAAATGGATCAAAGACTTAAATATTAAACATGAAAAAATAAATATCCTAGAGGAAAACATAGGTAGCAAAATCTTGAACATTGTTCATAGAAATTTTTTATCATATGTATCTCCCTAGGCAAGGGAAACAAAAGAAAAAATAAATAAATGGGACTACATCAAATGGAAAAGTTTTTGCACAACGAGGGAGAGGAATTACAAAATAAAAAGAAGGCCCACTGAATGGGAGAACATATTTGCTGATACATCTGATAACGGGTTAATATCCAAAATTTATAAAGTATTTACAAAACTCAACACCAAAAGAGCAAACAACCCAATTTTAAAAATGGGCAAAGGACCTAAGTAAACACTCCTCCAAAGGACACAAAAATGGCCAATAGACATGAAAGGATGCTAAATGTCACTAATAATCAGAGAAATGCAAATTAAATCCACAATGAGATACCATCTCATACCTATCAGAATGACTATCATCAATAAATCAAGAAACAAGAAAGTGGAAAGAGCTTTTTTTGCCATTTGCGTCAAATATTTTTTTCAGCCCTTTACTTTTAGTCTATGTATGTATTTCAATCTGAGATGGGTCTCTTGGAGGCAGCATATATATATCGGTTTTCTTTTCTTATCAATTCTACTACCCTATGTCTTTTGGTCAGAGCATTTAAGCCATTTACATTTAAGGAGATAATCGATAGATACATACATAGTGCCATTTTGTTGTTAAACTGTTTTCCTGTTTTTTTCTTTCTCTTTTTCTTCTTTTCTTCTTCTTCTTATTTTTCTCTTTCTTCTTCTTCTCCTTCTCATTCTCTTTCTTCTTCCCCTTCTTCCAAGCCCTTTAACATTTGTTGACAGATTAACAACTGAAGGAGACAGCCACAGATAATAGATCCTTGGAAGTCTCAAAGAGGCTGCCTAAGGTCAGGAGACAACATCTGACATCACCAGAGGTGGATTCAGAAAGAAAAAACAGCGGTAAATACATCAGGCTACCAAGACGAAATCCACTGTGGTCTTCTCCATGATTTGCGATATTTTCTTTACAACTAGCTTTTTAACATTCATTTCTTGTCCATCAAGTTGGTGTATATTAAGTCACTAGATTTTATACTATAGTTGATTTCTTGCCTTTCTTATAATAGTCTTAATCTCTTTACAGTTTGTTAATACTGGTTCATTTGCTGTTGATAGTGGGATTGCAGAGAGGAATTATTTGTGCAGTTGTGGGTTTGTTTCCTGGGCTTTGTGGTTTTGCTCTGGCAGTCAAATAATGGGAAGATAAAGAAATAAACCCCAATCAAAAGGAAAGGAGGAATCCTCAGAAAGACTACTAAATGAAATAAAGGCAAGTAAACTATCTGAAATTGGGTTCATAACAATGGCTATAAGGAAGCTCAATGAACTCAGTGAGCTCACTGAGAATTACAAAAGAGTACAAGGAAATTATGAGGAACTTACAGCAAACTATTAGCATGAAAAAGGACATAGAAACTATCAACAAGAACAAGAAAAAATGAAGAAAGCAATTTCTGAATTAAGAACAAAGTACAAGGAACAAAAGCAGGTGAGGTGAAGAAGAGGACTGAATAAATCACATGGAGGAGATGGTAGAAAAAAGTCCAAGATATAGCAAAAAAAAAAAGGAACAGAGGCTCAAAAACAATGAAGAGGGATTAAGGGAAATGCTGGACAACATGAAACATACAAACCGTATAAAAGGAATACCAGGAGATGAGGAGCAAGGGACAGAAACCTGTTTGAAAAAGTAATGATGGAAACTTCCCTAATTTGAGGAGAGAAAAAGTCACACAAGTCCAGGAAGCACAGAGGGTCCCAATCAAGAGGAACCCAAAGAGACCCACTCCAAGACACATCATAAGGAAAATGACAGATATCAAACACAAAGAGAGAATTTTAAAGGCAACAAGGTAGAAACAGGAAGTAACATAAAATGGAGCGCTGATAAGGCTAGCAGCTGACTTCTCCACAGATGCACTACAAGCCAGAAAGGAATGGCAAGAAATATTACAAGTAATGAAAAGCAAAGGCCTGCAACCAAGACTACTTTACCCAGCAAGGCTCTCAATTAAAATGGAAGGTGAAATAAGGAATTTCCCAGACAAAAGAAAGCTAAAAGAATATACCACCACCAAACCAGCATTGCAAGATATGCTAAAGGGACCGCTTTAAGAAGACGAAGAAAAAGAGTGAGAGAGGGGAGAACACAGGTACAAGGGGAAAAAATGAATAAGCACCTATCAATAATAACTTTAAACGTAAATGGATTAAATGCTCTAATTAAAAGACACAGAGTAGCCAAATGGATAAGAAAACAGTACCCACACCTATGCTGCCTTCAAGAGATCCACCTCAGAACAAAAGACCCACACAGGCAAAGAGTGAGGGTTGGGAAAAAATATTCCAAGCAAATGGACAGGAAAAAAAAAGACAGGGTAGCAATACTTATATCAGACAAAATAGACTTCAAAACAAAGGCCATAAAAAGAGATGCAGAAGGACACTTCATAATATTCAAAGGAAGGATCCAGCAAGAAGACATAAATGTTGTAAATCTATATGCACCCACACTGGGGCACCCAAATATATAAGGAAAATATTGGAGAACTTCAAGAAAGATGTAGACAGCAACATACTTATAGCAGGGGATTTTAACACCCCACTGTCAACAATGGATAGACCTTCCAAACAAAATATCAACGAGGATATTGAGGAGCTGAATGATGCATTACATCAAATGGACTTAACTGACATATATATAGAACCTTCCACCCCACAGAAGCAAACTAAATATTCTTTCCAAATGCACATGGCACATTTTCAAAGATAGACCACATGATAGGACACAAATCAAGCCTCCACAAATTTAAGAAAATTGAAATCATATCAAGCATTTGCTCAGACCACAAGGGCTTAAAATTAGAAATTGACCTCAAGGATAAAACTCAAAAATATTCAAACTCATGGAGATTTAATAGCATGCTATTAAACAAGGAATGGGTCAATAATGAGATCAAAGAAGAAATCAGAAAGTTTCTGGAAACAAATGAAAGTGAACATACAACAGTCCAAAACCTATGGGACACAGCAAAAGCAGTACTGAGAGGGAAGTTCATAGTGATACAGGCCTGCCTGAAAAAGATAGAAACATTTCAAATAAACAACCTAACACAACACCTACAAAAACTAGAGAAACAACAACAAACAAATCCCAGAAGCAGAAAGAAGGATATAATCAAAATCAGAGCAGAACTGAATGACATAGAGACTAAAGGAACAATTCAAAGGATCAATAAATCTGGAAGCTGGTTCTTTCAAAAGACAAACAAAACCAACAAGCCTTTAAGCAGACTCATCAAGAAACAAAGAGAGAGGATGCTAATTAATAAAATGGGAAATGAAAGAGGAGAAATTGCAACTAATACCACAGAAATACAAAGGACTGTAAGAAATTACTATGAACAACTATATGCCAAGAAAGTTGAAAAGCGGGGTGAAATGGACAAATTTCTAGAAAAATATAATCTTCCAAAACTGAATGAAGGAGAAGTGGAAAAACTGAACAAACCAATAACAGCTGGTGAAATTGGAGCAGTAATCAAAAAACTCATGGCACACAAAAACCCTTGCCACATGGTTTCACAGGAGAATTTTACAAAACATTTAAGGAAGAGTTAACCCCTGTCCTTCTCAGACTATTCCAAAAAGTCCAAGAAGAGGGAAGACGCCCAAACTCTTTTTATAAGGTCAGTATCATCCTAATCCCCAAACCAGATAAAGACTCAACAAAGAAAGAAAACTACAGGCCAATATCGCTGATGAACATAGATGTTAAAATCCTCAACAAAATATTGGCAAACTGCATCCAGTACTACATTAAAAAGATCATCCACCATGATCAAGTGGGATTCATTCCAGGGATGCAAGGATAGTTCAATATTCACACATCAATAAAGGTAATACATCACATAAACAAAGGGAAAGACAAAAATCACATGATCATATCAACAGATGTGCAAAAAGCATTTGATAAGGTACAGCACCCATTTATGATAAAAACACTCAGCAAAGTGGGGATAAAGGGGACATAACATAATAAAGGCCACACATGAAAAACCTACCTCCAACATCATATTCAACAGGCAAAAACTAAAAGTGTTCCCACAGAGATTGGAACCAAACAAGGATGTCCAATTTCATCACTCCTATTCAACATAGTATTAGAAGTCCTAGCCATAGCCATCAGACAAGTAAAAGAAATAAAACACATCCAAACTGGAGAGGTGGAAGTAAAACTGTCACTGTTTGCAGATGACATGATAGTGCACATAACCCTACAGACTCCACCAAAAAACTAATAAGTGATTTTGGCAAAAAAAGTAGGATACAAAGTCAATATTCAGAAATCGAAGGCATTCTTGTACCCCAACAATGAAATATCAGAATCAGTAATCTGGAAAAAAAATTCTATTTGCTATAGCAACTAGAAAAATAAGCTACCTGGGAATAAACTTAACCAAGGAGGTAAAAGACTTGTACTCAGAAAACTACACACCCCAGAAGAAAGAAATTAAAGAAGACACAAATGAATGGAAGCATATACCATGTTTATGGACTGGAAGAATTAACATCATCAAAATGTCCATAGTTCCCAAAACAATTTATAGATTCAACACAATCCCTATAAAATACGAATGAAATATTTCACAGATATAGAACAAACATTTCAAAAATTTATATGGAATCATAAATGATCCCAAATGGCCGCAGCAATTATGAGAAGGAAGAACAAAGTAGGAAGGATCACAATACCTAACATCAAACTATATTATAAGGTCACTGTAGTTTGATTCCCCAACAAGGCACATGCCTGGGTTGTAGGTCATGTCCCCAGTAGGGGGCACATGAGGGGCAACAACACATTGATGTTTCCCTCCCTCTCTTTCTCCTTCCCTTCCCCTCTCTCTAAAAATAAATAATTAGATCTTTTTAAAAAATCAACACATATAAGTCCACTGTAATCAAAACAGTCTGGTACTGGCATAAGAACAGACACATAGATCAGTGGAACAGAATAGAGAGCCCAGAAATAAACGCATGTCTCTAGGGTCAATTAACATTCAACAAAAAGGGCAGAAGCATAAAATGGAGTAAAAGCAGCCTTTACAACAAATGGTGTTGGCACACCTGGACAGCTACATGCAAAAAAAAGAAATTCGACAACCAACTTACACCACACACAAAAATAAACTCAATGTGGATAAAAGACTTAAATGTAAGTTGCAACACCATAAAAGTCCTAGAGGAGAACATAGGCAGGAGAATCTCAGATATTTCATGCAGCAATATTTTCACTGATATGTCCCCTAGAGCAAGGGACAGAAAGGAAAGAATTAGCAAATGGGACTTCATCAAAATAAGAAGCTTCTGCACAGCTAAAGAAAACATCAACAAAATGAAAAGGGAACCAACTGTGTGGGAAAATATATTTGCCAATGATGCCTCCGACAAGGGTTTGATCTCCAAAATATATAAGGAACTCACACAACTCCAGTCAAGGAAGACAAACAATCCAGTTAAAAATGGGCAATGGACCTGAACAGACACTTCTCCAAGGAGGACATACAGAGGGCCCAGAGACATATGAAAGGATGCTCAACAACACTAGCCATCAGAGAGGTGCAAATTAAAGCCACAATGAGAACCACTTCACACGAGACAGAACGGTCATCATAACAAATCAACAAACAAGTGCTGGCAATGATGTGGAGAAAAGGGAATCCTAGTTACACTGTTGTTGAGAATGCAGACTAGTGCAGACACTGTGGAAAACAGTTTGGAATTTCCTCAAAAAAATAAAAAAGGAACTGCCATTTGACTCAGCAATTGCACTGCTGGGATTATACCCTAAGAATCCTGAAACACCGATTCAAAAGAACCTATTCACCCCAATGTTCATAGCAGTGCAATTTACAATAGCCAAGAATTGGAAGCAACCTAAGTGCCCAACAGAAATGAGTTGATCAAAAAACTATGGTATATTTACATAATGGAATACTATGCAGCAAAAAGAAAGAGCTCTTACCCTTCATGACAGCATGGATGGAACTGGAGAGCATTATGCTAAGTGAAATAAGCCAGGTGATGAAAGATAGATACCATATGATCTCACCCATAAGTGGAACCTAATCAACGAAATAAACAAGCAAGCAAAATATAACCAATGACATTGAAATAAAAAACAAACTGACAGTAACCAGAGGGGACGGAGAGAGTGAGATAATGGGAAAAGGAGGGAAGGGTCATCAAGGAACATGCATAAAGGACCCATTGACAAAGCCAAACGGTGTAAGGATTGAGGGTGGGAGGTGGGGGTGGGTGGGGCTGGGGAAAGTGTTGGTAGGAAAATGTTGACAAAAAAAATAGGCAGGGGAGACTAAGAATAGTATAGAAAATTGAGAAACAAAAAAATAATTAAAACAAAAGCATTTGTTGCAGTATCACTTTGGTATTAACAAACTCCTTTAGCTTTTCATTATCTGTGAAGCTCCTTATTTCACCTTTGATTTTAAATGATGGCCTTACTGGGTCAATTAGCCTTGGTTGTAGGTCCGTACTTTTCATCACTTTGAATATTCTGCCACTCCTATCTGGCCTGAAATGTTTCTGTTGAATAATCAATCAGATGCCAGTCTAATTAGTGCTCCCTTGTAGGAAACTACCTGAATTTCTCTTGCTGCTTTTAGGATTCCTTCCTTGTCTTTAAGCCTTGTCATTTTAATTATGATGTGTCTGGTGTAGGCCCCTTTGGGTCCATCTTGTTTGGGACATCTGAGCTTCCTGGACTTGTGTGACTTTTTCCTTCACCAGATTAGGGAAGTTTTCAGACATTGTTTCCTCAAATGGGTTCTCAATCACTCGCTCACTCTCTTTTCTTTCTGGTATTCCCATGATGCAGGTGTTGTAATGTTTCATGTTGTCCAAAATGTTTCTTAAGCTCTCCATTTTTTTGAATTCTGTTTTCTTTTTTCCTGCTCTGCCTTGGTGTTTTTTCCTACCTTGCCTTCCAAAACAATCTTTTGATCCTCTGCTTCATCTAACCTACTGTTTAAACCATCCAGTGTATTATTTCAGTCAGATATTGCATTCTTTATTTCTGACTGATCTTTTTTTATGGTTTCTATGTCTTTTTTCATGCATTTGAGTATCCTTATAATCATTACCCTAAACTCTCTCCCTGGTAAATTGCTTGCCTCCATTTCATCTAGTTCTGCTGAAGAATTCTCTTGTTCTTTCATTTGGGGTCTGTTTCTTTGTCTTCCTATTTTGGCTCCTTTGTATTTTCTGCCGTAGCTTTTAAACTTATATGTGATATAACCTTAAGCTGTAATCAGCAGCCCAGCTTAAGCACCATAGGGCAGGGCAGAGTAATTCCTGCAGGTGGGGCTATTGCTTCCCCTGAGGCTGATGCCACTTGGAAGGGAGTGCTCTGCCTGAGAAAGGTGGCTTCTGCAGCATGGGGAATGACTCAGCACAGGGATCCTGGCAGCTGTTCCTTCAGTTCTCTCCCCAGAGTCACCAATCCCAGGTTCTCCTCAAGCACCTCTAGTCCACTCTAATCTTCTTCTGCCAGAGCCCAGGGTAAGTGGCTGCAAAGGAAATTTTGTGCATTAGCCCTTTAAGAGACTCTCTGTGTCTCCAGCCATTTCTCCCTGGCAGACAGAAACCCTGCTGTTTTTCACAAGAATCTATTCACCCCAATGTTCATAGCAGCACAACTGAAGCTAGATGTTACCTGTGTTCTTTTCTGACTCTGGTGCTATAGGCTGGGTTGCCCAGATTGGGGTTTAGACCCCACACTTCTCGGGGGAATCCCCCAGCCACTGAAATATCTCTCTGAAACTTCAGCTGCTGCCCATCTGAATCCAACGAGCCCTCTTGCATCTCCACACTCCCTACTAGTCATGTTGTGGTCATGTGGCTTCACCATCTGTCTATGGTTATAGGGCTTCTCTCCAGCTAGTGTTCAGTTGGTTATTCAGGAATATTCCTCTACAATTTAGTTGTAATTCCAGATTGGTCCTGGGAGGAGGTTAGTGTAGCTGCCACCATCTTGGATCCTCAAGAATACAATTTTTTAAAAGTTATGTTGGACATTGTATATACAATATCCCTGATATTCCCAATGACCTTCAAAAATTAAGTATCTTGGCCAAGGTAAACCAGTTAACTAAGTAGCAGGGGTAGTAGTTATGTTTTGTTTTATTAAATTTGTATAAATAAAAGATTCTAGTTAGTCCCTTTATACCTAGATTTCTACTGCAGATAAATTTTGCTAATAAGTTTGAACTAAAAGAAAAGCTATATAAAATCTTGAAGAATTCAAAGCCCACATTTGTTTCATTGTGTTTCCAAATGTTTGGCATCTCTTAAGATATGTCTTTGAGGACTTGGAGAGCTTCATTATCAGTAGCAGCCTATCCTATACCTATACCCAGAGTTTCTGTCTCTGTTCTTTATGGAGAAAAAAAGTGCCCACACTGCAAGTATTAACAGAGAGACTAAATTCTCACCACCCACATTGTACAATATCTTTCAGAAGTTCAGATGAGAGACACAACACTTATGGAACATTGCCTACATTAAATGACCCCTCCACAGATCCTTTCCCTAGACTAAGTCTAACTAACCATCACACAGATCATACAAGGTCTATCCAGAAGGTACCCAGCCACATAACATGAAAAATAGAGACATTTATTTAAAAAGACACAAGATACAAGAAACATTGTACACAGGACAATGACACCTCAGTTCCTATCAAAGTAGGGACCTTGGGACCTCACAGAGTTCTCCCAATCACCATCACCCGCCTTGTCATATTTTCCTGAATCTCATCAATGGTCTGAAATCTCTTCCCTTTCAAAGGTGATTTTAGTTTTGGGAAAAGCCAGAAGTTGCAGGGTGCCAAATCTGGGCTTTAAGGGGGCTGAGTCACCTGTGTGATTTGATGTTTCGCCAAAAGGCTCTGCATAAGATGTGATGCATGAGCAGGCTCTTTGTCATGATGAAGCTACCAATCACCAGTTGCCCATAGCTACAGCCTTCTGAGTCATCTGAATAGCTTCCATGGAGGAATATTCAAGCTTATCACAAAATTTGATGCAGATTCACTGTTCTATTTGCTCAGTCATTTTCAATGCAATAGCCACACAGTACATGTGCTCACTCAATGGCATCTACCACTCCCACCACAAGTCATCATTGTTTCCACATGCACATTCCAATCCTCTCTCCTTGGCTGACAGGTTACATCAATGCCGTGCAAACCATTTTGGTTATATTAACAATGATTGGACTTTTCCAGACAGACCTCATACATCAATCAAATCAGCTTCTTTCTGAGTTACATAAGAAATTATTTCAAAAATATAATGTACTTGTCTATTTTTTAAGAAAGAATTCATTAAAACTCACCACTATATTTTCTGTTAGAGTGTAGTTAAAAAACATGGCAACATGGCACAACATGACACTTTGTTTTCTCTGAGAACCTAGGGAAATTTCTCATGAGTTTTAGAATCAGGGGTGTATGTACTTTTCATGGAAAATTTGTTCAAATGTTCAACTTCCATATTTCAATTTTTGCTCAGAGCTCAAAGTCAGATTTGTAGCCTACCTCTGCCACATTCATGATCACACTTAAGTCCCTTGTTTTATCTGTTTCTATCTTTACATTCTATTGACAATTTTTTCATTATGTTGATTATATTTTGTGATCAACAATTAAAAGTTACTTAACAACTTTCTTGGAAAAAATATAGAGTGTGCCAAATCTGAGATTTATGTAGTGAAAAAACTATTTTGCCATTATAAATTTTATTCTCTACTTAGATCTAAATCATCTTTTAGAGAAACCCCACATAAAGTTTTCCTAATATGGTATGTTCCATATTCAGATAGTTTGTTACACTTTTAGAGATGGAGCATTAAAAATTATATGTTGTAAGTCTTTAAAACATTTCCTCTATATCAAGATTTGAAAGATTTCAGTTTCACCTAATATCCCAAGGCTAAACCCCCTTAAAGTTATCATATATTCCAACCATACCAGACAACTCTACATATCCAATAATTTTCCTCCCTCTGTACTTTGACTCAAGCCATTCTCTTTGCCAGCATTCATTTGCCAGAAGCCTATCTATTCCTCCAAGTAAGGAATAGTGGTGGTCAACTATAAAGACGCCAAAATATTCATTTGTGAATGCCAACACCTGGGTCCACATTTACTGATTCAGATACTGCAGGACTCCCAAAAGCTTCCCAGGTGGTATCTAATAATTAGCCCCTTATTCAAACTACCTTTCCATGATGACTTTCTGTATGCAATCAATTGGAATCATTTTCTCCTTTCTTTTTTTTTTCATGAGCAAAATGATTTATTTTCATCTGATGATTTCTATGACAACTGAATTGGTACACATATTGATTTATGTTTTTTTGCCTAGATGTCTATAAAAATCAAATTATCTTTAAATTGGATTTATATCTTGAGATTAGTATACTAAACATAAGTAAATAGCATTTACCCTTTCGATACATGTATGTAACTTGATATTTTCTTTAAATAACCAAGTATAGGAATGATGAACCTGAAAATTTGACAGCATTGTGAAAAACTTTATTTCAAGTAAGTATTTCGATTCAGCATATAGGACAGTTAATGCATCCAACTGATTTCTATTTTATTTGAACAAAATTAATTTTCAGTAGTATATTTTATATAATATTTTTAGTAGAGCAGAGTGTTACTTTAGAGAGTTCCTTTAATATGTTCTGTTCAACTTGTTTTCTCTTTCAGTGGGTAGTAAAACAAGATAGGAATTTTTTCCTTCCTTTTAACCCCAAAGCTTTATCAGTATTCTATTTTCAGTTTTATTTATCTACCCATTTATACCGTGGTCACTTAAAGACTTAGGCATATATGTTATTTATTTTTGGATTTCTAACACTAAAAATACATAATGAACAAGTACCATGATGAGCAACTAGAGTTGAATTCAGTAGTTCTTATCACAAATTTGAAATTTTAGCATCAAAATATAAATTTAACATCAAGTGTTTTGAAGTTCTAACAAATTAAGTTTATTTGGATATTAGTAAGTACACCAATGTATAGTTAAAAAACACTACACTAGTTATTCTACCATCATCCCGGGTTCTTGCCCTGGCTCAGATGTGATGATCTGGGAATCTTAATCTTTTAGGTTTCTTCACCTATAAAGTGAGAGGAGTAAAGATCAGCTGTAACATTTTATGACTTCTAAATGCCAGGCTCTCTGAGCATGAAAATGTAAATAATATCCTCCAAGCCAAACCCACTGGCTCTTTATCTAGAGAATCAACTGAGATTACAGGTGGCAAAACATGATGCAGTGCAACAGTCATAACACAGTTTCAAAACTGAAGACTTGGCCAGCTTTCTCATTCCTAATCTTTTCTGTTATCAGTCATATACCAACAGAAATGAATTACTTTTATCTTCACCTAGTATTGTGTTAGTTATATTTAAAGCTTCTGGGTAATTTTAGGAATAAAAAACTTACCAGCATTTCCTGAATACCGTCCTAAGTGAATTTTAAAAAATCCTGTTTCATCCTCTAGCCAAAAATTATCATATGATGCATAAGCCAATATGTCATCTTCAGATTCTAATGCCACATCCAGCATAAAACTGGTATTTTTCTGATTTACTATATAAAAAATCTTTTTTAGTCCAAGCCAAAATTCACCTGTAAAGACAAAAACAGCTTTTTAAAATACATTTTAATACAAATCAGAATAACCCTTTATTATTGAATTTTTGGTGTAGTTTAATATTTCCATAACTCTGAAATGGCTCACATAAATCATTGGCTGGACTGAATGGTCCTCACTCAAATGATCAATGTTTGCCTAATTTGCAAAAAAAAAAAAAACTTCCCACTTCTACTTCTCTAGATTGGGGATAACTAGACTCTGTTTCATTTTTATTTCTCCAAATTAAATTTAAAAATTTATTTAAATTTAAATAAAATCTTTAAATAAAATCTTTATTTAAAGATTAATTAAATAAAAAGTCAAATTTTACCTTAAAACATGTCCATATAAAGCCAGTTGAAATATTATGACCAGTAATAAAATGATGGCTACTGGCAAATGTAACAGATTTAACCTCCAAATCAACACCCCATTATGATATATTTCCTGATATATATCAAGAAATGCTCAGTTGAAATTATTTTTTTCTGTCTTTGAGAATGCTTTGTGAACAAATATTTCTTTGTTATAATGCAGCTTGTGTATTACCTATGAATGAAAACATAATGTAACAACACTGGAGTATCTCCAGGTTTAGGGTCAATATTTCCAAGACAATTGCAAATCTAGGAAGAATTATTAAGCCCCCTAATTCAGACTGCATACCTCTTGAAAGTTCTAGCCAACGGCTTTCTATTTCACCCACCCACCATGGAATAGCCTTAATGTACACTCCTAATTTAAAATATATTTTTCTCTTTTTTAAGTATATTTTATTGATAATGCTATTACAGTTGTCCCATTTTATTCTCCCCTTTATTGCCTCCACCCTGCACCCTCCATCAAACCAGCACCCCCCCGCCCTTCGTTCGAGTTGTACATAAAAGTTCTTTGGCTTCTCCACTTCCTATACTATTCTTAACCTCACCCTGTCTATTTTGTACCTACCAATTATACTTCTTATTCTCTGTATCTATTCTCCCCTTCTCCCCTCATCCCTTCCCGCTAATAATCCTCCATGGGATCTCCATTTCTGTGATTCTGTTCCTGTTCTGTTTGCTTCATTTATTTTGTTTGTTTGTTTTAGGTTCAGTTGTTGCTGGTTGTGAGTTTGTTGTCATTTTACTGATCATAGTTTTGATCTTCTTTTTCTTATATAAGTCCCTTTAACATTTCATGTAATAAGGGCTTGGGGATGATGAGCTCCTTTAACTTGGCCTTATCTGGGAAGCACTTTATCTGCACTTACATTCTAATTGATAGCTTTGCCGGATAGAGTAATCTTGGATGTAGGCCCTTGCCTTTCATGACTTTGAGTACTTCTTTCCAGCCCCTTCTTGCCTGGAAGGTTTCTTTGGAGAAATCAGCTGATAGTCTTATGGGAACTCCTGTGTAGGTAACTGTCTCCTTTTCTCTTGCTGCCTTTAAGACTCTCTCCTTATCTTTAATCTTAGATAGTGTAATTATGATGTGTCTTGGTTGTGCTTCTTTGGGTCCAACTTCTTTGGGACTCTGAGCTTCCTGGACTTCCTGGAAGTCCATTTCCTTTGCCAGACTGGGGAAGTTCTCCATTATTTTTTCAAATAAGCTTTCAATTTCTTGCTCTTCCTCTTCTCCTTCTGGAACCCCTATGACTTAGGTGTTGGAATGTTTAAAGTTGTCCTGGAGGTTCCTAAGCGTCTTCTCATTTTTTTCATTTCTTGTTTCTTCATTCTGTTCTGGTTGAATGTTTATTTCTTACTTCTGCTCTAAATTGTTGAGTTGAGTCCCAGTTTTCTTCCCTTCACTGTTGGTTCCCTGCGTATTTTTCTTTATTTCATTTTGCATAGCCTTCACTTTTTCTTCTATTTTAAGACCATACTCAGCCATTTCTCTGAGCATCCAGGTAACCAGTGTTTTGAATTCTTCATCTGATAGCTTGGCTATCTTTTCATTGCTTAGTTCTGTTTTTGAAGCTTTGATTTGTTCTTTCAGTTTGGACCAATTTTTTGTCTCTGGCATGCCTGTTACATTGTAAGGGGTGGAGCCTTAAGTATTTGCCAGGGTGGGGCAACCCATGTGCTGCTGTGTGGTGCAGTATGAGGAGGAGGGGTTCTAGAAGGAACAGTGCCTCTTAGTCCTCTCTTGGCAGCTTTCAGTCACTTACCCCTGCTACCCACAAGCAAATTGGGCCCTTTTTGTGCCGGTTCCTTGGTGGGTGGGTTTGTGTATGTTTTAGGACCCTGAGGGATCCTCCAGTGAACTCTCCTGTAAGGCTGCAAGTTTCTCCTGCTGCTGCAAATCCCACAGATTTTTACAGCCAAAGGTTTTGAGGCTTTCTTTTCCTCCTCTGGAACCCCGTGTTGCACAGTCTGTCTCGCTCCCCTGTTGTTCCTGCCAGTTTATCCACACACAAATGTGGGACCGCAAGCTGCCGCCATCTCACCTGTCATCCTCCAGCCGCCGCATTGCCGCATCCCCTCCACCCCGTCTCCTGTCTCTGTTTCTGCCCCTCCTACCAGTCTGGGTGAATATTTCTTATTTAACTCCTTGGTTGCTGGACTTCCATACAGTTTGATTTTCTGGCAGTTCCGGGTTTTTTTGTTTTTTTTTTTAGTTGTCCTTCTTTCAGTTGTGAGAGGAGGCAGAGTTTATCTACCTACACCTCCATCTTGGATGGAAGTCCTATATTTTCTACTTGAATCATGAAATAAGGAAGTAAAGGTCTAGTCAGAATAAACCTCAAAGAGTTGGGGAGACAGTGTGACAGCATTCAAACTCTTAAAACTGTAGCTAAGATACTAACTCCCTCTCCAGGGCTTACAGGGGTGTTTTACCTACACACCCACTGAGAACTGAAAATTATCCTGAAGAAGTACAGGAATAAAGGGGGTACAGGAAGTAATAAAGAAGTACACGAAGTAACATGGGTCCCTAGTGGTCTGTGTAGTGTTTCAAAGTCTATGACTGTCCATTTGCAATGCCCCTGACATTTTTCTCCTTTACCACAACCCCAAATTTAAGACTTAATATATTTAATTTAATGTCAAGTTTTTAAAAACATATAGATAAGGTACAAAGCAGTCTGTTGATGTATAGGATACCTGCCTGAAGACCTTTTTGTCAAAATTCTTATAATTTCCCCATAGAATTAAGTATAATGTAAGGAAAATGATAATTCAGAGCCTGAATTCAGGAATAACCACTCACTGGAAATTTGGAGGTTAATGCTGAGAAAACACAGCTATTTGGCCTTATGTGTGACATTTTATAACATTTCATGTTCCTTCTAAAATCACTGTCATTCAGTGCTAAATCCTTGGGTGACATTATTATGGGGTGATAAAGATTTAAATTATAACAACAGTAATTTAAAATAGCATAAAAATGATCAAAACCACCTGCAAACTTTCCAACTAATGTAAAATCTACAGTATTCAGAAATACTGATATTTGATGGTCTGATATCTATGTAGCAAAAGTTACACTGTTGTATGGCAATAATGTAAACAAATTTTACAATCGACCTGAGATTTGTTTGTCAAATTTTGAATAGTGATTTTAATTAATATTTTTGTAAAACACTACTCCCGCTTCACATTATTTGAATTTGTGTAGCCACGTACCTAAATTCTTCATTATTTACTTGTGTAGAAACAACATACATCTGAAAAATTTCAAGATTTATGACAACCATGCTCATTCAATTTTTCATTCTATAAATAGTTGTTGATCACCTGTCAAAACTCTGCTGTGTGCATAGCAGATACTTTTAATAAACACTCAATTTAGAATTTTCACTCAAATCACATTCTAACAGGTATCTAAAATTAAAGATTTCCAAATTCCAACTGAAGAGCTACTCATTTTATATCATTTGGCATATTAAGAGAGTGATTTAGTCATATACTGATATTCCCAAGGGTTTGCTGTTTTTACTAAAAATTTGACCAAGAGACAGTCTGTAAGTGTAATACCAAAAAGAATTTTAAAAGATAGAAGAGAAACAAATATAATTTGACCTAAAAGGTCGCCAAATCCATCCAGATAATCACACCACAACCTTTGGAAATTAATTATCCCATCAATCCTTCTCTGTATCACAGTCCATCCACCTCCTCTGTAATCCATGTCACACATTACCTAAAATAGACCCAGAAAGACAAAAATAACATTCTATGAGTTTCATTCTTTGATATAAAACTCATGCTTCACTGTTAAGCCTAGAGAAAGAGAAGATATTTTCACTGACAATATCAATGCAATTGTGTGATATTCATATATTCAGATTTTATAACTTTCTAGAAATAATTTTATCATAAAAAAACTTGTAGTTAACTGAAGTATAGCCCCTGTATTAGTCATTTTTTTAAATATATAGGTCTTTGTAGCATTTTAAGGTTATTCTCTTGTTCCTTAACTCTAAACGGTTTTCAATTGAGTAATAACAGTACCGATAAGATGTGGAAGAATGATGTATTTCTTTACAAATTGAAAATGCTGATTTATTTTTTTAAGTGTTAAATGTTCCCCTGTGTCTGTCTTTGATTATTCTTTTCTCAAAAAGCCTGGAAGGACTGTATTTAAACTGGAATTTTCTGACAGAAAGGCATGATCTATGTCCCATCTCAGCAGTCACTCATAGGTGTATCTGTTGGTACTGTGTAAAATGCCCCTAAGAGGACCACTGTAAGGAGCCCATAGAAGTGACAGGGAAAGGAAATCACAGTAATCCTCTCCGTTACAAATGTCCTAGTACACAGAGAAAGGCATTGTGGAGGAAGTTGGGAGCCAATGCTTTCCTACATAAGAGGTAATTATGCATCCCACTCGTCAAAAATTAGAAGCCTTCCCTTTTCACATCTGTTCAGGCCCATTTTTAAAACTGTAGGTGAAGTAATTTAAGTAATGTAAAAGTTATTTCCCACCCAAATTGCTAATTTTTTGACATCTTGTCAATAGATGTCAAAAAATAATGTTAGTAACTCTAAGAAACTGGTAGCTCTACTTAGAAAAAAAGTACTTTATTGTGTAATAAAGATTATCAATAAGGTGTGATATCAGTGTCATTAAACTTAAAAAAGGGACCCAGAAAAAGTATATATATAATATATGTAATAACATAATCTCTAGTAGGAATTTCTTCCAGAAATTCTAGTATAGAACTACTAAGAATAGACATTAGTCATTTATTTTACTCAATTTAAGAATGGATCAGCTTCTCAATCTGTTTCACTTTAATGGGTTTTAATATTATCAATTTCTTATAAAATCACTTGTCATACAAAAAAATTATAACCATATATAGGAAGGAAATTCAAGAGTATTTTTATTAAGCTCCAAGGCAAAGCACACAATTATTTTCTAGTATCCAAAAGCTAATTATACCAAGTAAGTATTTATATTGCACAATTCTGCCTACTCTAAGGATTATATAAGATCTTGCACCAAAAGGATTTACTTTGAAAAGTATAAGCAAGAAAACTCAAATAGAAAACTGAAATACTCTCTAGTTCTTTTACGCATTTATGATTTGGGCAAATATTCCAAATACCAAAATTTTGAAACAGGAACTTTTACTAATATTTTAAATTTTTCAAGAAAAAAATTAAATATTAAAACAAAGTTTAATATTAATTAAGTTGATTGAATGCTTATCCTATTTCATATAAGGGAAAATTTTACCTCGAATGGGTAGCTAGATCCTTCCGGATAGATTATATATAAACCACTTGGTGTTTTGGTAATAGAGCCAACAGTATCTTTAATATCAGTACAATCTAAACCTAGAAGAGTAAAATTAGTTATTTATGATATTTTCAAGTGTATATTTAAGACAATCACTTTGCTGTAGAGAATTAACAATGCCCTCTGAAATTATTATAATTTCTATTAATGATGTGATTATTTTAACTCTTGGAAATGAAAAGTGATCTCAATTTTAGAATTAAGGAGAAAATGCATGGAAGAACTGGGATTAAAGCTCAGATATTCCACGCAGCAATATTTTCACTGATATGTCCCCTAGAACAAGGGACATAAAGGAAAGAATAAACAAGTGGGACTTCATCAAATCAAAAAGCTCCTGCACGGCTAAAGAAAACATCAGCAAAATGAAAAGGGAACCAACCATATGGGAAAATATATTTGCCGATGACACCTCGTACAAGGGTTTGATCTCCAAAATATATAAAGAACTCACACAACTCCACTCTAGGAAGACAAACAGCCCAATTAAGAAATGGGCAAAGGACCTGAACAGACACTTCTCCCTGTGTGTGAACAGACAAACATAGGGCCCAGAGACATGTGAAAGGATGCTCAGCATCACTAGTCATCAGAGAGATGCAAATTAAAACCACAATGAGATACCACTTCACACCAGACAGAATGGCCATCATAAACAAATCAACAAACAACAATGTGGAGAAAAGGGAGCTCTAGTGCACTGTTGGTGGGAATGCAGACTATTGCAGCCACCGTGGGAAACAATATGGAATTACCCAGAAGACTAAAAATGGAACTGCCTTTTGACCCAGCAATTCCACTGCTGGGATTATACCCTAAGAATCCTGAAACACCAATTCAAAAGAACCTATGCACCCCAATGTTCATAGCTGCACAATTTACAATAGCCAAGTGTTGGAAGCAACCTAGGTGCCCACCAGTAAATGAGTGGGTCAAAAATCTATGGTACATTTACACAGTGGAATACTACGCAGCAGAAAGGAAGAAGGAGCTCCTACCATTTG
This sequence comes from Mormoops blainvillei, assembly GCA_004026545.1. Lineage (NCBI taxonomy): Eukaryota > Metazoa > Chordata > Mammalia > Chiroptera > Mormoopidae > Mormoops > Mormoops blainvillei. The sequence continues at coordinate 99,048 of PVJD01000295.1, forward strand.
CGACAGCATGGATAGATCTGGAAAGTATTACGCTAATGAAATAAGCCAGGCAGTAAAAGACAAATACCATATGATTTCACCTATAAGTGGAGACTAATCAATAGAACAAACAAGCAAGTTAAATGTAACCGGTAACACTGAAGTAAAGAACAAACTGACAGTGAACAGAGGAGAGGGGGTGGGGAAGACGGTGGGAAACAGAGGAAGAGTGGTCAAGGAACATATGGGGGACTCATGAACAAAGTCAAGGAGGGTGGGGTTAAGGTGGAGGGAGTGGTGGAGGAAAATGGACAAAACTGTACTTGAACACAATAAAAAAAATTTTTTTAAAGAACTGGGATTAAAGAATGCTGCAATAAATGTAACATCGCTGTTAGTTATTAGTAATCAATACTGTTTAAAAGTTTCATTTGTGATTAACACTTATATATTTTATAATTATACATGCTCTTGCCCAATAAATAATGCCCTTTCAGGAATTTAGGCTTATCTTGGGGGCATATGTGTAAAGATAATCTATGTGTATGAGGAGGGAAAACACAAAGGAATTAAGTAGATTAACTACTATAGACATATCTTTGACTACTCTATTCAAAACTGCAGAAACTCTGATGGGTTGGGGACCACTATTATAAGCAGGAAAGGGAGAAAAGGGCAAAATCACTTTCTTTACCAGGAAGAAATTATGGTTGAAGCTAGAGCCTGCACTGTTAACAATAGAATGATAGCACCCTATAGTCACTCTCCCCAAAGCATTCTACAGTTGCCAGAGAATTGTAACGATATTTATGTGGATGTGGATATTACATCTTACTCTAAGGTACTTTACTCTGTATTATCTTTTATAAATGTAATAAAATAAATTAAACTCTTACAAGTGTCAATTACCCAGAAAATCAAACACATGAAACCCTAGGACTTCAGAGCCAGAGGCCCAGGTAACAGTCCTAGTTCCACTCCTTCCTAATTGAGAACATTAGCTAAGTTACTTAACCTCTTTTCTTCATGTGTAATCCCATAATAATAATGAGATCTACTTTGTAGTGTTATTCTGATGATTTACATCATAAGACTTTATGTAAAGGACTTAGCACAGTGCCTAGCACACAGTAAGTACTCAAAAGATGTTATCTACAAAAAGTTAGCTATAAAATTGTTTGCCGTTCCCTTCATTTACAGGAGACATTGATTTGTTGTCTTTGTTCTGAATTACTGTGACATTCTTATAATAAATTTATGCTCCGAGATATGATAGAAGCTCCCAGTGAAAGACTGATCTGGGTTGGAATATCTGCTTTGACATCGCCATCCAAATAAGTGGGAACAGACTATTTAGATTTTTCTGGGCTGCTTATTTTCTCATCTGATAATAATGACCATCACAACTAACCCTTATATTGCCTTCCTATGCATCAGGCAGTATTTTGGGAGTTTTTCATATATTTGCTCACTTAATTCTCACAACAACCATATGAGGTAGATATTGTCAGTTTACCGATGAGGACATTGATATTAAGGAAACAATGGATGAGGGATTTAAAGAAGGCAGTCTGACATCAGACTCCATACTTTTCGCCACCTTGTAACACTACCCACCTTAGGGTGATTATGGGGAATAAACAAGATACAATATAATAATAACAAAATAACAGGTGAGTGCCTATATTAATACCTGACACATAGGAGATTCTCAGTAACTGTTTATTCCCTTCCCTTTATAAGGAAAGAAGACAGATCATATACTTAGGTCCTCAATAATATTTATCTGCTTGGAACTTTTTGATATTAATTTATATTTGTAAGATTTGTCTGCAATTTTCTTAGAAACCCACGCCTCTAGGAATTACTGAACTGCATTTTAGTACAAAAAGTGCTGAATTCCAGTTTATTTTTGTCTTCTTTCTTTTCCTTTTCAAATTTTAAGTCCCGGTTTGAAACATTTTAAACATGTCAAAAAATACTTTTTTATAGGTGGGAGGAACTCTGAAACTTGCTTTTCTTCTATCTGAAGATTAATTATTAATAAAATATAAAGGGGAGCCCAGAATTTGATTACATAAAACTATGCTATTTTCAACAGATTCAGAATATCTGTATACAGACATGGCTTTCGAACAGTCAGAAAAGTTTCCCAATTAAGGAAAGTACACACAGTGTGGGCTGAAATTTGGCATGATATTCCTCCAGTCTGTTAGATAATAGTGAGCTGCATTTTTTAAACAAAACTTGTAAATGCCCCAACCTGTCCAGGAAAATTTTAAGCAATAACAGACAAGTATAAAAGGCTGAAGTACTGAAGTTCTCACCATGTGACTGAACTGGTCTGTGAGGAAAAGGATCCAGCTGTTTTCTAAAAACTTCAGTAGTCAAAAGGAGAACTCGATTCATGAGCTCATTAACCTAAATACACATGCACACATTTAAGCAAATTTATATTTGAACAAACCTCCATTAGCTGAATTCTATATAACTGATATCTCTAAGCCTTTTAGAAATACAGCTCTGAAACATATATAATGGCCATTTTCTACATTGAATCCTTTACTATTTTAACAAAGCAATAAAAGCATAAATAAATAGCAACCTTTAAATTCAGTACTGTTTACCTCCTGCTCTTGCTTTTTTCTGTCCTTTTTTTGCACCTGACTACTCTTGCAATCTAGTCTTTGTATCTCGCTTGAACCATTGTTGTAGTTGCCTATCCTAGGTCCCTGGCCCCTTCCTCTGCTCTTCCTCAAGCCATCCTCCCTACCAGCTGCCAATCTGATCATTTCATTTCCCTGCTCAGACATTCGGGTGACTCACTGGTGTGTCATGATTTAATTCCTATTTCTTTAAGTCAGTTTTCCTCTACATCCTTAACTCAACAACCACTCCAATCAACTCCAAGCATTTCCACAGAATGCAATGTTCTACCCTTCCTACCCAACCTTTGTGACCTTCGAAACATTTATTCGTCTTCCGTAACTTAGCTCAGGAGCTCTATCATCTGGGAAGGTTTCTCGCATCTTGGGTCTTAGATATCTCTTTTGTCATTCTAACGGTATTTGCAACATTTTCAATATATTATTCTGCTCTTCTAGACTGTATAACCCTTAAGTAAAAGTCCATTTTTTAAATTAATTTCTGTTTGCCTGTGGCTTACTATGGTGCCTCCAACATAATAGATATTAAATAGACATCTGGACGTGAATGCATTGAACGATTAAATGATTGTATCTCTAACTAACTACTATATTTTGTCATATACAACGCTCACTTTTTTGCCAAAATTTTTGAGGGGAAATAAGGATGTGCATTATATGTGGGTATAAAGATTATATACCATGGGTACCATAATGGAGATGATAATCCCATTTATAATGTGCACAAAAATATGGGTGCACGTTATACACAGCAAAATATGAGTATATCATTGTGCAGATACAATAACAACACAACACCCAAAATCCATACCTGATTTGATAAGTAATCCAAGGAAGCTTGCTGCTCATCCATTATATTTCTCAGAAGCTTTTTGGTACTTCGTGTGTAAGAAACAATCGAATTTTGTAAATTTCCTTAAATCATAATAAAAAGTGTTTGCTAAGTATGAAATTTTATAGAAACCAAGTGCAGTGAAAATTAATGAATTTCACACAATTTTGGATAAATATACAATAGTATTATCTCTAAGTACTCAAAATTATATATTCTAGTTAGTGTATTTTTTAATAGCTCAAGATTAACTAAGAACACAACTGTTTTAACACTTCTTAATGGAACTATGCTTCCTAATAATTTAGATTACCCCCAAATAATTTAATCTGATATAATTGAAAGAAAATATTTTGAATATCAATTCTCACTTTATAAGATGAGAGGTGTAGAAGCAGGAGGTCCAAGACTCATTGATTCGTACTATATAAGAAAGTAAAAGCCAATAATCTCCTATTATGTGATTTAATTTTAAAATTAACCTTTCTTTTAATTTTTATATTAATGCTATATTTTTATATAAATAAATTGAAAACACACATACATGTGCACACATCATAAATAGTCAAATGTTTGGGTCGGTCTGTTTCTGATTGAATTTTCACCATATATTTTCTTTTTTAAAAATGTTTTTATTTTAAAGCAATCTCATGGGCAGGGTAGTTGAAAGAAGAGTACAAAGATCTTTTTCCTAAATTATTTGAGAGCATGCTGCCATGATGCCCCTGAGTATTTCAGTATGTATTTCTGGGGGGTTTTTTAGATTTTATTTATTTATTTTTAGAAAGAGGGAGAAGAAGGGAGAAAGAGTGGGAGAGGAACATCAATATGTGGTTTGCCTCTTATGCGCACCCTACTAGGGACCTGACCTGCAACCCAGGTACGTACCCTGACTGGGGAATCAACCAGTGACTCTTTGGTTTCTCGGGCTGGCGCTCAATCCGCTGAGCCACACCAGTTAGGGCTTCAGTGTACATTTCTTACACAAAGACGTTCTCTACACCCATCATAATCAGGAAATAAACACTGATTATCATATGTTTATGAGACCTGATGATGTCCTTTATAACAAAAGGAACCACATATTATTGTATATATCATTGTTCTAAAAATTGCTTTATTTCTATATTCCTTTCCCTCAAGCAGTAGAATCACATTAATAATTCTTGATACTTTAAAATCTACTTCACTCAGGCTTCATCTCTCCTTTTTACTTTGTTTCTTAGTTTCTACTAGATTCTTCCTGATTTTAGACATATCTTTTTTTTTAGAAAGAACATTTTTATTTTTGTTGTTTTTATTGAATTTATTGGAGTGACACTGGTTAATAAAATTATATAGGTTTCAGGTGTACAATTCTACAATACATCATCTGGATATTATATTTTGTGTTCACCACTCCAAGTCAAGTCTCCTTCCATCACCATTAACTCCCATTTACCCTCTTCTAGCTCCTCTCACCCCCATTTCCCTCTGGTAATCACAATGCTGTTGTCCGTGAGAGTTGTTTTGGTTTTTTTGTTTTGTTTTGTTTTTGCTTAATTCCTTCACCTTTTTCACCCAGCCCCACAACCCCCCTTCTCTCTGACAGTTGTCAGTCCATTCTCTAGCTATGAGTCTGTTACTATTTAGTTTGTTAGTTTATTTTGTTCCTAATAGACTTAAAGTTCCACTCCCTGGTTTGAGAATCCTGACACTTGTGTTATACATAAAATTAAGCACTAAAAGTTTTTTTACACTTTCTGATCTAGGAATTACAGCCCTGTGAAAACTGGATCAAATTACCACCTCTTCCATTTCTGATTCCCCTTTTTCATCCCACCCCATGTACATATGACAGACCATGAAAATTACTGCATTGTTACTAAATAGTTTTAAACAAGAATTGAGATGTTACAACTTTTCATTTTTTGTTTTGTTACATAAATTTTTGTGAATTTGTAGTATGCCTTATAGTAGTTATTCAGCATTAATGAATTCTCCCCTCAAAACTAAGGTGAAATTTCCTATTGTCTGAAATGAAAGTAAGAAAATAGCTCTGGGCAAATTGATACAATACTACTATCAGTGCCACCTGGCTTGCCCCCTCTTTCTGTGGTCTCTTGGTGCCACCAGGCTATATAGAAGGATTTGTTCACTTACCAAATATTTACTAAGCCCATACAATGTGTCAAATACATAAAACCTCTGGCCTAGGATGATCAGGCTACATATAAAAAGGCCCAAACAAAAGACACATTTTTTCTATGTCCACCCTAGAAATAATAAAATCATATACCTTTATAATTGTGGTTATTTGTAATACTTACTACACATGAAACGTTTTTCTTCTCGTGTAATTTTAGTTTTAATATCACATGATTCCTCACAATCTTCCTTATAAACAGTATCATTACTTTTACTTTCATCTTTTGCATGAGATACATCTTCTACAACATTAACTACTGAAGAATCCTTTACATTAAAAACAGAAATAAGAAAAAATGTATGAAGTATGTTATATGGCCTAATACAATAAATAAAAAGACTAAGTAGAAAAGATGAAATTTCATGACATAACAAGGATGATCATTGGAGGAAAAAGAAATAAAACAATGAATTGGCTAGTTCAAACTTCCACGAATAAACCCTATGGGTAGATTTTTGGGTATGAATAATAATTATATATTAGTTCAATGCTTTTGCTTTCCTCTTTTCTTCTAAATTCTAAAAGGACTTACACAGTCATATCTTGATATCCACAGAGATTGGTCCCAGGACCCCTGCAAATATCCAGATCCACAGATGCTCAAGTACCTTATGTAAAATGACATAGTATTCACATATTTCTTCCTGTGTACTTTAAATCACAACTAGATTATTTGTAACACCTAATACAATATAAATGCTGTGTAAATAGCTGTTACACTGTATTGTTTGGAGAACAGCAACCAAGAAAAGTTCTGTACCTGTTCAGTACAGGTGCAACCATCCTAAGCCTAACTGCATGGTAAACGTCAGCAACAACATACAGTTTTTTTCCAAATTTTTCTATCCACAGTTAGTTGAATCTGTGGATGCAGGACCCATGGATGCAGAGGGCCAACTGCATTTAGGCTCTGCTTTCTCTAACTGTGGCTCTGTATGGCTTTAATTTTTGCACATTTGTGTGTGTGATATACTGCTAAGCCATCTGTCTTCCGGGAATCTTGCAATTTGAAGTTCTTTGGACATGGACAAAGAAGGTCCCCTGAGATACCTACAACACCGCTATGCCAAATAGACTTTTTGCCACTAATTATTAGGAATCATGTTCAGGAGTGGTAGGGGTGGAGAAATGTAGTTGAATTGTCACTTTTGTATAAGCTAAAGTATTTAGAGGTTTAAAAGTAAAGTACTCATAGGTTTGAAAGGTATCAGTAATAACAGAAAAAAAAGCATGGAATTTTGCTTTGCAAAATCAACAACAGATGTCATTTTACAAAGCCAGCTACAGCTGTCATTCCAACAGTATCTATTCTTGGTACTACGGTTTCATCAATGTTAAAATATTCTTTGATATAAGTCATATTGATTTAAACAACTCTTATTTAAAAAAATAATAATGAGTTTTGTCCTCTTTTGACCTGGATAATGAAAGAAAGGTAGAGCTAATCATTTATAAAAGATATCTGACCCCAAAAAACACATTTTGTTAGATAAATCTATTTTTAACTTCTTGCTCTTTCTCTTGTACTCCTATAATAACTGACATACTAGATATTTTCAAAAACCTGGATTACAAGTATTTTTTTTCAGGTTGAAATAAGATTTTTAAATATTTAGTATTTTAGAGAGTTGTTATTAATATTTCTTTGGCTTTTCTAGAATTTATTCCTCCCTAACTTTGGATCTTCAGAATTTAGTATCCATACAGTTGTAAATATTTAAGTATGTAGCATACAAATCCCCATATACTCATAGTTTTGTATACAATATATTAGCTATTACTGTGACATTGTTTTAAATAAAAGTTTCTAATATCCTAGGTAATGATTCACAATACTGTATTTGAAATATGAAAGTTTATAGAATAGTTTTTTTAAGTGAAGTGAGTTTTTAAATTACCTACCAAATAGTTCATTATCAAAATTAATCAGAAAGTTGCTAGCTAGCTTTTAAACGAGACCTGCAATTTCTTTAAAGTATATTCACAAGAAATGTATCAAGAGTCCATCCTCAGTTTATGGTTTTCTAAATTTAAAAATAACATCATTTACACAAAGTTTCAGCATTTCTAAATAAACACTTTAATTATTTTTGTAAATTATACTGGGTAGTATAATTAATCTTTTCAAACATCTAATATAAATCTTTAAAACCATATAATCATGCTTTCCTAGCTAAAATAATATTGCAAAAATTCTTACCGTAGATTGACGTACGCAGTTAGCTTGTATAGTTTTTCCACAAAAAAAAATACATATATTTATGAATAAGAGTGAGACTTGGGAAAGATACATCATATTTTTCTTGAAGAAATAAAAACTTCTTCAAATATCAGCCAGCTGTCTGTGGAAAGAACTAAAGTTCATAGAGTCTTCAGTCAAAAACTTCTGGAAGGTATACAACAAAAACAGAAGCCAAGACTTTACTGGTTTCCATGCCCTCATTTGAAACAACATCCTTCATATGAAAAACAAGGTAGCCTCTAGAGATCCTGTCATTTGAAGTTATAAAAGCCCCCTTTTTTAATCACTGCATACATCCATTATAAATCTATGCCTTTGAAATATGGTCAATAAATAGATCATGAATTTATAAATCCATCTAGTTTTTTTTTCCTTTTCTTTTTTGTATATTTTATTGATTATGCTATTACAGTTGCCTCATTTTTTTTCTGCCCTTTATCCCCTCTGTCCTGCACCCCATCCCATCATCCCCATCTAGTTTTTATGTCAGATTTTATGCATTAGAAAGATGCCTTTGATAAGAAGTATCTCAATAATTATGAACTGATTTGAATTAAAAATAATAAGAAAGTAGAAATGAGTGATAGAGTGAGAATAGTATTATACTGGAACTATTTCTACAAAATACCAAGTAGAACTTTAATCAATATGGACATCCATAGCAGATAGGTAATTCAGAGTTAAAATATGCTTCAAACTGAATTTAGCTATAACTGGTGGTCATATTAAACTCATAAATGTCAAATTTCTAGTACTCTGATTTGTGTGTTTTACATCTACATTGTTAAAAGTTAAAAATTTTTAAACATAAGGGAACTATTACTATTGAAAATTACCATTCTCTGAAAGTCAATAGATCAATATCTGTGACAGGTCTTCATTCTCCCATACAATGGCTCCTTTTCTTCATTATATAAACATGCCTAAGTCTTCACTATCTTAAATTAAGAGACAAAGCAAAACTTTCCTGAGTCTTGTTTCCTCTTCAGGGTATTATTTTCTCCATTTCCTTTCCTAGCCTGAGAACAACAGGGAAGAGACCACAGCTTTTATGTTTCTAGCATAGTGATTGGTATACAATAGGCACTCAAATATAAATTAGTGAAGTAATAGCCTAAATATTCTCTGACTTTATTTCTTCACTACCTATTATTTACGCTCAGACAACTCTTATCTCTTAACCTAGTGAAATTTTCTCAGTTTCTCCAGTGAGGCAGTACGGCGTGGCTTGGAGCGCCGGCTCTGGGACCAGGCTGCCTGGGTTTGAATCTTGATTCCCCCTCTCCCTTGCTCTGCCAACCTGGGCAAAATTACTTAGTATCACTGTGGCTTAACTACTTCCTTTGCAGAATGGGGGTGATTGTGTGGATTCAATGATTTAGTATACACAAGCACTTAGCATAGTACATGAAAAACAAAAAGCACTAAAATGTTAGGTGGTGGTATTATTATTTTACTTGTCTATACTACAATTCTAACAGTGCTGACAACACTAGGAGTAGATGAGTATATACCTTTAATCTTAAATTTCTAGTTTAAGTCTTATGAAATTGAAATGAAAATGGCTGAACTTTAGCAAATTTTTAAGCAGCTAGATGTTAAAATTCTTTGTTCTTTCACAGTTTGCCAAGAGACAAATCCAGAAAATTCTTACTTGAAGGAAAAAAAAAAAACCTTCAGCAGAAGATGGAAAAAATAGCCTCAGCCAAGATGTAGTGAATCCTCAATAAACTGTTCATCACAGGATGCCTTACCGTATAACTCCCAAAGTTATAGAAGTATTCAAATTAGATTAAGTTATGGAACTATGCATTGTAACTTAAAGTGGATATTATTAGTTTCTTTTATAAATAGAACGCATTTAACAATCTATGAGAGCATATTAATAAAGCTGAGGGTCTAATAAGCACCTCACATTTTGCATTTGAAGCCTAAATCTTGCTCCTTTGCCCATCCTCAGCCTATCCCTCCCTATCTTAGTAAAGAGCAATACCTTTTAACCACTTGTTCAGTTCCAAATCTGAGAATCACATTTGACTCTTTATATTTCCCACTCACCACCACCATTCATTAATACATCTTATTGGCTCAAGGTTAAAATTTTGAACCCTTCTTGCCACTCCC
>PVJD01000295.1:109178-501711 GCA_004026545.1 Mormoops blainvillei
CCTTGGTGTCGGCCCTGACTCCCTCCACACCATTACTACCATTGTAGTCCAGGTTTCCATAATCTCTCACCTAGCCAACTATAACATCCAAACTAGCCTCATTGTGTCTAGTTTTATCCACCATAATCTAAATTTCCCCACAGCAGCTAGAGTGATCCTTTTTAAAGGTTAAATTAGATCATATTACTCTCCCACTCAAAATTCTCCATGGCATTCCCTCCATTGGAGTTGATTTTATATTAAATTCTTGCATACTCTGCAAGTCCCCACTGAATCTGAAATACATCCCTCATGCACTTCTCCAATCTCACATACTAGCACATTGTGCCTACCTCTCTCTGTTCTAGATACAGCGGTCTTGTTGCTGTTCTTTAAATACACCAAATAAAGCACTGCCCTCAAAGCCTTTTTCATTGCAGCACTCCTTGCCTATAATATTCTTCATTCAGATATTTGAATGGTAACCCTTCTTCATTCAGACCTCTGTCCTAATTTCCCCTTCTCAAGGGACTTCCCTAAGTACTCTGCCTCAAATAGAACTGACATCAGTGTCTATCCGCTTACACTATTCCATTTTCCCTTGTAACACTTCTCCCTACATGATATATTCTGGTGGGGAAGAAAATATAAATACAAGCTTCATGAGCATAGGGACTTGGAAGTTTTGTTTACCACTGTATCACCAGCACCAAGAAATTGCTTGGCACATGTTTAATGTATATTTCCTTAATAAAAAAATGCATTATTTTATGGTTTTGGAGTGTGAAAAATTAAGCATTATACTTAATTGGAATGTCTCTTGTGAGAAAACATAAATATTTTATTATATTTTTCATTGCTTTAATCATATTTGCCTTTCCTGTCAAGAGATAAATTTATAAATACTTTAAATTGTCTTTTTATATACAAATATCTAATTTTAAAGCCTTTTTATAATCTAGGACTATATAACATAAATAAAATGTGGAAAACCTACTTAATATTTTGAATAAGGAAATAATTTAAAGGTCAAAAAATTAGCTCCTGTAATTTATTTAAAAAAAGAAGTTGGCACATTGTGTTTAAAATTTTTGTTCTTGGTCTTTATAAAGCAACATATGAATGATGAATGTTTATATGACCAAATATTTATAATCAACCAAATCATGTCTCTTAATGCTAATATATCATGTAACAAAGCAGTAAGGTGCTTAAGAGTTATGAGATATAAACTAATAATATAGCAAAATTTAGATTTTCAGGAAGGCTAAACATGTATGCCTAAATACTCCAAACAGCAACCACAACCTTCTTCTCTTTTATTTTCACCTTGCACTGCCCATCTCTTTCTCTCTCTCTCTCTCTCTCTCTCTCTCTCTCTCTCTCTCTCTCTCTCTCTGTCTCTCTCTCTCTCATTGCTCTATTGGCCCTAGAGAAATAGGTTTGTGATAATAACTATAGGAATAAAATCAAGGTCAATGCCTGTGGCCAGGCCAGTTAAAAACTTGTCAAGATAGTTAACTGTCCAAGTGTACACATTTAGCCTTTCTTTGCCAAAGTTATATATTATATTCTCTTGGCATTGCCCTGAAGAGGGCTTATGTGTCTTGTGTTCTAAATCAAAACCGATTTGTTGTTGCACTTTAAAACCTCAGTCACCAGAGCACATTTCAATTTGAGTCATTGCATCCAACTTTGCAAATACTCCATTTTAAATAGTTTCAAACGTAAAAGTTTATTATTTGAACTCTAAAAATGAACAAATTGGTTCACAAAGGCAGAAACATTTGAATGATGGGTAAGTGATCTTTATTTGGTTTGTACATTCTGCTTCTAATTGTGGGGATTTTTCCACAAAAACAAACAAACAAAAAACCCTGGCTGAAATCGTCAGAATTTTTATGTACTTTTACAATAGGCTCCAAAAGAGAGTTCAGCCTTTTCAAATTTTCACTTGCATAGTCATTTAACCGATGGCTCGAAAATCCATTCAACTTTCCATACCTCCTGAAACAATTTCAATATGATCTCCTTCGGCATATCTTCCCAGGAGACTGCTAGGTTAAATCTGAACGTCTTTCCAGGCCATCGATGCTGTGATGGTCCATTTCCAGAATCTGGCAGCAAGGCAGGCACCATTAGGAGCCTTTGAAATATGACTTTTAAGTAGGGAAATGTCCAGGAAGACGACTGCAGACGGAATGGCAGAAGCATCCCGGAGTGGATGAGAGAATGCAGAAAGGAAATTTCCACTTCCGAAGCTTTTTAAGAGAAGAGTGATGCCCCCGAACGACTCACAACTCAAACCGCACAACAGGATTCGGTAACCCTACCCTGAATTATCCCTGAGACAATCGTTTCAGAATGCCCACGGTGGGTGTGTCTGAGGAAGTCGCAACTCACTGTTTTTCATCACGCTCAATACCCCCACGAAAACATCCTCATAAAAAGGGAGGTAGGACTGGATCCGGCTCTAAGGCACAACTGAGTTCCCCACTTCTACAAAGACTCGAGTCCCTGGACACCCAGGGCTCCCACCCGCCACCAGCAGGGCACTTGGAGCAGTCGAGGGCCGCCAGTGCCTCCTATTGGCTGCCCCGCCCCGACACCCTGGTTTCTGTCGCGAAGGACGCGGCGTCGGTTGGTTGTCAAGATGGCGGTGGCAGGGTCGCTGCCACCACCTCGCCCCTTGCCCCGCAAGTACGCCGCCTCACCTGCCGTCGCCACCAGAGTCACCGGCGCCGCAGAGCGCGAACCCGAGCTACGGTGTTCATTCCTTCCGCGCCCGTGAGTCGCCAAGTAGGGTGGGACCGAGGGGGAAGAGGAGGAAGCCAGAGCTGCTATGAGGGAGGCGCTGCGCGCGAGCCCGGGGGGCGCTGAGTAAAGGATGCTGACCGGAAGGCCCGGAGCCCGGAGCGCCGCCGCGGGACTGGGACCTGAATCCTCGGACAGCCGCGACCAAGCCCCCCTCAACCCTCGGTTGAGCGGTGGCCGTCACCGAGCTGGCGCTTACCTGTATCCTTCCTTCCCAGCCTGGCTCCCGGGGCAGCGTGTTGGAAGCCGAGCCCATCTTTTTTCTCATTACATTCCCATTACCACTGACGGAAGGTAACAGAAACTAACCAGTCATCTTCGTGCGGATATTTGCTGTAGCGCTGTTGTTGCTTCCCCTTAGAACTGAAATTATACGATTTTCTCCTGTGACCGCTTCTCCCTCCACCTTGTTATCCCACCTCCATTCTTCACTCTTAGTGTGAAATTTTTGCGAATTGTAAAATACGTAAACTGTGTGTTCTATGGAGATTGTTATCTTGCCTTCTAGAATTAGACCATATGCCCTTTACTTCATATTATTTTCCCGATTGGTCATGCTACTTGGAGAGAAGAATTCCACAAATAAGGAAAACGTTTTTGCTATCTTGAAAGAGTACGTTTTAACAGTTAACCTAATATACCGCTAATTCATTTACCAGAGCTACTAAAGCCTGCCACAGTTGAGTATTTTGTTTTGTTTTTCATCCTCTGCCCAGTCTGTTGTCAAAGAGACAGCAGAGCAGATTAAAAGCAAAAGACCTGGTGGCTTCATGCTGGATTATCTCTGACCTATCCCTAAGAATTGGTGGAGCCCACGTTTGATGTGGCTGTTGGTTGCCTTGTAGAAAATTGAAAGAGTGTGGATTTTATTTTCAAAATATGTAAACCATGTTTATTCCTCCAGAGAGTGTTATGATGATTACATTTAACCTTTGTATTCTCAAAGGACTTGGTTGGCAGTGATGGCGTTGTATCATCATCTTCTCTATTCTTGTCAGAGAATGGAGCTGTCCTTCCAAGTTAACCCCATTTTATCCACATTGTCTTCCACTTCTGGGATGTTGCAATTTTAACAGCAAGTTAACAAATTTAATTTAATGCCTTTTCTTTGGCAGGCTCAGTTCTAGGTACTAGGGATAAAAATCTAGTGAGGAATACCTGTTACAATATCCCTCCTCTGGTCACGCTTTCCTCAAGCATATAGCCCTTCTGTTTTCTTTCTATGCCTGAATTCTCAAAATGGTAGCCTGCAATAGCATTTTCTAGTTCATCTTATCTGTTAACTGTTAACCCCACTCACTTTGGCTTCTGCCTTTGCTACTTCCCCAAACCAGTCCTCTCAAAAATGTATTCTGAAATAAGCAATATCATTATCTGTATGGATTTTATCCTGTCCCCTTGACAATGTATTTTCCTAGACACTAAACTCCTATTACAGTGATGCCGATTTATCTCTAAATTAGAAAATAGGGAAACATTGTAAATGGCTCATTGACAGTGTATATCCTATCATTTTCATTAACGAAATGGTTTTAGACTGAATTCTTTTAATTTTATATGTCATGAATGTTGATACAGACATCAGAGAAATTCAGTAGTACCTCAAATGAACAAAACAAAAAAGACTTAATTCCAGAATTATAATAATGACTTCCTGTGGAAACATAAATTACTAAAAATACGATTAAAATTTTAAAAACTATAAATGATCATTTCAATAGATGCCCAAGAGGCTTTGCTAAAACCCAACAAACTTTGCTACTATGTGTATGTATACACATATATATAAATATATAGTTTATCTATATGTGTATTTTTGCTAGTATACATAAAATAGAGTATATACTTATTTTGGAATAAAGGAATTCTTTTTTAATATAATAAAGACTATGACACTAAATCTAGAATATCGTGTTACAAGTTAAAGAAGTACTTAAGCATCTTTTATAAATATTAATGTAGATTTTCTTAGTGTCTATAATGCTTCCCATTGAATACCTGGTACAAAGTTGGTGCTCAAATTTATTTAAATGCATGATTAAATGAGAAAAAAATGAAAGACCTGTAGTCTTTAAAAAAAAAAAAATCAAGTCTTTAAAAAAAAAAAATCAAGGTGGCTCAGTTGGTTAGAGCATGGCCTGATATGCCAAGGTTGTGGGTTCTATCCCCAGTTAGGGCACATGAAAGAGTTAACCAATGAATGCATAAGTAAGTAGAATAACATATAGATGTCTCTCTTGCTCGCTCGCTCTCTCTCTCTCTCCCTCCCACTTCCCTCACTCTGTAACAGATATTTTTAAAAAAATTTTTAAAGTTCAAGTGAGTTGGTAAAATTTCTACATATAACCTTCAAATATTAATTCAATACTGAGAGACATCCAGCTTTCTATTTGAGTCAAAGTTGCTTTTGTTGAAATATTTTGATTATGCCATTAGAGTTGTCCAATTCTTTTTTCTCCCCTTTGTCCCCCTCTGCCTAATGCCCCTATTCCCTTCCGCATTCCCACCACTTAATTCATGTCCAATGGTTGTACATATAAGCTCTTCGGCTTCTCCATTTCCTGTATTATTCTTAACCTCGCCCTGTCTATTTTGTACCTACCAATTACGCTTATTCCCTGTACTTTTTCTCCATTCTCCCCCTTTCCCCTCCCTGCTGATAACCCTACATGTGATCTCCATTTCTGTGATTCTGTTCCTGTTCTAGTTATTTGCTTAATTTGTTTTTGTTTTTGTTTTTAGTTTCAGTTGTTGATAGTTGTGAGTTTGTTGTCATTTTACGTTCATAGTTTTGATCTTCTTCTTTTTCTTAGATAAGTCCCTTTAATGTTTCATATAATGAAGGTTTGGTGATGATGAACTCCTTTAAGTTTACCCTATCTGCGAGGCACTTTATCTGCCCTTCTATTCTAAATGATAGCCTTGCTGGATAGAAGATCTCGGATGTAGGTCCTTGGTTCTCATGACTTTGAATACTTCTTTCTAACCCCTTCTTGCCTGTAAGGTTTCTTTTGAGAAATCAGCTGATAGTCTTCTGGGAATGCCTTTGTAGGTAACTCCCTCCTTTTCTCTTGCTGTTTTTAAGATTCTCTCCTTCTTTTTAATCTTGGGTAACATAATTATGATGTGCCCTGTTGTGTGCTTCCTTGGGTCCAACTTCTTTGGGACTCTGTGCTTCCTGGACTTCCCGGAAGTCTATTTCCTTTACCAGATTGGGAAAGCTCTCCATTATTTTTTCAAATAAGTTTTCAATTTCTTGCTCCTCCTCTTCTCCTTCTGGCACCCCTATGATTCCGATGATGGAACATTAAAAGTTGTCCCAGAAGTTCCTAAACCTCTCATTTTTTTTGAATTCTTGTTTCTTCAGTCTGTTCTCATCGAAGTTTCATTTCCTCCTTTTGTTCCAAATCATCGATTTGAGTCTTGGTTTCCTTCCCTTCACTGTTGGTTCCCTGTATATTTTCCTTTATTTCACTTTGCATAACCTTCACTTTTTCTTCTATTTTGTGACCATACCCAAACATTTCTTTGAGCATACTGATTACTAGTGTTTTGAACTCTGCATCTGATAGGTTGGCTACCTCTTCATCACTTAGTTGTATTTTTTCCGGAGTTTTGATCTGTTCTTTCATTTGGAACATATTTCTTTGTCTCAGCACTCCTGTTACATCATAAGAGGCAGAGCCTTAAGTATTCACTAGGGTGGGGCAACCCACTTCAAAGCAATGTGGGGGATGTGTCAGAGAGGGAACAATGCTGCTTGCTCTGCTCTTACCCCACTTTCAAAAGACTGGCAATTTCTCTTGCTGCCACAGCCCCCATAGGTTTGTACAGCCAGAGGTTCTGAGACTTTATTTTGCCCACACTGGAAACCTGGATAGTGTGATCTGTCTCACTCACCAGCTGTTCCTCCCAGTTGTTCCATCCACACATGAATATGGTATAGCCCCATTCTCCAGCCATCACCTTGCCACTTCTTTTCTGCCCCGACTGCCCATCACTGTCCCACCTACCAGTTGGGTGAATGTTTCTTCTTTAATTCCTTGGTTGTCAGAATTCCATGCAGTTTGAATTTCTGGCAATTCTGGTGTGTTTTGTTTTTAAATCAGTTGTTTCCTTCTTTTGGTTTTGCAAGGAGACAAAGCATATCTACCTATGCCTCCATCTTGGCTGGAACTCAAGTCAAAATTTATTGACTTTGCAATAAAAGAACAAAATTTTATAAAGTTCACCTAATTAAAATTAGGTAAAGTGAATTGTCTCACTGCCCCTTCACACTATGCCTCTTTTTTAATCTCATAAATATTTCATCTTTTCCCCTTCCATTTTTATCCTAGCACTCACTTTGTCTCTCTTTCATACCCAATTTATACCCTATTCTTGGTTACCTGCACATATTTTCTCACTAACAGTCTTAGTCTTTGCACCCTGAAAGGATGAGTTGAGTTAGCCAAGCATGTACCAAGAGATAATGACATGTTCTGTTAATAAGTATCTTAGTGTGGCTGGGCATAGGATTCATGCAGGGAAATGTTGAGAGATAATGTTGAAAATTATAGAAAATATTATATTCCAGGAAATTTGGAATTTATCATAAAGATGCTAGGAGCTTTTGGAGAACAACAAAGAATGAGAAAAACAATCAGATTTCCAATTAGCTGGCTTTAAGGAGTTTCAAAGGGAGGATGACAAATTTAGAAGAGATGAATTAGAAGACTACTGAGGTAGTCCAGGCAAGAGATTAAGAATACCTGAGCCAAGGCAGTGGAACAGGTAACTGGGAAGAAAAAGAATTGGGATAGATCTAATAAATTTGGCAGGAATATAGGTTGTATGATACTCAGTTTTTTGTTATAGTAACATATTTCAAACAACATAAATGAGCTCCAACTGGAGAAAGACTAAATTGGGAGAGGGAGCGATAAAGATGAGGTGGAATAGATTAGACTATGCTTTTAAATTACAATCATTATGTTACTTAATCCTGCAACCCATAGGGTTGGGATTCTTTTTAATGTTAATTATATAAAAATTACCTTTTTTTGAACAGGTATTTAACATGACCTTATGGAAATATCTTACTTCTACAGTACAACTTATAGGAAAAACAAATATTTAACCAACCATCTAACTTTTTTTTAAACTTGAAGATCATAGTTGAAGATGCAGTGGAACAGCATTCTTTATAATTCAGCAGGCAAAAATTGTGTATAATACACATTTTTATATTTATACATGTATATATGGAGCAATTCATTTGATTAAATTTAAGACTAATTGGCAGAACATTACAGACACTACAGTTGGATTTTCTTTATGTCCTTATGATGTGATCTCAAACTTGTTGACCAGAGAACAGAATTGACTCCACATGCATCATATTCCTGCATGCTTCTCACCTGACCCAAAGCAACTTCTCCTCCCCACAACCTCCAGCCCACCAGTGTTGCTCTTGTATGCCCTAAAAGGAACTAGCACTTCCTCCACTGCCATGTTGTGATTTTCAGTAGCTAGCCAGCTTATTGAAGTGACTCCTTCTAATAAAGTACCATATTACTCAAGAACAAAGGAAGTCTGTAGTTGTTTATGTGCTAGCAAAGAGCAAGAATTCCTTCTCTTTTTGCTTCATTTTTATAAATCCTTCCAAAGAAAAAGATTTAAGAAAAAACATCTGTGTGTGTGTAGGTGTACATTTGTGTTGAGGTGATGCAAAATTTTATAATAAAATGAAGATAAAATAAATTATAGTCAATGATATAAAGATGGTTAAATAGCAATATAATTGAAATGAATAAACTCTAAAAGTTTCAAATACCCAAAAGTTCAAATAAACATGATTGTTTAAAAATATATGATAAAGTTTTTTATGCTGTTGATACTGAAAGGATCCTGAAATCTATTGAAAAGTATAATTCATCTACTGTCTATTAGTGAACTATAACCTTCATTTTCCCATATATATACCTAAGATTGTAACTTATTCATCAGTACTCAAATATCTGTGCAATGAATGAAATGATATGCAGTCTCCTTATCTCCTTATCTGATGTCTAAAAGTAACTTATTTTTTTCCAGGGAAAATGCGATATGTCTTTGGTTCTAATACCAAGTCAGAATTCTTTGTTACATAAAACATATGCTAGTCATGTGCTAACACAAATGTTTACGCATACTAATTGTTTCACAAAAATCATTATGTCATTACGAAGTTGTTATAATTTTATTTATCATATAGCACTGATACTCATCCACTAAAGATATAAGCCATTGTCCTTAACTTTATGCTATCATTAGAGATATGAAAATCCATCTAGAGAAAAATTTAGAAGAAGAACGCCGAATATTGCTGCAGCAACAAAAAATATGTCGAAATCGAGCACGTAAATATTTTGTGGAGTCAAACCAGAGAAAAAAGTAAGTAATTGAATTTTATTCAGAGTGTAGAAATTCAAAGTCATTATAAATAATAGTTTCTCTACTTTGTAGCATTATGAACCTAAGTCATGACAACAGTTTATCTGGTCAAGATTTATGTGACTTTATACATTTTATAACTGTTTTTTCTGTCTAAAGCACAAACGTAGCGGTGTAGTATCTAGATTGTTGACTGTGACCATTATTATCTTTTCATAGAATTTCTGATTACAGTGTCATATATACTTCTTATGACTATAAAATGTATTATCTTCTTTATTTTTTGTATCATTTCATGATAAATTAAAAGATTATCAATTAGTATTTAGTCTTTAATAGAATATAATTTTAATTTATCATTCATTTCTATGTACTTTCCCATTAGATACTATTCTTATTTATCCAGTAAGAAAAATGGAGGGAAATATGAATAATGGAAAGAATTTTATAAATGACTGCCATAAAAAAAGTTTTCTAGTATAAGCTGAAAAGTAAAGTAAAAATGCAAGCCACCCAATCACTGCTTAACATTTTTCAAGATTTGTTTGAATTATTAGATTTTTTTGTTAAACACAGTAATTATGCCATTTTTTATTGTTTTTGCTACCTTGTCTATATTCCTACAATATGCAAATTGCAGAAACAGAAAAGCCCTTGAGTTTATTAACTACATCATTGGGCATATGTTGCAGATCACATTTAGAGAATACAAAACTGTTTGCCTATATTTTTTTTCTGGCATTATGTTTTGCTTTAGATTAACTCTCCCACTGTCATGAAATTATTTAATGAAACTTGTTTTTG
The DNA here is from genome assembly GCA_004026545.1 of Mormoops blainvillei. Classification (NCBI taxonomy): domain Eukaryota; kingdom Metazoa; phylum Chordata; class Mammalia; order Chiroptera; family Mormoopidae; genus Mormoops; species Mormoops blainvillei. The sequence goes on from PVJD01000295.1 coordinate 119,190, forward strand.
TTTTGTATTTGTTTGCTTCTGTTTTTCTCCTACCTTTTGGCTCCTGAAACCTATAAAAGGCACACAATAAATTTTCAATAAAGATGAAAAATCATACATTGAAAGGGTCATGGGCTTGGGGTCAGAGATCTAGGTTAAAGCCCTAGCTTTATGAGTTAGAGCAAGCTATTTAATCTCTGAGTCTCAGCTTCTCACTTATGATTTGAATTAGTACCATCTATTTTAAGTGATTGTTATGTAGAACAAAAAAAGGTAATTTTAGAGAGGGATAGTTGGGAACGTATATAAAAATAATTATCATGGTGTTTGTCACATACTGCTTCTTCCTATTAAGATTATTTATTTTGTTGATTAATAAATTATTTGTCCATTGTGTTTTCTAATAATTGACTTTTTCTCTGGAATAGCAAGTTGTATATGTGGATTTGATATTTAAATTCTCTACCTGTCTTCTCACATCAAACATTTTATTTTGCTGTGTATAATGCACACACCCACATTTATACACAGGATTATTATACCCATTATTATACCCATATTATGTAATCATTATACAAATGTATAATGTGCATCTTTGTTTTTCTCTCAAAAATTTGGGCAAAAAAGTGCACATTATACATGGCAAAATGCAGTATATGAATTTTGATGTAAGAAATATAAAAGGAAAATTTTGGCTTAAAATTCTAAAACTCTAAATTGTATTTATTATATTTTATTTTTCTGTTATCCCATAATGCTATGTAAAGACATAAAAATTTCTTTTCTAAACATTTATCATTTGTCTCTATATCTCACCTTTTATTGAGGGATCAAATTATTTATATGCTAATGAATTTTAAAATATGTATCATTATAGTCTTTTTGGCCTTACTATATCTAATTATGCTTTATATCATCTAAGTTTATACTACCTACTCACATTATAGTCACAGGTTTGTTGGATTTTTTTAAGTATTTTTTTCCTAGAGACATTGTTAGTGATGTCACTAGTAGTACTCAAAGTGCTTTATTCCCATTAATTACTGAAAATCACACATTTTTATTTTCTTCTTTACTTCTTTTTTGATTTTCTATTTGCCAGAATTTTTCCCTTATGTTTTTACCACATTCTAAAGTGTTCCATTCTCTCAGTCACTGTCTACACAAGGGAATCCCCTTTGTTTTCCTCTGAAACCTCTTTCCTTCATCAGTAATTACTGGTTACATTTTAGTCCTAATGCACACTGGCATTCTGGGATACTTGCTCTTAGGAGTTGGAGCCACAGTTCTTGCCTCCCATAGCATTCCCATAGCATTTTTCATTTTATCCTATACCATTGGTTTACCAGAGCACATCTTCAAGTAACTTTTCTAATACACTGTTTTGTAGACCAAATAATTTTAAGATACACGCACATAAAAGAAATAGCTACCTTTTTTCCTACATTCTTTTCAATTTTAGAATTATCTTTTGGTAAATAAGTGAACAGGATTTTATACATTCAATAATCATAGTTGATCACCAATGACTAAACATTATATCAGAAGAAAAATTATATTATTTTACCACTGAGCTTTAGAAATGACAATAGATTAAATGTGACTTTATGAAGAAAAGAAATTGAAATAAATTTTAAGTAAAATTCCCAAAAGGAGCCTTGAGATACTTTTTAAACAACATGATGTAAGGTGATTATACAAATTTTCTCTTTAATTAACTTAGAGAATAAGAGAGTGAGAAGGACAGAATAGGGGAATTGCCCAAATAAAGACAAGAGGAAGCACTACCAAAGAACAGATGAGGGACAAGCACTTTGGAAAAAATAACTAAAATCTATAATAAAAAAGATTCCTTTGAATGTCCTAAAGGCAGAAAACAATTACCTAGAGAAGCATGGACTGAATTATTTGGTGAACATGAAATAGAGGGTAACCATTTTCAATTAATGAAAATGATAGAGTTTGGAGTTACCCATAAAGCAGGAAAAAAATGTACCCTTTGAATAAATAAGAAGGATTTATACTTTAAGCAATGTCATACTTATCAAATCATGTATGGGGACATGGGGATATGATATAAGCTAAAAATATATAGATCTTTCTAAATTACAATATACATTTCTATAATCTTTCATACAGATTATGATAAATGCAGTTTGATCTTTTCTTCATACCCTAGAATCATTACTGTGAGAATCAAATAGTCCACCCTGATATATTACTTTCTTGCCCTTGAGCTATTAAGCTTATTTAGTTTATAATAGCAGCCTCTGAGAGGTAAGCTTGGTGAATTCTATTAAAAGTTTTCTTTCACCCTGGCCAATTGGTTCAGTTAGTGGAGCATTGTCCCCTGCACCAGTAGGTTGTAGGTTCTATCCCGGGTCAGGGCCCATAGATGAGGCAACTGATCAATGTTTCTTTCTCACATTAATGTGTTCCTCTCTCTCTCCCCAGCTCCCTCCTTCCTCCCTTCCCCCTTTTCTCTCTTTCTCTCTCTCTCTAAAAATTAGTAAACATATCCTCGGGTAAGGATTTTAAAAAAATTATTTTATCCTTCACTGTTAGCTGTTAGCTATAGTTTCTCTTTTTTAAATTAAACTCTATTTTGAGATAATTGTAGATTCACATGCAGTTGTAAAAAATGATATGGTGAGATCTCATAATACACTTTATTCAGTTTTTCAGAATGCTAACATCTTCCAAAGCTATAGTTCAATCTCACAACCAGGATGATGGCATACGTACTCAAGATACTGAACTTTTCCAACACCGCTAAGATTCCTCACATTGTCCTTTTATAGCCAAACCTACTTCCTTCCCATACGCACTCCCCCGGAAATCACTAATCTGTTCTCATTTCTATAATTTTTTAAAATTTCTAGACCATTATATAAATGGGATTATACTGTATGTAACCTTTCAGAATTGACTTTTTTCACTCAGCACAATTCCCTGGAACTCATCCAGGTTGTTTGCCTCAGTAGTGCATTCCTTTTTTATTATTGAGTTTTATTCCATGATATAGATAGATGCACCAGTTTGTATAACCATCTACCCATTGAAGGACATCTGGGTAATTCCCAGTTTGGGATTACTGTGAAAAAAGCTGCTATAAATATTCATGTATAGGTTTTTCTGTGAACATAAGTTTTTATTTCTCTGGGATATAATTACCGAGTCATACAGTGCATGTATGTTTAGCATTGTAAGAAAATGTCAAACTGTTTTTCAGTGTGACCGAACCCAGCAGCAGTATAAGAGTGATCCAGTTTTCTAATCTTTACTAGCATTGGTATTGTCACTGCTTTTTATTTTAACCAGTCTTATAAGTGTGCAGTAATATTTCATTGTGATTTTAAGTTCATTTCCCTGATGATTAGTGAAGCAGAATATCTTCTCGTGTACTTATTTGCCATATGCCTATCATCTTTTAATGAAATTTCTTTTAATGTCTTTTATCCATTTTCCACTCAGGGTTTTTGCTTTTTTACCATTGAGTTTTGATAGCTCTCTATATTCTACTAGCCCTTTGTCAGATATGTGGGTTGCAAATGTTTTCTCCTACTCTAGAGCTTATCTTTTCATCTTCTTAATTTGGCCTTTCCCATAGCAAAAGTTTTTAATTTTTAGAAAGTCCAGCTTACTAGTTTTTTCCTTTCCTTTTCTTCTTTTTTTATGGATTGTACTTTTCGTGTCAAGTCTAAGAGCTCTTTGCTTAGTCCTGGATGCTGAAGATTTTTCCCTGTGATTTTTCCTAAAAGTTTACAGTTTTATAAACTTTTTATAGCTAACTTATAGGTTTATAAACTATATAAATTTATAGTTTTATAGTGATACATTTTATGTTAACTTTTGTATAAGGCACTAGACTTTGTTCAAGGTTTTTTCTTTTTTATTTTTTTGCCAGTAGATATCCAATTAGCCCAGCATCATTTGTTGGAAAAGCTATGTTCCCTCCATGAATTGTTTTTGTACCTTTTCAAAAATAGTTGAGCATATCTGTGTGGGTCTAATTCTGGGTTTTCTATTTTGTTAATCTTTATGTCTCTCCCTCCACCAATACTACACAATTTTCATTACACAGATTACATCTTCAAAGATTAAATCTTCAAGCACAATAGACTGATTCCTCCTGCTTTATTTCTCTTTTCCAAAATTGATTTAGGTATTCTAATTTGTTTTCCTTATAAAATTTAGAATTATCTGTATTTGCAAAAAGTATTACCTGGATGTTTATAGGAATTCCATTATTACCTATATATCTATGTGGTATAGAGAGGACTGACATCTTTTCTATGTTGTCTCCTAATAAGTGTCCTGAGCTTTTAATTCCAGTTATATTTTTCAGTTCTAGAATTTCCATTTGGATCTTCTTCATATATTCTACTTATTTTTGAGATCTATTTTTTCATTTGCATACATGCTCATAGTTGCTTATTGAAGCATTTTTTATCATGGCTGCCTCAAGATCTTTGTTAGATAATTATAATATCTGTCATCTTGGTGTTGGCACCTTTGGATTATTTTTTTCATTCAATTTTAGATGTTCCTGGTTCTTGGAATAACAAATTATTTTCTTTTGAAATCTGGACACTTTCATTGTTATGTTCTGAGACTCTGGAGTTTATTTCAACCTTCAGCTTTAGCTGGCTCTCTCTGGCACTGTCAACAGGGGGAGGGGTTAGGAGGCAACACCTTATTACTGACAAATGGAAATGGAAGTCTAGGTTAACTACTCAGCATCTGTTGACATCATGTTGGGAGAGGGGCTCTTTATCACTGCTGGTCAGTAGTGGGAGTTCCAGCTCTTTACATAGTCTGCATTGACACCCTGGTGAGAGTAGCCTCATTTAAAAATGTTGTATTTTATTCTTAAATTTTTCTCTAGTTGCATTTTTAATTTTAAAGAGTGATAGTTCATTGTATATTTAAATTTCTTTAATTTCTAATTATCTCAAAAATAATTGAATTTTCAACTTAAATAGGATCATATATCCAGAAAGTTGTAACTACCTAAATCTGAAATGTGGCTCCATCCACAAAAAAAGAAATGCATTACAAAAGTCCAGTTTTCCAGTTCTGCCTGTGTCTCCTGGGACCTCAGATAGTCTTTATTCTACTGCTTGGATTCTATTGTTAAAGAAAATTGTGGCCATGGTGGTTATTTGTTCACTTCCTAAGAGTATTTCCAACAGAAGAAAATGCTACTTCACAGGTATGGATTCCTGGGAAACCAGAACAAACAATTTGGCATGTTGCCATTGTTTGATGAGGTGATTCACTTTGAGAAAATGTGGTTTATATGTTTCATGAGGCAGAATTGAACATGTTAAACAGCCCCTTCGAAAGTTGCTAAGGCATATTATTCATAGTACTCAAGATACGGATACAACCTAAATGCCAACAAATGAATAAAGAAAGAAAATATAATATATATAATGGAATATTATTCAGCCTTTAAAAAGGAGGAAATCCACCCTGGCCAATGTGGCTCAGTTTGTTGGAGCATTGTCACATAAATCAAAAGTCTGCAGGTTTGATTTCCAGTCAGGGCATAGACCTAAATGGCAGGTTTGTCCCCAGTCAGGGTGCATACAGGAGGCAACCAGTCAGTGTTTCTCTTACCTCAATGACTCATTCTCTCTCTCTCTCTCTCTCTCTCTCTCTCTCTCTCTCTCTCTCTCTCTCTCCCTCCCTCTTTGGAATAAAAAAAAAAGGAAGGAAATCCTTCCATTTGCAACAATATGGATGAACCTGGAGGACATTGTGCTAAGTGAAATAAACCAGACACACAGAGAAAAATATCACATGATGTTACGTATATGTGAAATCTAAACAAAAAGTTTAACTCATAGTAACAGAGTAAAAATGGTGGTTACCAGAGTCTGGTGGGGAAAGGGTGGGAGAAAAGGAGAGATATCGATTAAAGGATACAAGCTCAGTTATAAGTTCTGGAAGCCTAACATAAAACGTACAGTGTATTATACACTGGAAATTTGCTAAGAGGGTAAAGCCCAGGTATTCTCATCACACACAAAAAAATAATAACTATTGGCGGTGATGGATATGTTAATTAATATGGTTGGGGTACTCATTTCACAATGTATACAGATATCAAAATCATGTTGTACACCTTAAGTATGTACAATTTTTATTTATCAAAGTAAATTTTAAAAAGTTTTAAGTCACTTACACAGACCATGTTTCTTCTAAGAAAAAAACCTAATTCCAGGGTTAATGAGAAGCAGCAAAATACTCTTCTAACTCTTGATTTCTACACTCACAGAGAAGCTATCTTTCTCATTTTTGTCATTAGAACCTTCTATTCCCACAGCACTTACCCTGGTGCCTGGCATGTAATAGTAACTATTCAATGAGTGAATAAACAAAGAGCTGTATTAATCATCACTACAATTTATATTAAAACTTATTTATTATTGGGCCTATCATTGAGTTTAGGAGTGGAAACTTCTGTTTGTTGGTCACATTCCATCCCTACCTTAATTTGATTCAGTCTAACACAGGCTTCATTTCTTTTGGTCCTGGAAAGTGCTGTGTGAAATTACTGTTTCTACTGCATATATTTTACCTCAGAGAACAGGACCACTATGCAACAATGTTAAATACTAGTGATGGTAATTCTGATTATATTGAGGAACATATTACCTTCTAGCTTTGGCAATTCATCATTACTCCTTGGCAAACTTTGCTGAATTTGTGGTATTTTCTCAATTTCTCATACATGCTAATCTTTTTTTCTTTTTCCCAACTAATGGCTTTTGCATGCTGTTTTTTCTGCCTAAAGCACTGCCCCCTCTCCCCTCCATTTTTTTCATGACTGGTATCCTTATTCTGAAAATGGTGGTTTAAATATTATGTCTCCAGAGAAATATTCCCTGTGTACCTTATTTAATATCAGTTACCTTGGTTCTCTATCTCAGACTAGAGTTTCTTTACTTCATATAACTTATTACAATTAGTAATTCTTTTGTTTACTTAGTTTTGTTAGCTTGCCTCACTAGATTATAAATAACTGCATAGACATATCTGTTTTACTTATTGTTATATCCACAGAAGTTAAATTATTATTAATTCAAAGTAATAGAAAACTGCTTTTAAAAGTGCTCTGATCTGAACAGACACTTCTCCAAGGAAGACATACAGAGAGCCCATAGACATATGAAAGAATACTCAATATCACTAACCATCAGAGAGATGCAAATTAAAACCACAATAAGATACCACTTCACACCAGTCAGAATGTCCATCATAAACAAATCAACAAACAAGACTGATAAGGTTGTGGAGAGAAGGGAACCCTAGTACATTGTTGGTGGGAATGCAGACTGGTGCAGCCACTGTGGAAAACAGAATGGAATTTCCTCAAAAAACTAAAAATGAAACTGCCTTTTGATTCAGTGATTGCACTGCTAGGACTATACCCTAAGAATCCTGAAACACTAATACCAAAGAACCCACGTACCCCAATATTCATAGCAGCATTACTCACAATAGCTAAGTGTTGGAAACAGCCTAAGTGCCCATCAGTAAATGAGTGGATCAGAAAACTGTGGTACCTTTACACAATGGAATACTACACAGTAGAAAGAAAGAAGGAGCTCTTACACTTTGCGACAGCATGGATGGAACTGGAGAGTATTATGCTAAGTGAAATAAGAGAGTCGATGAAAGACAAATACCATATGACCTCACCTATAAGTGGAATCTAATCAACAAAATAAACAAGGAAGCAAAACAGAACCAGAGACATGAAAATAAAGAACAAACTGAGTGACCAGAGGGAGTGGGGAGGGGAATAACAAGGGAAAGAAGGGGAAGGGGCAAGTCAAGGACATGTACAAAGGACCCATGGGCATGGTCGATGGGGTGGGGGTTGACTGTGGGAGTGGGGGGATGTAAAAGGGGTCTGGGAAGAGCAACAGGGGAAAAAGTGGGGCAACTGTAATTCAACACCAATAAAATAAAGTGCTCTGATGTATTTGAAGTCAACATATGGTCAAGGATCTATTCAACTATTGTTTATTAAGCATCTCTCACATGCCGGTCTTTGAATTAGGCCCAGGAATTCCACAAATTAAAAATCTCTGCACTCAATTATCTTAGAGTCTATTGAGGGAAGAGACAGTTAAAATGCAATTAACTCTCATCCATCAGTTCTGTGGAGTTCCTCCTATGTTCCAAGCACCATGCTATGTGCTGACACAGACACTATCCTTCTCAGGTACTTAGAGTCTAATAACCAAAACAGAAAAGTAAATAGATAATTCCAATTTAGTGATATAAACATTATGATAAAGTTAAGCTTTATAATAATAGGGTTCCATGTGAAGACAAATTTCAAGTGTGAATGCTGGGGATAGAAGTGCTTTGGGAAAGAAGAGAAAAATTGCAAAAAGTCTGTTACATAGTATGTAACATAGTGGTTAAAAACCTGGCAGAATCACACTGCTTATTTTAGACTCCCAGTTCTTCCACTTAGCAATAAAGAGAGGTAGTGGTGAGTGGTATAAGTGGATGGCATGTGCTTTAACCATGATGAGACATCACCTCACACCAGTCAGAATGGCTATCATCAATAAGTTAACAAACAACAAGTGCTGGTGAGGATGTGGAAAAAGGGGAACCCTTTTGCACTTTTGGTGAGAATGCAGATTGGTTCAGACACTGTGGAAAGCAGTAGGGAGATAACCTCAAAAAATTAAAAATGGAACTGCCTTATGACCCAGCGATTCCACTTCTGGGAATTTATCTGAAGAAATATGAAACATTAATTTTAATGAACATAAGCACCTCTAAGTTTATTACAGCATTATTTATAATTACTAAGACATGAAAGTGGCCTGAGTGTCCATCAATAGAAGAGTGGATAAAATAACTATGGGACAATTACACAGTGGAATACTACTTCACTGTAAAAAAGAAAATTTTACCCTTTGCAATGGCAGGGATGGACCTAGAGAACATTATGCTAAGTGAAATAAGCCAGTCAGAGAAAGACAAATACCATATGATTTCACTCATATGTGGAATCTAATGAACAAAGTGAACTAACAAGCAAGGTAAAGACAGACTCATAGAGAGCTAGTTGAAAGCTCTGGGAGGGTTAGGGGGTAGAGGTATTGCACAAAAAGGAAACAGGACTCATGGACATGAACAAGAGTGGTGATTGTGGGCATAAAGAGTTACGAGGGGGGGGAATGCTAATGGAGAAAATATAGAAATATTTGTCTTTCTCTGACTTATTTCACTTAGCATGTCTTTAGTTCCATGCATATTATCGTGAATGGTAAGATTGCATTCTTTTTTAAAAATGTATTTTATTGATTATGCTATTACAGTTGTCTCATTTTTCCCCTTTATTCCCCTCCATCTTGCACCCCCCACTACCCAGCAGCATTCCCCTCTTAGTTCATGTCCATGGGCCATACATATAAGTTCTTTGGCTTCTCCCTTTCCTATACTATTCTTAACCTCCCCATCTATCTTGTGCCTACAATTTATGCCTCTTATTCGCTGTACCTTTTTCCCCCATTCTGCACCCTTCCCTACCCACTGATAACCCTCCATGTGATCTCCATTTCTATTATTCTATTCCTGTTCTAGTTGTTTGCTTAGTTTGTTTTTGTTTTTGTTTTTTAAAGTTCAGTTGTTGATAGTTGTGTTTGTTGTCATTTTATTGTTCATAGTTTTGATCTTATTTTTCTTACATAGTTTTGATCTTATTTTTCTTACATAAGTCCCTTTAACACTTCATGTAATAAGGGCTTGGTAATGATGAATTCCTTTAACTTTACTTTATCTGGGAAACACTTTATCTGCCCTTCTATTCTAAACAATAGCTGTGTTGGATAGAGTATTCTTGGATGTAGGCCCTTGCCTTTCATGACTTTGAGTACTTCTTTCCAGCCCTTTCTTGCCTGGAAGGTTTATTTTGAGAAATCAGCTGATAGTCTTCTGGGAATGCCTTCGTAGGTAACTCTCTCCTTTTCTTTGCTACTTTTAAGACTCTCTCCTTATCTTTAATCTTGGGTAATGTAATGATGATGTGCCTTGGTGTGTGCTTCCTTGGGTCCACCTTCTTTGGGACTCTGAGCTTCCTGGACTTCCTGGAAGTCTATTTCCTTTGCCAGATTGGGAAAGTTCTCCATTATTTTTTCAAATAAGTTTTGAATTTCTTGCTCTTCCTCTTCTTCTGGCACCCCTATGATTTGGATGTTGGAGCATTTAAAGTTGTCCCAGAGGTTCCTAAGCCTCTCCTTATTTTTTGGAATTCTTGTTTCTTCATTCTGTTCAGGTCAAATGTTTCTTCTTTCTGCTCCAAATCATTGATTGGAGTCCTGGTTTCCTTCCCTTTACTGTTGGCTTCCTGTATATTTTCCTTTATTTCACTTTGCATAGCTTTCACTTTTTCTGCTATTTTGCAACCACACTAAACCATTTCTGTGAGCATCCAGTTTACCATTGTTTTGAACTCTGCACCTGTTATGTTGGGTATCTCTTCATCATTTAGTTCTATTTTTGGAGCTTTGATCTGTTCTTTCCTTTGAGCCATATTTATTTGGCTCCATGCACCTATTATGTTGCGAGGGGCAGAGCCTTAGGTACTTACCTGGACAGGGCAACCCATGTTGCTGCCTTGTGGCACTGTATGTGGGGGAGGGGTCTGAGAGGGAACAATTCCTCTTCCTTGGCTCTTGGCTGGCTCTCAGTTGCTTGCCCCACTACCCACGAGCAAATTGGGCCCTTTTTGTGCTGATTCCCAGATGGGTGGGTTTGTGTACATTCTAGGACCCTGTGAGTCTCTCAAATGCACTCTCCTAGAGACTGGCCATTTCTCCCACTGCCCCGACCCCCACAGGTTTTTACCGGTAGAGGCTTTGAGGCTTTCTTTTCCCATGCCAAAACCATGGGTTGTGCAGTCTCTCTCACTCCCCAGTTGTGCTTCCTGGTTTATCCCCAAGCAAATGTGGGATGGCCCGGTCTGCCAGTCGCTTCCTTGTCCACCCTGACTGCTGGTCACAGCCTTGCCGGGTGTCCTCTTCACCCGAGCTGCCCATCTGCCCCCCTACCCATTTGAATGAATGTTTCTTCTTTAGCTCCTGGGTTGTCAGACTTTCATAGAGTTTGATTTTCTGGCAGTTCTGGTTATTTTTTATTTTAAATTTGTTGTCATCCTTCTTTTGGTTGTGCGAGGAGGCAAAGTATATCTACCTATGTCTCCATCTTGGCCAGACGCTCCAGATTGCATTATTTTTTATGGGCAAGTAATATTCCATTGTACAAGGCCTATCTAGGAAATGTCCAACCAGTGTTAAAATAATGAGAATAGTTTGGGCAACATCAGTGTAACCTGGCAGCCATGGAGAGAGGACTGTAATGAATGCACATCATAAATAGTGACGACTTCACTGTACTAGTCAGTGGGGGCAGTAGATGCAGTAGATGCTGTTGAGTTGAGCATGTGTACTGTGTGGCTCTCATATTCAAAATGACAGAGCAAGTAGAGCAATGAATCTGCATCAAATGTTGCATTAAGCTTCAACATTCCTCCATGGAAACTATTTGGATGATTCAGAAGGCTGCAGCTATGGGCAGTTGGTGACTGGCAGCTTCACATGACAACATGCTCACTCATGCATCACATCTCTGCAGAGAACTAAAATCACCTTTGAAGGAGAAGAGATTTCAGATCATCAATGAGATTCAGGAAAATAAAATGAAGCAGCTGATGGAGATTGGAAAAACTGTGTGAGGTTCCAAGGTTCCTACTTTGAAGGGGACTGAGGTTTCATTGTCCTATGTACAATGTTTCTTGTATCTTAGTTCTTCTTTAATAAATGTCTCTATTTTTCATAGTACGTGGATGGATACTTTCTGGACAGGCCTCATATGTACCACAGCTCTTTAACTACTCATCCACTAATGGGCACTTGCATTGCTTCCGTGTCTTGGTTATTGTAAATAACACTGCAGTATACGAAGGGGTGCATTAATCTTTTGGATTAGTGTTTTAGGTTTCTTCCGATATATACCCAGTAGAATTGCTGGGTTATAAGGTAGTCTACTTTTCATTTTTCAAGAAAACTTCATACTGTTTTTCATAGTAGCTGCACCAATTTTTATTCTCAACAACAGTGCAAGAGGGTTTTCTTTTCTCCACATCCTCACCAACATGTTGTTTGTCCATTTATTGAGAGGTGTGAGGTGATATATTATTGTGGTTTTAATTTGTATTTCTCTGATAATTATGACATTGAACATCTTTTCATATGTCCATTGGCCATCTGTTTGTCCTCTTTGGAGGCATGACTATTTAGGGTCCTCTCCCTATTTTTTCATTGGATTGTTTGTTTTTTCAGTGTTGAGTTATATAAGTTCTTATAAATTTTGGGTATTAACCCCTTATCAGATATGTCATTGGTGAATATATTCTATCATTCAGTAGGTTTTCTTTTCATTTTATTGATGGTTTCCTTTGCTGTGCAAAAACTTTTAGTTTGACGTAGTCTCATTTGTTTATTTTTATTTTGTTATCCTTGCCTGAGGAGATATATGAGAAAAAATATTACTAGGTGAAATGTTAGAGATTTCACTTTCTATTTTTTTCTAGGAGTTTTATGGTTTTGAGTCTTATATTTAAAGATTTAATCCATTTTGAGTTTATTCTTGTATATGGTGTGAGAGGATGGTCTAGTTTCATTTTTTGGTATGTATCTGTCCAATTTTCCAACATCATTTTATTGAGTAGACTATCTTTATCACATTGTATGTACTTGCCTCTTTTGTCAAATATTAACTGACTAGATAGCCGTGGAATTATTTCTGGGCTTTCTTTTCTGTTCCATTAATCTCTATGCCTGTTTTTATGTCAGTACCATCTTGTTTTGATTACTATAGCTTGTAATATAATTTGATATCAGGTAGTGTGATTCTTCCAACTATGTTCTCCTTTCTCAAGATTGCTGTGGCTATTTGGAGTCTTTTATGGTTCCTTATAAGTTTTTGGAATATTTGTTCTAGTTCCATAAAAATATACCTGTGGTGTTTTACTAGGAATTGCATTGAATCTATAGATTGCTTTGGATAGTACAGACATTTTTAATTGATATTAACTCTTACTATCCATGAGCACAATGTATACTTCCACTTATTTGTATCTTCTTCAACTTCTTTCTTCCCTGTCTTGTAATTTTCTGAGTACAAGTCTTTACCTCCTTGGTTAAATTGATTTTTAGGTATTTTCTGATGCAATTGTGAATGGGATTGTTTTTCTTAATTTCTCTTTCTGATAGTTCATTATTGATGTATAAAAATACAACCAATTTCTGAATATTTCCTTTGTATTCTGCTACTTTACTGAATTCATTTATTAAATCTAATAGTTTTTGGAGAAATCTTTGCGGTTCTCTCTAGATAATATGTCATTTTTATTTCTTCCTTTCCAATTTGAATGCCTTTTGTTTCTTTTTACCTGTTTGCTATGACTAGGACTTCCAATATTATATGACTAAGAGTGTTGAAAGTGAACCTCCCTGTCTTGTTCCTTATCTTTTAGTTTTTCCCCATTGAGTATGTCAGCTGTGGGTTTGTTATGCATGGTCTTTATTAATTTGAGATGTGTTCCCTCTATTCCCATTTTGCTGAGAGCTTTTATTATAAATGAGGACTGGGAGATCCAGCCTAGATGGAGGTATAGGTAGATACACTTCTCCTCCTCACACAACCAAAAGGAAACAACCAATTTAAAAACAAAAAACAACCAGAACTGCCAGAAAATCGAAACATATGGAATTCCAGCAACCAAGGAGTTAAAGAAGAAACATTCGTTCAGACTGCTAGGAGGAGCAGATGGACAGCTGGGGAGGAGAGGAAGCAGTAAGGCAGCAACTGGTGGACCACACAGGTGAAGCAGAAGCCTGGTAGACTGGGCAGTCCCACATTCATGCGTGGATAAACCAGGAGGAACAACAGGGGAGCGAGACAGACCACACTACCCAGGGTCCCCGAGTGGGCAAAATAAAGCCTCAGAACCTCTGGCTGTAAAACCCTGTTGGGGTTGTGGCAGTGGGAGAAACTGCCAGTCTCTTGAAAGTGGGCTGAGAGCTGAGCAAGTAGCATTGTTTCCTTTATGACCCCTCCCCCTCATACAGCACCACAATGCTTCCAAGTGGGTTGCGCCACCCTGGTGAATACCTAAGGCTACGCCACTTATAATATAACAGGTACTCCGAGACAAAGAAATATGTCCCAAATGAAAGAACAGATCAAAACCCCAGAAAAAGAAGTAAGCGATGAGGAGATAGCAAACTTATCAGAAACAGAGTTCAAAACACTGGTAATCAGGAGACTCACAGAAATGATTGAGTATGGCCACAAAATAAAGGAAGAAATAAAGGCTATACGAAGTGAAATAAACAAAAATATACAGGGAACCAACAGTGAAAGAAAGGAAACTGGAACTCAAATCAACAATTCGGAACAAAAGGAAGAAATCACAACAGGATTGAATGAAACATTCAACTGAAACAGAATGAAGAAACAAGAATTTTTTTAAAATGAGGAGAGGCTTAGGAACCTCTGCAACAACTTTAAATGTTCCAACATCTGAATCATAGGAGTGCCAGAAGGAGAAGAGGAAGGGCAAGAAATTGAAAATTCATTTGTTTCATCAAAGATAATGAGGGAGAACTTCCCCAATCTGGTGCAAAGGAAATAGACATACAAGTCCAGGAAGCTTAGAGAGTCCCAAAGAAGCTGAACCCAAAGAGGAACACACAAGACACATCTTAATTAAATTGCCAAAGATTAAAGATAAGGAGAGAATCTTAAAAGCAGCAAGAGAAAAGAAGGGGGTTACCTCCAAAGGAGTTCCCATAAGACTATCAGTTGATTTCTCAAAAGAAACCTCGCAGGCAAGAAGGGGCTGGCAAGAAGCATTCAAAGTCATAAAAGCCAAGGGACTATATCCAAGATTACTCTCTCCAGCAAAGCTATCATTTAGAATGGAAGGGCAGATAAAGTGCTTCCCAGATAAGGTCAAGTTAAAGGAGTTCATCATCACCAAGCCCTTATTACATGAAATGTTAAAGGGACTTATGTAAGAAAAAGAAGATGATCAGAACTATGAACAATAAAAATGACAACAAACTCACAACTATCAACAACTGAACCTAAAAAACAAAAACAAGGCCTAGTGATGTGGCTTAGTGGATTGAGCGGTGGCCTGTGAACCAAAGAGTCACCGACTCAATTCCCAGTCAGGGCATATGCTTGGGTTGCAGGCCAGGTCCCCAGTAGTGGTGCTTCAGGGGCAACCACATGTTGATGTTTCTCTCCCTCTCTCCCTCCTTATCCCTCTCTGTAAAATAAATAAATAAAAAATCTTTAAAAAGTAAAAAAGTTAAAAACAGAAACAAACTAAGCAAACAACTAGAACAGGAACAGAATCACAGAAATGGAGATTACATGGAGGGTTAGCAGGGAAGGCATGGGGGAGAATGAGGGAAAAGATACAGGGAATAAGAAGCATAATTCGTAGGCACAAAAAATAGACAAGAAGAGGTTAAGAATAGTATAGGAAATGGAGTAGCTATAGAACTTATATGTATGACCCATGGACATGAACTAAGGGGACGAATGCTGTAGGGAATAGGTATACCAGGCAGAGAAGGATAAAGGGGAGAAAAAAGAATGGGACAATTGTAATAGCATAATCAATAAACTATACTTTAAAAAATAAATAAATGAGTAGTGGATTTTGTCAAATACTTTTTCTGCATCTGTGATATGATCATATGATTTTTTTAAAGATTTTATTTATTTATTTATTAGAGAGGAGAAGGGAGGGAGAAAGGGAGAGAAACATCAATACGTTGTTCCCTCTCACATGCCCCCCCACACACACACTGGGGACCTGGCCGGCAACCCATGCATGTACCCTTACTGGTAATTGAACTACCGACCCTTGGGTTCACCAGCTGGCACTCAATCCACTGAGCCACACCAGCCAGGGCTTATTTTATTTTTCGAAAGAGCAGAAGAGAGGGAGAAAGAGAGGGAGAGAAACATCAATGTGTGGTGCCTCTCACGCAGCCCCTGAGTACCTGGCCTGCAACCCAGGCACGTGCCCTGACTGGGAATCGAACCAACAACACTTTGGTTCGCAGGCTGGCACTCAGTCCATTGGACCACACCAGCCATGGCTCTGATATGATCATATGATTTTTATCCTTCATTTTGTTTAGGTAAAGTATCATGTTAGTTGATTTGCAAATATCGAACCAATCATGCATTCCAGGAATAAATTCCACCTGGTTATGGTGTATGATCTTTTTAGCATATTGCTGAATTTTGTTTGCTAATATTTTCTTGAGGATTATTTCATTTATGTTCATCATGATACTAGCCTATAATTTTATTTTTTGTAGCACCTGTCTAGTTTTCGATTCACAATAATGCTTGCCTTGTAAAATGAGCTTGGGAGTCTTCCTTCATCTCAAATTTTTTCAAATAGCTTGAAAAGGATAGGTGTTAGTTCTTTGAATGATGGTAAAATTCACCTGTGAAGCCATCCAGTCCAGAGCTTTTGTTTGCTGGGAGTTTTTTGATTACTGATTTGATTTTGTTGGTCATAATCAGTCAGTTTAAATTTTCTGTCTCCTCTTGATTCAGTTTTGGAAAATTGTAAGTTTTTTACATAAAAAGTTTACATTTTAAATATTAATTTATTCATTTCTTCCAGATTTTCCAACTTTTTGACATAAATTATTCATTGTATTTATGTATAATCCTTAGTATTTCTGTGGTGTCAGTTGTCACTTCTCTTTTATTTTTTATTTTGTTAGAGCTTTTTCTTTTTTTTCCTTAGTGAGTCTGGCCAGACATTTGTCAATTTTATTAATCTTTCTAAGAACCAGCTCTTTGTTGCATTAATTTTCTGTATAGTCTTTTTGTTCTCTATTTCATATAATTCTACTCTAATTTTTATTATTTTCTTCCTTCTGCTGACTTTGTTGTGCTTTTGTTCTTTTCCAGTTTTTAAGATGTAACATTAGGTTGTTTACTTCAAAGTTTTGAGATAGGCCTGAAATGATATAAACTTCCCTCTTATTATTGCCTTTACTGGATCCAAAAAGTCTTGTTATGTCTTATTGTCATTCTCATTTGTCTCTATGTATCTTTTGATCCTCCTTTTGTTTCTTTTTTGGCCCAGTTGTTTTTTAGTAGCATATTGTTTTACCTCCATATATCTGTTTTTTTCCACTTCCTCTTTGCAGTTGATTTCTAATTTCAAAATGCTGTTGTTGGGAAAATATAAGGCTGATATTTTTTAACTGATTTTCTATTTGGATAATCTGTCCATGGCTATCAAAGGGGTATTTAGGTCACTACTGATTGTGTTTTTGTCAGTTTCTCTCTTTAATTCTATTAGTAGTTGCTTCATGTATTTTAGTACTCCCTGATTGGGTGCATATATGTTGAGACATGTCATCTCTTGATGTAATATCCCATTTATCATTATAAAATGTCCATCTTTGTCTCTTTTTACCTTTTTAATCTTGAAATCTATTTTGTCAGATATTAAGAATGACTACACACACATGATTTTCTCTGGTTGCCATTTGCTTGGAGAATCATTTTCCAGTCACTTTGAGTCTTTGCCTTTGCAGCTGAGATGTACCTTCTGAAGGCAGTATGTGGTTGGGCTTGGTTTTTTGATTCAGTCTACTACTCTGTGCTTTTGTATTGGCGAATTCAGTTCATTTATATTTAAGGTGATTGTTGATATATGAGGATTTCCTAAAGCCATTTTATCTTTTGTTTTCTAGTATTTCTGTGTCTTCCTTTTTTTTTTCCCCTTGTGTATCTCTCTGTTGTTTTAGTTTACAGGGGTATTCTATACTTTTCTTCTGTTTCTTCTTTTTTTAAGTTATATGTCTCAGTTTTGAATTTTCTGTGTGTGGATATCATTAGTTTTAAGCAAAGGAGAGTTTCATATATACAGTAGTTCTTTTTCTTCTGAATTCATCTTATCTCCATTCCCCTTTGCAAATTTAGACTTTTTCTGTTTTTGTTTTCACAAGTTATCCCTATTTATGCTGTGAGTTCATTTCCAAATTACAGTACCTAGTGGCTTCTTCCCCTCTTTTTTAATGCATTTACCTCCTTTAACCTTTATGAGATATTTAAGTGTATATTAAGTACTCTGTTCTAAAAAAGGGTTATAATATCCTGCTTCTGAAAAAGAATATGGAATGCCTCACAAATGTGTGTGTCATTGCGGAAGTCATGCTAATCTTTTCTCTATCATTCCAATTTCAGTATATGTGCTGCAGAACAAGAACAGAACTTTTTGAGTTGATTCTTTTCAGCTTCTGCCAAATAAGACTTATCTTCCTCCTCCTAAAAGAAAGTAGAATATTCTATTAATGCCTCTGTTTAACTGCCTGTGTTTCTTTTTTTTATCTCTATTCAAAGGCTGCATTTAAAAAAAAAAAATTGGCCTGCCTTATACTTTCTTCCCCCTCAACTCCCAGTTCTCTCTTTATATCTATGACCAATTTAGGTGTCTTAAGATTCATGGGCACCTTGAACCTGTGCATTCTTATTTCCTCGAAGGTCGTCTTCCTCTTATCAAATAGAAATTGGGAGTGGAGTAGGGAAGTGTTTTTCTTACCTCCCATCCTAATTGTTCACCTAGTGTTATTTCTCAACTGACTCCACCCATCCCCAACTCTGTTGGGGCTTGCTGCTGGTTATTTTCAAGAATTTTTGGACCTAGTCCCCTTGATAGAGTACTGTTTAGTATGCATGTGTGGCAGCAGAAGTGTAAATGTGTGGCACGTCCACCGTTCTCCAGGATTCCATCACACAAGGCTGTCGGGGTACATCATCCTTTATTGAAAGATTTTCCTGTGGGTAGGCCTTTAGTATTTGGAGTAGAATAAATCTTTTTTGTATGGAACCGTTTCATGCATTATGTGACATTTAGCATCCCTGGTCCTAGGGAACTATGATCTGGTAGTCCACCCAGTTATTGTGAAAATCAAACTCCTCCACCAATTCCCAGCTCTCCTAGGGAAGGAGAAATGTCCCAGGTTGAGAACTACTGGATTAGAATCATAAACGGAAACTATTTAAAAACAAAAATTTTGTAAAAATTAAACAATTATGCGCTTTCCTATGGTCTAAGGGAGAACTTACAAAGTTCAATGAATCCCTTTAAACACCTTCCTATTTTCCAACCTGATCTCCTTGTCCTCAAATCTTTACCTATTTATAAATTTCTTTCCTACAAAAAACCACACCATTCTACCAGTAGAGGTTCTAGTCTATTAAGATAGCCACTGCTCCCATGTGTTTATTGAGCACTAAAAATGTGACTAGTCCAACCTAAAATATATAAATACATTAGTATAAAAAAGAAAATAAAATATTCTAATATTTTATATTAATACACATTGATAATATTTTTTATATATTGAGTTAAGTAAAATATTGAAATTAATTTCTCCTGTTTTTAATGTGGCTATTAGAATATTTAAAATTGCATATATAGCTTATGTTTTATTTCTAGTGGACAGTGCTGATAAATTGTGTCTTAGGGGTTCAGTCTGATTGGACAAAGAAGCTTAAAACTGCCCTTGCATTGTACATTACATAAGATTGGGGAAACATCCTCAAAATCAAAGCCCTGGGGGGATTCTTATTTTTTTATTTTGGTAAAATATATATAACCTGGAATTTACCATTTTAAGCATTTTTAAGTGTATAGTTGTGGCCTTAAGTGTATTTACATTATTATGCAGTCATTTCCAGAACTTTTTTATCTTCCCCAACTGAAACTCTGTACCCATTAAACACTAACTCCCTATACCCTCACTCACTCCAACACATGGCAACTACCATTGTACTTTCTGTTTTTATCAATTTGACTACTCCAGATACCTCCTATAAGTGGAATCATACAATATTTCTCCTTTTGTGATTGGCTTACATTACAATCAGAATGCCTTCAAGGTTCATCCATATTGTAGCATGTGTTAGATTTTCTTTTGTAAGGCTAGATAATATTCTATTGTATGTGTACGCCACATCTTGTTTATCCATTCACCTGTGAACAGACACTGGAGTTCCTTCCACCTTTTGGCTGTTGTGAATAATATTGCTATGAACATGAATATACAAATGTGTTTGAGCCTTGCTTTGCCTTCTTCTGTGCATATTCTCAGAAGTGGAATTGCTGGCTCATATGGTAATTCTATATAACTTTTTGTGGAATCACTATACCATTTTCTACAGTAACTGCCCATTTTACATTCCTACCAGCAATATATAAGGATTCCGATAGTTGTCACATCCACTCCAACAGTTATAATTTTCTGGTGTTTTTGTTTGCTCGTTTGTTTTTATAATAGCCATTCTGATGAGTGTGAAGTGGTATTTCATTGTGGTTTTGATTTGCATTTTCCTAATGTCTAGTGATGTTGAATACCTTTTCATGTGCTTGTTGGCATTTGTGTATCTTCCTTGGAATAACATCTATATAAGTCCTTTACCCATTGTTTAATCAGGTTATTTTGTTGTTGAATTGTAGAAGTACTTTATATCTTCTTGATATCAATTGCTTATGAGATAATATTGTATGATTTGAAAATATTTTCTTTTATTCCCTGGGTTGCTTTTCACTGTTGATAGTGTTCTTTGAAGCATAATACCTCTTAATTTTGATGAAGTCCAATTTATTCTTTCTTTTGTTGCCTATGCTTTTGGTGGCATATCCAAGAAATCACTGCCAAATCAAGTGAATCTGTTCTTATATGTTTCTTCTAGCTCTTGCATTTAAGTCTTTGATCTATTTTGAGTTAATTTTGTATATGCTCTAAGGTAAGAGTCCAGCTTCATTCTTTTGCATGTGGATACCCAATTTTTCCAACATTATTAGCTGAAAAAAATATTTTTTACCTCAATGAATGGTTTTGGCACCCTTGTGGAAAATCATTTGACCTTGCAAGGGTTTATTTCTGAGCTCTTTACTCCACTGGTCTATGAATCTGTCTTTATGCCAGTATTACATTGCTTTTATTACCATAGAGTTTAGTAATTTTTTAAATCAGTAAGTATGACACCTTTGCCATTATTATTTTTCAAGAATATTTTGGTTATTTTGGGTCCCTTGAGATTACATAGGAATTTTGGATGGATATTTTTTTCTGAAAAAAAAATCACTGGGGTTTTGATAAGTATTGCCTCTTTGGGATGTTTGGGTAACATCTTAACAATATTAGATTTGCCAATCCATTAACATGGGATGTCTTTCCATTTATTTGTTTGTGTGTGTGTATTTTTTTTAGATTTCTTACAGCAATGATTTTTAGTTTCAGTCTACAAGTCTTTCACCTCCTTGGTTAAGTTTGTTCCTAAGTATTTTATTCTTTTTGATATTATTGTAAATGGAATTTTAAAAAAATTCCTTTCCACTTCTGGTCAAGGTGGAGGTGCAGGTAGACATGCTTCGCCTCCTTTCACAACCATAGGGAGGATCACAACTAATTACAAAGTGAAAAACACCCACAATTGCCAGAAAATTGAAATGTATGGAAGTCTGATAACCAAGGATTTAAAGAAGCTATATTCAACCAGATGGGTAGGAGAGGTGGAGAGAGGGTACTGAAGCAGAGAGAATGTGGTGTCGTGTAAAAGCAGCAAGAGGAAGGCGGATAGTTACCTATAAAGAGTTTCCATAAGACTATAAGCTGATTTCTCAAAATAAACATTGCAGGCAAGAAGGGACTGGCAAGAAGTATTCAAAGTGATGAAAAGCAAGGACCTACAACCAAGATTATTCTATCTAGCATAGTTATCACTTAGAATTGAAAGGCAGATAAAGTGCTTCCCAGACAAGGTAAAGATAAAGAAGTTCATCATCACCAAGCCCTTATTATATGAAATGTTAAAGGGTCTTATTTAAGAAAAAGATCAAACCACAAACATTAAAATGGCAACAAACTCACAAATATAAGCAACTGAATCTAAAAAACAAAAGCTAAGCAAACAATTAGTACAGGAATAGAATCATATGTATGGAGATCATTTAGAGGGTTATCAGCTGGCAAGGGGAAGGGGGGTAATGGAGGAAAAGGTATAGGGATTTAGAAGCATAATTGGTAGATACAAAATAGACAGGGGGATGTTAAGAACAGCATGGACATGAAGAAACCAAAGCCCTTATATGCACAACCCATGGACATGAACTAATGGAGGGGATTGCTGGAGGGAAGCGGGGTACTGGGCCAAGGGAGCAAAGAGGGAAATTGGGACAACTGTAGTAGTGTAATCGATAAAATGTACTTTTAAAAAATTTCCTGTTCAGATTGTTTGTTGTTAGTATACAGAAACAACTGATTTTTGTGTGTTGAGTTTGTATTCTGCTGAATTTTTTTTATTAATTCTAACAGTGTTTACATGGAATCTCCCAGTACTATGTTGAATCAAGTGATGAAAGTAGGCTTCTTTGTCCTGACATGGGGGGATCTTGAAGGAGTTTGTTTGGGGAGGTAAAAACCCTCTCTCCCACCTATGGAACTACATTACTACCTGCTACTTACCACAGTGTTTAGATCACTTGAAGATCTATAACCCTACTGCCCAGAAGTGTAGTTCTCCAAATATGAATTATTTAGATTGGAATAATGCCCCATCCAGTGGATGTCTTTGAAAAGATAGTTTTAGTAATAACCTATGACAATAAAACTCTGAAAGACTTCTTACCAACCACCTCCTAACACCATGCATTCCAAAGAGATCACTTGGAGATTTTTCCACCAGTGAGTTGTAGGCTTACTTTTTTATTTTCCTAATTGTCAGCAAATAATTATTGAAACACATATTTTCCAGTGATGAAATCAATTCTTTGAAATAGTTTAAACTAGTTTAAACTAGATAACATATACTCAAGTGCCTAGGGACAATCAGAAATAAATGAAATGGGAATGTTAAGAAAATAAGGAATGGTAAGGATTACAATAGGTGTTTATAGCCATAAGTGCATTAGAGTCCAGGGTTGTCAAGTCTTCCTCATTTTCAAAAGAGGTTGGAAATCAAGGTTTTTATGTAAATTGTCTGAATTTTTAGCACAGTTCATTGCTAAATTTTTAGCCAATTTTAAATTTTTGGTCTAAAAGAAAAATACACAGTATTTTCTTGACTGCCCCATAATTTGCAAGACTGCTTCTTTTGCCAATGAATTAGTTCTTCACATTACAGAAAATAAGGTAGCTTTTTAGAAAAGAATTTTTCCCCAGCAGGGCTTGGGAGATGGGAAATTAGAGCCTCATTGCAGAGACTTTTCTTTGACGTGGTTAAAGTTCTGAAATTACCACTTGCAAAAATATTTAAATTTTTTTTGCCAAGGGATTTTTAAAATTTCAAATGTGTTGTTTTGCCCTGGCCAGGTGTCTCGGTTGGTTGGAGTGTTGTCTCATACACCAAAAGGTCGTGGGTTCAATCCCCAATTGGAGCACATACAGGAGGCAATCAATCAGTGTTTCTCTCTCTTTCTCTCTCTCTATACTTCTCTCTCCTTCTCTCTTTCTCCCTCTCTCTCTAAAATCAATAAACATATGCTCAGGTAAGGATTAAAATAAATAAATATAAAGTGTTTCTAAGTAGGTGAATTTTTAAAATATATAATGAATTGTTTTGAAACTGTTTTCTGTGTTGGGATTTTTTTAACTTATTAACTAATTCTGTTATCTTCTTTATGTTTTAAATATAGAGCTTTTGAAGAGAAAAGAAAAGAACAAGAAGAAAGAGAACTTCAAATTAGAGAACAAATACTTCAACAAAGAAAACAGAAGTTTGAAGAAGTTACTGAGAAATTCCAGCGTGCCCATATTCCTCTTTCACAGAGGAAAAGAGCAGGTATCTTAATTTCTAGAACAATATGAGAACAAAATTGAACGTTATAATCACATTTGATTTGAGTAGACAATGAAATAATAAATTAAGAAACAAAGTAAAAATTCAAACTAAAAAGACTAGTATTCCTTTTTAACTAATAGGGCTTTAACCATGTTAAAAATTGCAATTTAATTTAGGTTTAATTTGGATTTGGATAATATTTTGTTGGATCTATTAGTAAATTTTGAATTTTCACAAGTTCAGATCTACTTTATACTGGCTTAAAATGTTTTGTTCTTTTTTAATTGATCTAGTATGTAACTTCATAAAAGGAAAATTTAACATTTATATTCAGTAAATTAGTGTCACATTTATTCTGGCACTTACTCACATTTTGCGTCAAATTCATATTTGAGAGACCGGCAAAATAAAAAGTCTATAAAGTAATATAAGCCAACAGTCTAAGACCTTGAACCAATTAAAATTTTAAATATGATTATTTGGTATCTATCTACATTTTTTAAAAATTGAGGATAGTAACACAAAATTAACAACAAATGTCAAAGCTTCAAATAGAAAAGGGAGAAACAGCACCTTTATTTATTCAACAGACACTTTGTACTAGGGTGTGCTTAGCCCTGTACTCGACCATTAAAGACTTCACAGCTTATTCTGGAGATGAGAGTAATATAAACAATTAATGTCAATAAATATAATGGTAAATATAGTGGAAGCAGAATGTATAAAGTACTGTGAGAACACAGAGGAATGAACACAAAACCTGTACAGGAACATCAAGGATGTCATCCCTGGAAAAATAACTTACTTTCAATCTTGAGGAATGAGCATTTTGCCAGGCAAAGAGAAAGGGAAAAAAAACTTCCCAGACACAAGGAATACTGTAGTTTTTGCAAATAAATTATATACTTCAGTATATCTGAAGCATAAGATGGCGGGGAAACAGAATAAAAGTGGATTTGAAGCTAGAAAAATAAGTTGGAACCAAATCTCAAAGAGCATTGTATGACATGCTAGGAATTTCATCTTTATCCAAAATGCAATCAACTTAAAGTTTTTTAACTGGAACACAAGCCATTATTGTATCAGTAAGAAATAGTACTGTCAGTAAGGACAGCTAGTGTTACTACTAAAAATAATAATAGCTTAAACATGGTAGAAGCTTATTTTTCTCGTGTACAGTTTGAAATCCTGAAGCAGGCAGTCGAAAGCCATTTTAATGATTTTGCAGTGTCACTGGTAACCCAGACTTCTTCTGTCCCTCAGCTCAGCCATCCTTAGTGTGTGGTTTATATCTTCACCCTCATGGTTATGTGGTAGCTGCTAGAGCTCCAGCCATCATGTCAATGTTGTAGGTAAGGAAGAGGGAAGAAATGTAAAAGAAAAAAGTCTGTACCTCTGAGCTACCTTTAAATTGTTTATATATCTGTTTATATCTAATTGATAACTCCATGTGCAAGAAAAACTGAAAAAAAAAATATTTATGTGGTTGTATCACCACCCACAACAATATAGAGCCTGTTGCCAAGGAAGAAAGGAAAAATTGATATTAGGTAGGAAACTAGTGGCCTCTGCTATAATTAGATTTATTTGTTAGAAAGATAATTACAGTTAACACTTGGAGGATGGATTGAAGTAGAGACATACCAAAGCAGGTAGAGTAGTAGGAGATTATTTAAGTATTTGAGGCAAGAGGTATTAAACTGTGAAATTAAAGCACTTCACTGGATATGATGTAAGAGGAAGCATATTCAGGAAATAGAATTCAGTACTAACTGACAGAGAGCAATTGGTGAAAAGCTAGAACAGTGCGCCTAGTACTTAGTACAGAGCCTCACACATTTTTAACACTCAGTAAATACTTTTAGAATGATTAATTATATTGGTGGATGGTAATAATGTTAATAAAGTTTACAAGTACAGGAGAATTGGGTTAGAGGTATGAAAGATTATTCATTAAATTTTAAGTGCATTAAATTTGAGTCTCCCTTGACTCATCCAAATGGGGAAATCAAATCAGCAACTAAAAGTATGGGTCTGAAATTTAAGAAAAAGATGTGGAATAAAAGTGTGTATTTAATAGTCACTAGTGAGTAGGTACATAGTTAATAAGTGAAGCCATAGGAAAGATAAGCTAAATAAGAAAGTGGAGACCAAAGACTGAGGATAGGGCCAAAAATAAAACCTTTATACATGCTAGTATTTACTGTAGGTAGAGCAAGAAAAACTAAAATTGGATTTTGAGAAGTAGTTATCAAGAAAGCATATGGGAATCAAAAGCAAACAAAAAATATAATGTATATGAAAGCAAAAGACAAGATCATTTTAGGAAAGAGGATGCGATCATTTGTGTTAAATGCCTCAGAGAAGTAGTCACCACTCATGAATATTATTTGTCCCAAAAAGAGTCCTGTCAGAGGGTCTAAGTACAAAAAAATCAGGTGTTTTAGCAAAAACAAATGACATACACATCCACACAATGGAATATTACATGACTAAAAAAATCATAATGGGGAAGTTTCTATGGACTGATAAGGAGCTATCTCTAGCAGAGACAGATTCACCATGAAGCTCAGGAGATTTAAGTTTCAGGAGCCCTCACTGTCATGACCCCTAAATATAATTTTGTATTAGTAATTTTACATTAATTTTCTTAATGAGGGCACCCAGATTGTATGTCTTACACTTTCATAAAACTTGGATCTGTCCCCAATTTCCAGGACATTTTAAGTATAAAATCAAGGTCCAGATCAGTATACATAATATTTTGCCCTCTGTGTGAGAAAATGGGGAAATTACAATATGTATTTATACTTGCCTAAAGAAACAGTGAAAGAATATGTGAATGACCAATGAGAACAGGACTGCCAAATGTATGTTCAGTATCATTTTTTTATTTCTGATTATAAATATATTACCTATATAAAATGTTAAATTAATAATTTAATAAAATTCAGTGTCATTTAAGAAAAATTCAGTGCTATCAATGAAGAGCAAGAAGAAATCTATGTAGAACAACTATTTGTCTATTAGTTTAGTATATTCTCAAATTAGGAGAGCTAAACTAAAGATTCACCATGTATGCATGATAGCTGACTCTTCCCCTTGCTACAAAGGAGGGCAACACATTGAGGATTCCAATGGGGCCAGAAAATTGTTATGGTGATAATATGAGAGTAAAAGAATGAGAAGGATTGGAGCTAGTGGATAAAATGAAATAATGAAGCTTTAATGCACAGTAAGTACTCAAAAAATGTAAGCTTAAATTGTTAATGAATGAGAGCTAGTTACTGGAAGACCATGAGATAACAGCAACAAGAAATAGTAATGGTGGTTGTAAATTAACATAAGTTAGTTTTTAATTTCTCTTTGATAGACATGTGCTAGAAGTTAATAAAAGCAAATATCAGACTATAATCTAGCATGACTAGATATTCATTAGCAAAGCAGATATAAAACAATTCATACAACTTGTTCCGTAAGCTCAAGAAGGTCCCAGTCCTCTGTCTTTTTAGGTTCCCTGCACCTTAATTGAAAGGTCCACTCAGGCATACACAACTATAGTCCAGAGACAGAATTTTGTGCCTTCTTTCACCAGACAATCAGAAGTGCTTCTACATTAATGGCTGGACACCAGACTGGTTAGATATATCAAACCTCAGATGCCATTCCTAAGTGTAAAAAGTGTAGACCTCCCTAGATTCTTATTCTTTGTTCATGCAAGGGTTGGGAATGATTAAAATATGTTTAGGTAAATCCACTTGTTTTGAATACCTTTAATTTCAACAAAGAAAGCCCATATTTAACATTCACCAAGCTACTCAACAGGCTATTATGTTCACCAATAAAAATCCATTTTGGACATTGAGTGTGCTAATTGGAAAACAGTCAAAATCTATAGCTTAATAGTATCTGCCTCGAGAGGATTGGTTCTTTATGATTAGAATATCCAGCAAACCATCTCATAATTGTATATTGCTTACCAGTATATTATGCTATTACCCCTTGATTAGGGAAATGAACTTATTTTTTTTTCATTTTGCTGTATTTTATTGAGTATGCCATTATGGTTGTCCCATTTTTACCCCCTATATCCTCTCCGCCCTGTACGCCATTTCATCATCCTCACACCTCTTAGTCCATGTCCACGGGCCGCACACACCAGCTCCTTGGCTTCTTCATTTCCCACACTACTCCCAGCCTCCCCCTGTCCACTTTGTATTTTGTTTTCGTTTCTGTCAACATTTTCCTGCCACCACTTTCCCCAGCCCCACTCACCCCCACCTCCCACCCTCTATCCTTCCCCAATTTGGCTTTGTCTATGGGTCCTCTAGGCATATTCCTTGATGCATAGGAATATGCACCCTTCGCCCCCTTTCCCCTGTCATCGCCCTCCCTCTTCCCCTCTGGTTACTGTCAGCATGTTTTTTATTTCAATGTTGCAGGTTATATTGTGCTTGCTTGTTTATATTACTGATTAGGTTCCGCTTATAGGTGACATCATATAGTATCTGTCTTTCATTGCCTGGCTTATTTCACTTAACATAATTCTCTCAAGTTCCATCATTGCTGTTGCAAAGGGATGTAGCTCCTTCTTGCTTTCTGCTGCATAGTATTCCATTGTGTAAATGTACCATAGATTTTTGATCCACTCATTTACTGTTGGGCACTTAGGTTTCTTCCAATTGTAAATTGTGCTGCTATGAACATCGGGGTGCATAGGTTCTTCTGAATTGATGTTTCAGGATTCTTAGGGTATAATCCCAGCAGTGTAATTGCTGGGTCAAAAGTTTTCATTTTTTGAGGAAATTCCAAACTGTTTTCCACAGTGGCT
Source organism: Mormoops blainvillei (assembly GCA_004026545.1). Taxonomy (NCBI): domain Eukaryota; kingdom Metazoa; phylum Chordata; class Mammalia; order Chiroptera; family Mormoopidae; genus Mormoops; species Mormoops blainvillei. Next base: position 147,943 of record PVJD01000295.1, read on the forward strand.
GCACCAGTCTGCATTTGCACCAACAGTGCACTAGGGTTCCCTTTTCTCCACATCCGTGCCAGCACTTATTGTTTGTTGATTTGTTTATGATGGCCATTCTGTCTGGTGTGAAGTGGTATTTCACTGTAGTTTTAATTTACACCTCTCTGATGTCTAGAGATGCTAAGGATCCTTTCATGTGCCTCTGGGCCCTGTGTACGTCCTCCTTGGAGAAGTGTCTGGTCAGATCCTTTGCCTATTTTTTAATTGGATTGTTTGTCTTTCTGGTGTGGAGTCATGTCAGCTCTTTATATATTTTGGAGATCAAACCCTTGTCCGAAGTATCATTGACAAATATATTTTCCCATACAGTTGGCTCCTTTTTTATTTGCTGATGTTTTCTTTAGCCGTGCAGAAGCTTCTTATTTTCATGAAATCCCATTTGTTTATTCTTTTCTTTATGTCCCTAGCTCTAGGGGACATATCAGTGAAAATATTGCTGCATGGAATATGTGAAATTTTCCTCCCTATGTTCTCCTCCAGGACTTTTATGGTGTCATGACTTATATTTAAGTCTTTTATCCATGTTGAGTTTATTTTTGTGTGTGGTATAAGTTGGTGGTCAAATTTCTTTCTTTTTTTTTTTTCTTTTTTTTTTTGCATGTAGTTGTCCAGGTGTGTCAACACCATTTGTTGTAGAGGCTATTTTTACTTCATTTTTGCTTCTGCCCCTTTTGTCAAATATTAATTGACCCTAGAGACATGGGTTTATTTCTGGGCTCTCTACTCTGTTCCATTGATCTATGTATCTGTTCTTATGCCACTACCAGGCTATTTTGATTACAGTGGCCTTGTAATATAGTTTGATGTCAGGCATTGTGATCCCTCCTGTGTTGTTCTCAAAATTGCTGCAGCTATTTGGGGTTGTGGAAATGTACTATCTTTAGAGTTCAAGTTTGAACTAATGCATTCACGATATACTGGTTTTGCTGAAACATTTTAGGGTAAATAACAAACATCATAATAGGGTATTTTTTATATTTTATTGATTATGCTATTACAGTTGTCCCATTTTTCCCCCTTTGCCCCCCTCCACCCAGCACCCCCTACTCCATCTGGTAATCCCTACACCATTGTTCATGCCCCTGGGTCATGTATATAAGTTCTTTGGCTACTCCATTTTCTGTACTGCACTTTACATCCCCATGGCTATTCTGTAACTATCTATTTGTACTTCTTAATCCCCTCATCTCTTCAGCCATTCCCCCACACCTCCTTCCCATCTGGCAACCATCAAAACACTCTCCAGATCCATGATTCTGTGTCTGTTCCTCTTATTTGCTTAGTTTGTTTTTTAGATTCAGTTGTTGGCAGGTATATATTTATTGTCATTTTATTGTTCATAGTTTTGCTTTTTTTAAGTCCCTTTAACATTTCATATAATAATGGTTTGGTGATGATGAACTCCTTTAGTTTTTTCTTGTCTGCAAAGCTCTTCTTCTGCCCTTCGATTCTAAATGATATCTTTGCTGGGTAGAACAACCTTGGCTGCGGTCCCTGCTTTTCATGACTTTGAATATTTCTTGCCAACCCCTTCTAGCCAGCAAAGTTTCTTTAGAGAAATCAACTGACAGTCTTATTGGAACTCCTGTGTAGGTAATTATCTGCTTTTCTCTTGCTGCTTTTAAGATTCTTTCATCTTTAACCTTTGGCATTTTAATTATGATGTATCTTGGAGTGGACCTCTTTACAGCTATCTTGTTTGGGACTCTCTATGCTCCCTGGACTTGCATGTCTATTTCCTTCACCAAATTAGTGAAGTTTTCTTTCATTATCTTTTCAAATAGATTTTCAATTCCTTGCTCTTTTTTTGTCCTTCTGGCACCCCTATGATGCAAATGTTGGACCTCTTGAAGTTTTCCCAGAGGCTGTTTATACTATCCTCATTTTGTGGGGTGGGGGTGGGGATTCTTTTTTCTTCTCATTGTTCTGATTGGTTGTTTTTTACTTCTTTATGTTCCAAATCATTGCTTTGATTCTTGGCTTTATTCACTTTACTGTTGTTTCCCGATAAATTATTCTTTATTTCAATTAGTGTATCCTTTGTTCCTGACTGGATCTTTTTTTATGCTGTTGAGGTCCTCACTAAGTCCCTTGAGCATCCTTAACCATGGTTTTGAACTCAGCACCTGATAGATTACATATCTCCATTTGTTTAGTTCCTATGTATTAGGTAGAGCTGCTATGAATCCCTGTCTTGGTATCATGGCCTAATATAGCAGGTGTCCTATAAGGGGTCCAGTGGCAGAGCCTATCACCCAAGCTGGGTACTTGAAGTGCATCCATTGTGTGGGTTGAATGTACCTCCTCTTGTAGTTGAGCCTTGGTTTCTGTTGACAGGTCAATGGGAGGGATTTACCCAGGCTAGTCAGTTTCAAGTATTGGCTATGACCACTGACCACCAACATCTGCTGTCCATGGAGGACCAGCTGTGGAGGAGAAGAGTGGTGGAGCTAGAGCATGATCTGTAGCTGTCCACTGGGTGGTCAGGCCCTGGGGTTTCCTGGGTTGTGCAAGCCAAGGTCAGCCCCAACCTGTGTTTTGCCAAGGGCCACCTTGCCTGAACTATAGAGCAATCTGAGATGGCTGCTTCTTGTTCTGGGCTTGGAGATTCCCAGGTGAAGCCAAGCTGTCAATCTAGGCTGGTTGCTGCTAGTACCATACCTGGGACCACTTAGCAAGAGATATGGGACCTGGGAGCTGACTCAGGTCAGCTGTTGGCTGTTTGAAAAGATTTAGGAAGTTGTGAAGCTTGAGCCAAGAAAAGCCATTTATATGGAAAAGCTACTGTTAACAGCTGTAAATTGGTTGGGAAGGTGCCTGAGGGAATCTGCAGGATGGGACAAACAGTGTTAGCCAGGTTGATGGAGTTTCAGGTATGGTACCCTTACAGCTCTGTGGCTCTGTCCACCTTTCTGTTTGGGAGAAACCTGTCCCCAAGCTCTTGCCTTGATGCCAGATGCTTCAGTTCCCCTCTGTATGCCACTGGTGCCTTTCAAACTGCTACCCTGGTGCTGGAGCTCAGAGGGAGTGTGCCTGAGTGAGTTCATGTGCGTGTTCTTTAAGAGGAACTGCTTGGGACTCATGAAGTTTCTTCCACCAACTCAATCCCTGATGGTTTTTGCAACCAGAAGTTATGGTGACTTATCTTCCTGACACTGATACCCTGGGCTTGGGGCCTGGTATGGGGCTGGGACTCCTCGCTCCCAATATTTTCCTCCTGCATTTTTATCCACCACACATTTATGTGGGACCAGCCCATTCAGCATCTACCCCTCTCCTACCAGACTAGATGGATGTGGTTTCTTTCATTTCGTAGTTGCCAGACTTCCATTCAATTTCTGCAGGTTCTAAATGATGGTGGTTCTATAATTTAGTTGTAGTTTTGATGTGGTTGTGCATGGAGGCGAGGTGCCTTTACCTACACTGCCATCTTGTAGGAGTCTGTAATAGGGATTTTTAAAGGAGAAAGGAGGAAAGACAGTTTGGAAGTGTCACGCCTTGAATTACGGGTAGTGGGTAATCAGAGGAAAATCATGTCTCCATGTCAGAGGGCTTCGGGAAGAACAATATCCTTAAAAGACACCTGTGTTTCAACTCAAAAAGATAAATTAGAGGTGCAAAGTAGTATGGGGGTGAATGTCTATATAATGTGTGACTTTGAACAAGTCATGTACCTTCTGTACGCCCCATCTTCCTCAGTTGCAAAATGGAGGTTCAAATAGCATCTGCTTCATAGGCCATAGTGAGTATTAAATTAGATAATACTTACAAAGTGCCTAAAAATAGCTTTCATAGCTTCCCCTTTTCTTCATAAGAATATTTATAAATTTTGTCAGAAATTTATGGAACTCTGAGATGAAATACAGTGAGTTTTTGCATGCTAGAACGAAGACTCTGGACATTTCTCAAAGTTCCTTTTTTTCCAGATAAATATTCTTAAAATTGGTGATAAGAATTATAAGGTAACAATTTCTCCTTCGGGATTAGATGTCTAAATTTAAACTATTTAGACTACTCTTAAAAAAATACTTTCTTTTTACCAAAGTTTTAAAGTAGTATTTTTTCACTGACCAATTAAATTATATATAAAGAGATCATTGAAGTTGTGATTCTGTACTATTTGATCTTTCTTTATTATCCCCTTAGTTTTTCAAAAACCAGTACCTCCATTAGAAGAGGCCCTCAAACAAATTCAAGAATCCAACATAAAATCAAAAGTGAACTTTTCTTCTACCCACAGACCACCTGTAAACCAGAGGTAAGTAATTTATAATTATTATGTGTAATTATTAGTAGCTTTTTATTTTCTGAGTTTGTAGGCCTTTTCACCAGTTACTCCTTACTCCTGTTTTAGTTACTGTTTTACTTTTCACAAATTAAATTAAGGAAGAATAGAATACAAATTGCTTCAAGAATAACCCTGACTGGTGTGGCTCAGTGGATTGAGTGCTGGCCTGTGAACCAAAGGGTGGCTAGTTCAATCCCCAGCCGGGGCACATGCCTGGGTTCCAGGCCAGGTCACCAGGTTGGGGTACATGAGAGGCAACCACACATTAATGTTTCCCTACCTCTCTTCTTCCTTCCCTTCCCCTCTCTCTAAAAACAAGTAAAATCTTTTTTAAAAAAAGAATAAGGCAAAATTTCAATCTGTGTTCTTTGGTATTACAATGCTGCTTATATTGAATTTCTGTGGAAACTATCATCAAAACCATTTTAAAATACTGATATTGTTATTCATCGTAAGCAAGATGAAAAAATTGTGTTGAATTGTAGTGATATAATTTTAAGTAAAAAAAGTAATTCTATGGTAGAAATGAGTTTTTCCTCATTGAAAGTCTTTTCTTGGAGCCTTGCAAAAGCTGCAGCATCTCCTGTTTCATCTTCAGATTAGCTAAATTAGTCATCTAGAAGCAGTAGGATGGAAAAACCAACTACAGAGTACACTCTGACATCCTGTATTTTCCATTTATTTTCTATAAATGTTTGTTGAAGCTACTACATGCATAGCACTAGAGTAAGCATTGTAAAGGGGGTATGGAGAAGTATAACACTATAAAATACAACCCCTAGTATATCATCTAGAAGAGAAGTGAAATAATGCTTCAAAATTATACGATAGTACCAAACAAGTAATGAAAATAATATTTAATATTCATTTATATAAAAACAGCTATAATTCACATATCAATTATGTTAATATTTTACCTATACATGTTATTTACTAAAGCACATCAATTTTTTAGAATACCTGTGGCCAATAGTCCCCTTGATCATAGTTAAAAACAATTAAATTCATCCTCTCAGTCTTCATTATAGTTCAGGAAAGACCTCATGGAATAGGGGAGACTCTTCAGCAAAGCTTTGAAGAAAATAGGAGTTAATCATGAATCAAATGGGTGGGTGGCACTGCAGACAGAGGGATGAGCATGTGCAAAGTCCAGGAGTAACAGAAGGAAAGATGAGCTCTAGGAGTAAGAGTATGGCTGAATGATAGAATGCAAAATACCAGTAGCTTGGCTAGACATGAGATTGGTGAGGTAAATACATCTCTATACTTAGGAATATAATCTTCATCCTGAGAGTTTAAGAGATGCCAATAAAGTATTTGAAGCCAATGGGTGATCATCCTTTCTCTCCTAACATATCATTCCAATTTATTGTGAACAAGTGTGGATAATAGATTGAAGGAGACAAAAAAAACAGCTATTTCATCATATGTAATTGAAATTATATGGGTCTTGAGCTAAAGAAAGATCTAAGCTTACGATATTTGAAGCTAACACAATAGATGAGATTAACCATGAAGAATATGCACTGTGATGACAAGGCTAGGATAGAACAGTGAAGAACAGCAACATTTAAGAAGTAAAAAAAAAAGAGAGAGAGAGAGAGAGAGAAACCTGCAAATAGGAATAGAATAGTTGATTTAGGACTAGGAGAGGAAGGTATCATGGAACTAAGGAAGGGTAGAGTTTCACGGGGGGGAAAAACAACTTATGGAGATCAAATGACTTCTAGGGAACCAATAACAAAAGTTATATCCACTAGGATTCTGGCAGGAAACAGGTGGCCAATTTAAAAGGAGTAACTAAAAACAGGTTAATAAAAGAACTGGGAAGCCAACTAAGGGTGATGAAGCACCACTAGAACTGACAACAAAGTCACTATTACCACCACAGACCTGAACTGAGAAGAGGTGTATCTATATGGGAGAGCTGCCAGATAAGACTTGTGGTCCTAGGTAGAGAAACATTTCCACTGCTAAACCAAGCCCAGCAGAGAGGAAGCCAAAGGAATAATTATCAAAAACCTCATTTTTATGTCACCCTTCCATTTCTTGCTAGTGCCTTCCTTTTGCCAAACTCAGCCATAAAATAAAAAACCAGGGATCATTATTCAGTCTCTGCTTGGCAGAGACAAGTGGAGAATTGACCCTGGAGGGGCAAAGAGAGAAGATCCAGCATAGAAGCAGTGAGTAACTATACTCCCCAACAAAAGTCACGCTGGCAACTTTTGTCAGAGCACTGCTATTGGAGGAATAGGGCCAGAAAAGAACTTGCAATCAGTTGTAAAGAAATAGAGCAAGAAAATAAAGATGATAAGTGTAGCTTGGCTAGGAAATGAAGAGTGATAGAACTATAGCCAGACAGAATAGAAATGTGAATGCGATATGGTCCTCTGTCCAAGAAAGTTTTGCAGTTAAATGATAATACTGTGTAATGATAGTTACATTGTAATACACATGTAATACTGTATAAAGTAGGCTGTTTCAGAAATATTAACATAATGATGAAGTACGAAATTTAAATCTGGAACAAGACTTAAAAGATGAGTATGAATTGTCTGCTAAAGAAACATATTTTGAGTTTAGGCATCTTTAGTCCTACAGTGTTGTAAAAGGCACAGACCCCTAAAGAAACAGAACTTGTTCAGTGTGGCAGGACTATAGGATGTGTTGCTGGTAGGACAGGAAATGATCTTGAATGCAGATTGGGATCAGACTTGAAATGCTTGTGTGTCTACGTACAAAGCTTGAACTTTATCTTATAACAAGTAGAGAATCAGTGGAGATTTTTAAGCAGAAAGTCTTTATAATCCTCTTTATTATTTTAGAAAGATAGTTGGTGTGTATGTTGGAGAATGAAAAGGATGGAGAGGAATTGGAGGCAAGGAGATCAGAAAAAGTAGTGGGATAATCCAAGGGATAGGTTATTACTACCTACACTAGAATAGCACTATTTTGTATAGTGAAGAAAGGGCATCTGATAAAGAATAAAAACACTTTGAATAGTTAGAAGAAATGGATGAGAAAGAAGAATGGAAATGCCTTTCACAATGCAGAGAAGTGACATAAATAAGAGTTTAAAAATGTTTATCAAGTAGAAGAATAAGAATTAGGGTATGGAGAGAATAGTGGCAGGAAAATCAGAAGGATCCAACTATGAATTTAAAAGGACTAATGTTAAAACCATTATAGTGAAATAGAAAAGAAAAATGAAGGAAAAAATAGATTATGACTTTGGTATATGATGGAATAAGGAATATGGGAAAAGCAAAAAAAATAAAAAATAAAAAGAACCTGAAATTTTGATCAGGGCAATTTGGTGACTTTAAAAATAAAAAAGAATATAATGAAAAAGAACAGGTTTGGCAAAACATTGCTAAGTTTTATTTGAGCCTTCTGAATTGAGATAAACATCTAAGTAGAAATGTATAAAAATAAATTGACCTGAGATCAAATGAGAAGTCATGGCTATAGAAATAGATTTAAAAGTCAAGATTTTATATGTTGTTGCTTAATTTTTATATGTACTTATGTCTCCCCAACCAGATTGTAATATTTTAGAGAACAGTAGCTAAATCATACACCTATAGTGCTTAGCTCAGTGCTATGCATGTTGGAGATGGTCTGTAAATACTTTGAATAGAAAGGATTACCGACATAAGTGAACACTTCTCAGAGAGTATAAACTTGACCTGAAACTTAATAGATGAGGAGGATATTCATCAGAGACAAACACTGAGAAGTCCAGACAGAGGAAGCAGTGTGTGAAAAGGCAGGAAGGCATGAAAGGACATGTCGTGTTAAGGTAGCTGAAAGTAGTTCAATGGATAGCATGTACTTTGAGAAGATAGGGTTGAAAAGGGAGATTTGAGTCAAATAATAAAGAGCCTTATTACAGAGTTTATCCCAAAACAGTTACTGAAAATTTTGAAGCAAGCATACAACATTCATATTTTAGAAATATTGCTAGAATATGAAAGAATAGAATAAGACTAAAAGTGGGGAAAATTAGATAAAGTGGTGTTTTAGTTAATGAAAATGATGACTTCTTGAGAGCTTTTAGGAGGTTCAATCAATATGATTTGGTAACTGTTTGAGAACTGGAAGGTGATTGAGAAGAGTCAAGGATGACTCTGGAGCTAGATATGGTTAATTAATGAATACTGAAACCATTTATCAAAATAAGGACTATTAAAGAAGAAGCTGTCTAAGGAAAACAATAGTAAATTGTAGGTTTGAGGCACTTATAGAATATTCCATGGTCAGTTTCTCATGGTAAGAAATCTGGGCCCTAGATATAGATATGATGGTTGCCAATTAATGTATGAAACTAAAGTCATAGTTTAGTACCCACCAGAGGTAATCTTGGGTTCAGCTAAACAAACTCCCATGGCTACAATAAGCAGGGTTTGGCTTCAAATAGAGGACAGAAAATACCTTGTGTCAACAGTCAACATTCTTCATTAGGAGGACTCTTCATGGCAGGCCACAAAGCAGTCAAGAAGAGCTAGTTTTTTTTCTTTCTTTAAATAATTATTTTTTTATTTTTCAATTACAGTTGACATACATTATTATATTAGTTTGGGGTGTACACTCCATTGATTAGACAGTGCATAAGTTACCAAGTGAGCATCCCAATAAATCTTGCACCCATCTGACACTATATATAGTTACTAGCATATTATTGACTATCTTCCCTATGCTGTACTTTACATTCCATGGCTATTCTATAACTACCAACTTGTACTTCTTAATCCCTTCACCTTTTTCACTCATCCCCCAACTCTCTCCCATCTGGCAACTGTCAAGATGTTCTCTGTATCTATGAGTCTGTTTCTGTTCTGCTTATTCACTTATTTTGTCCATTAGATTTGATTTTTAATAGATATGTATTTATTGCCATTTGTTGTTCATATTTTTTATCTTTTTTCTTCTTCTTCTTCTTCTTCTTAAAAAAGATCTTTTAACATTTCATGTAATACTGGTTTGGTGGTGATGAACTCCTTTATCTTTTTCTTGCCTGGAAAGCTCTTTACTGTCCTTCAGTTCTAAATAGTAATCTTGTTTGTAAGTCCTTGTTTTTCATCACTTTGGATATTTCTTGCCAATCCCTTCTGGCATGCAAAGTTTCTATTGAGAAATCAGCTGATGATTTTATGAGAGCTAACCACTTTTCTCTTGCTGCTTTTAATTTTAAGATTTTTTTCCTTAACCTTTTGTATTTTAATTTTATGTGTCTTAGAGTGGGTTTTTCTGGGTTCATCTTGCTTGGGATTGTCTGCATTTCCTGGACTTGTATGTCTATTTCTTTCACTCAGTTCAGAAAGTTTTCTGTCATTATTTTTTCAAATAGATTTTCAATTTCTTACTCTCTCTCTCTTCTCCTCCCAGCACCCCCATGATGTGAATGTTGGTACACTTGAAGTTGTCCAGAGGTTCATTTCACTATCCTCATTTTGTTGTTGTTGTTGTTGTTGTTGTTGTTATTGTTGTTTTGATTGGGAGTTTTCTGCTTCCTTATTTTCCAGACTTCTGATTTGCTCCTCTGCTTCATCTACTCCACTATTGATTCCCTGTAATGTATTTTTTATTTCTGACTTGTTCTTTTTTATGTGTTTCTGCCTGTTTTTATGTTTCCTCTCCCTTTGTTGAAATTCTCATTAAGTTCATCTACTCTTCTACTAAGTTCATTTAGCATCCTTATAACCAGTGTTTTGAACTCTGCATGTAGTGGATTGTCTGTGTCCATTTTTTTAGTTCTTTTTCTGGAGTTTTTCATTTGGAAAATGTTTCTTTGTTTCCTCATTTTGGCAGCCTCCGTGTGTTTGTTTCTATGTATTACGTAGAGCTGCTATATCTCCCAGGCTTGGTAGAGTGACTTAATGTAGTAGATGTTCTGTAGGGTCCAGTGGCACAGCCTCACCAATCACTGAAGCCAGCACTCCCCATGTGGGCTATGTACAACCTTCTTTTGTAATTGAGCTCTGATTGCTGTTAGCATGTCAATGGAAGGGATTTATCCCCAGGATGATCAGCTGCAAGCACTGGCTGTGACCACCAACCTCTGACCACAACTAAGAATCAGCACTACTAGGGCCCACCCCCATAGAACAGGACTAACTTCAGCAGGGCTCTGGTTCCCCCTGAGTTTGCCCCTTGAGTGTGTTGCTTTCAGAGGTGGTTCAGTGGTAGTCAGCTTCTATGTGGTCTAAAGCTGTCCCCTGGGTGTGCTGACTCTGGGGCCTCCCAGGAGGTATAGGTCAAGGTCAGCTACTACCTTTGTTCTTCCCAGGGCCATCAGACTTGAGCTACAAAGCAATTCACAGATGGCTGCTACTTGTGTGGGGAGTTTGTAGATGCCCAGGCAAGGACAAGCTGTGAACCAAGGCCATCTGCTGCTAGTGCCAGGCCTGGGGCCACTTAAGGAGAAGTACAGGGCCCACTGAAGCCAGATGTTGCTTGTTTGAGAGATTTTAGGGAAATCTGAAGCATCAGTCAAGACAGGCCCTTATAGCTATAGGGAAAAGCCACCGGAAACGGTTTGGCCCTGACTGGTATGGCTCAGTGGATTGGGTATCATCTGGCAATCTGAAAGGTCACCAGTTTGATTCCCTGTCTGGGCACATCTCTGAGTTTCAGGCCAGGTCCCCCAGTTGGGGGCATGCAAGAGGCAAACAATCGATATTTCTCTCACATATCAATATTTCTGTCCCTCTGTTCCTCCCTTCCCCTCTCTCTAAAAAATAAGCAAAATCTTTTTAAAAAAGAAAAGAAAAGAAACAAAGAAACAGCATGGATAAAGCTGAAAGTTGGTGGGGCAGGACAAATAGTGTGAGCCAGGTCAATGGAATCTCAGATGTCACAACAGCCTACCACCTCTGCATGGGGACATCTGCCAGCCCGGTTCTCAACCTGATGTCAGACAATATCTGTACATCTCTGGTGACTTTCAAGCTATTGCCCCAGTACTGGGGCTCAGGGGAAGTGAGTCCAAATAAACCCATGGGTGGACCCTTTAAGAAGAACTACATGGGACTCCACCTGCCCTTCATTTCCCTCAGCCTTGATCCCTACTGGTTTTTACAGCCATAAGTTACGGGGACTTATCTTCCTGGCACTGGAACCCTGGGGTAGGCAGCCTGTTGTGGGGCTAGGACTTCTCACTGCCCAGCAGGCATTTCTGTAGCTGAGATATCCCTCCCAATTTTTATTTGCTACACATGGATATGGAATTAGCCGTCTGTATCTCCACCCCTCCTACCAGTCTGATGTGGCTTCTTCTTTAAATCCCTAGTTGAGGGACTTCCATTCAGCTAGATTTCAGGTGTTTCTGAATGATGGTTGTCCTGTAGTTTTAGAAGGAGGCGAGTGCCACATTTACCTATGCTGCCATCTTGACTGGAAGTCTCAAAGGGCTAGTCTTTACTATGCCCTTCTCCTCACAAAGGACACTCAGCTATAAGGAAAAGATATCACAATGGTTGGGCATATAGCCACTCTGAGTTAGAAATCCCATGTTTCAAACTAGACCAATATTTCTCACAATGTCTCCGTATAAATAACTTCCAGGTCCATGCAGAAGACATGTCCAGCCAGTTATAAGAACTGTCACTCTCAAAGAAACCCAAAGCTATAGCTTCCTACCAGATACCTATGGTTTATTAACAGTCCTCTCAGTCCAGATGCAGTTTACCAGTGAAGGGTCATTTTTAACATAATCAACATGCCCTATAATACAGTTTAAGTCCTACTAATATTCCAGGGAAACAAATTTAACCCAAAGCCACATTGGTCCACAGAGAAGAACAGATTTTGTTAACTCATCAGTCACATACAGATATATGTAAGACCACACAGACACTATAAATAAGATTACACAGAAAGTATATATAAATATATAAGGAAAGAAGAGGGCCATGTATCTCAAAAAAATTCTAGCTTAAAAAGAACAAGTAAAGAAGGATCCTGGGAAGGAAAAATGAGAGAAGTAGGAAAATAATCAGGAAAGCATGATGATATGGAAACCAAGAGAATTAAAATCAGGAAAGACAGCAGTCAAAATTGTCTATTTTTGCAATTATTAGGTTAATTAGCTAATCATTAGCAAAATCAGTAAATTAAAGTGGGAGAAGTAGAAGCTAGATAGCAGTGTGTTAAGGAACACATAAAAGTTAAGGCCTTGCAGGCAGTATACTTCTAGAGCACTTATGGAAAAGCTTCTCTGAAAAGGGAAGATGGCAGATAATTAAAGGGGATTTTAGGGTCCAAGGGGAATTTAGAGTGATAAAAATTCCAAACCATTTAGCGTAGAAGTAATATGCATCTTTGTGTACAGTTTTTCACTCTCAGGTTTATTCTTCTGTGTATCAGTTGTTATCCTTTGTGTTATCAGATATTTTTAATAAAAAAGCTCTTGTACTGTGAATGAAAGGATAGACTTTTTTTGCTTAACAGTGTACAGTTTCTTAAAGCCTTAGAAGAGGTAAAATATCAGAACAACTTTCATTTCCCTGTTGCAAACAAACATATAGTTATCGTTATACAAAATTTGTGCCAGAACCATTAAATAACATATTATCTTAGTTTTATGAGAAATTGTCCTCATTCTAAATTAGAACATATAGTTTTCATATTATTATTGTAATATACTATATTATAATAAATGATTATAACTGACTTCATGATATCTCTATCTGTGTTTACTCATTTACGCATATAAATGTTATATATTTGGAAAACAACAGATGTATACAATTTATAGAGAATACGCTATGGTTTACTTATTATAAAGTTCAACTTTTCTTCACAGATAACTAACAATATTAAACAATGTGTGAGAAAATACTTCATAAACTATAAAATGCCATACAAATATGAGATATTGAAATATTAATGATCAGGTGTAAGGTTAATAGAAATATTTATATGTGCTATTTATCACAAATATAATTAAGCTGCAAATATTCATGAGCTGTTGTTACATTAAAAATATGTTTTCTGTGGAATACAAACCCAAAATGCATTGAGAAATAAAGTACAGACATGCACCAGTTAACAACCAGGATATATTCTGAGAAATTTGTAATTAGGCAGTTTTGTCATTGTACAAACATCATAGTTTTCATACACAAACCTAGATGGTATAGCCTACTATACATGTAGGCTATATAGTGCAGCCTGTTACTCCTAGGCTACAAGCCTGTACAGCATGTTACTCTACAAAACAACATGAAATGAAATCAAACACAAGTGAAAATGATACAGTCAATAGACACAGCAAAAACTGTGAGATGTATGAGACTGCTGCCAGTGTAATATGGCACACGTTTCACAGTAAAATTTTTTGTAAGTAAAAAGAGCATACTCTAAAATAACAATTAAGCTCTTCTCCACAGACTTCGGATCAAGATGAAGGCATAGGTAAACACAGCTCGCATCCTCACACAACCACAGCAAAAATTATAACTAAACTACAAAACAACTATCATCCAGAATTGTCAAAAAGCAGAGCTATATGGAAGTTCAACAACCAAGGAATTAAAGAAGTCACATTCATTCAGACGAGTAGGAGGGGCAGAAACACAGAACAGGTGGTCCAACACCCACATGTGGTGGATAAAAATCCGGAGAGATATATAAGACTGAGGGATCTCAGCCCTCACCAGACCACCCAGCCCAGGGTTCCAGTATCAGGGAGATAAGTCCCCATAACTTCTGGCTGCAAAAATCAGTGGGGGTTGTGGTGGCAGAAACAACTGCAGGATTCTCAGGCTTCTCTTCTTAAAGGGTCCACCATAGACTTAGGACTTATTCAGACACACTCCCTCTGGGCTCCAGCACTGGGGCAGCAGCTTGATGGGTACCAGTGGCATACAGGGAGAAACTGAAGTATCCGGCATCAGGGCAAGTGTTGAGGGACAGTTTCCTCCTGGACGAAATTCCAGAGGACAGGCAGGAGCCATTGTCCCTTTTCTGAACCCTCTCCCACACAGAGCCACATATCTGAGACTCCATCAACCTGGTTCACATGGGTTGCCCCACCCAAGCAATTACCTAAGGCTCTACTACAACCAGCTTGCAGGCAGGCTTTCCTACATTAGGCCCCATTACTAAGACAGGGAGTCAAAGCAGCTCTACTTAATACATAGAAACAAACACAGGGAGGCTGCCAAAATGAGAAGACAAAGAAATTTGGCCCAAATGAAAGAACAGGACAAAATTCCAGAAAAAGAACTAAACAAAATGGAGATAAGCAATCTATCAGATGCAGAGGTCAACATACTGGTTATTAGGATGCTCAGGGAACTCATTGTGTACTTCAACAGCATAAAAAAGATGCAGGCAGAAATAAAGGTTACATTAAGTGAAATAAAAATTTACAGGGAATCAACAGTGGAGTGGATGAAGCCAAGAATCAAATCAGTGCTTTGGAACACAAGGAAGAAAAAAAAATCAATCAGAACAGCAAGAAGAAAAAAAATCAAAAAAAAAAAATGAGGATAGGGTAAGGAGCCTCTGGGATAACTTTAAACCTACCAACATTCAAATCATAAGGGTAATGGAAAGAGAAGAGAAAGAGCAAGAAATTGAAAACTTATTTGAAAAAATAATGAATAAAACTTCCCTAATTCGGTGAGGAAATAAGACATACAAGTCCAGGAGCACAGAGAGTCCCAAACAAGTTGGACCCAAAGAGGACTACACTAAGACACGTCATAATTAAAATGCCAAAGCTTAAAGATAAAGAAAATCTTAAAAGCAGCAAGAGAAAAGCAGATAGCTACAAAGGAGTTTCCATAGACTGTCAGCTGATTTCTCAAAAGAAACTTTTCAGGCAAGGTGGGACTGGCAAGAAGTATTCAAGGTGATGAAAAGCGAGGACCTATAACCTAGATTACTCTATCCAGCCAAGCTATCATTTAGAATCAAAGGGCAGATAAAGTGCTTCCCAGACAAGGTAAAACCAAAGGAGTTCATCATCACCAAACCCTTATTACATGAAAGTTACAGGAACTAATTTAAGAAAAAGAAGAAGATCAAAACTATGAACATTAAAATAGTAATAAAATCACAACTATCTACAACTGAATCTTAAAAACAAACTAAGCAAGCAGGTAGAAAAAAACAAATCATTGATATGGAGATCATTTGGAGGGTTATCAGCTTGCACGGGGAAAGGGGAGAATAGGGGGAAAGGTGCACGGATTCAGAAGTACAAATTGGTAGGTACAGAATAAACAGGAAGCTGTAAAGAATACTATAGGAAATGGAGTAGCCAAAGAACTTATATGCATGACCCACAGACATAAACTAAGGGGACAATCGCCAGAGGGAAAAGAGGGCACCAGGTGGAGGGAGGCATAGGGGAAACAATTGGGACAACTGTAATAGCATAATCAATAAAATATATTTTAAAAATAAAAATAAATAAAGGAATGATTTAAAAAGTAGTATGGTAAATACATAAATAAGTAACAGTCATTTATTATCATTATCAAGGATGATGTACTGTACATAATTGTATGTACTATACTTTTATATGACTGGCAGTGCAGTAGGTTTCTTTACACCAGCATCACAACACATGAGGGGTGCGTTGGGCTAAGATGATACAATAGCTATGACATCACTAGATGATAGAGATTTTTTATTTCCATAATAATCTTACAGGACTACAGTCATATATGTGATCTGTGGTTTGTTTTTGACCAGAATGTCATTATGCAGCCATAACTGTAATGCCAAGAAACAGAGAGCTCCAAAGAAATGGAGATATATCAGTATTTATAAACAATTATTCTAATATGAAAAATATTAATATTAGCTAAAAATAAAGATGTTAGTAATGTGATCATATAAAGGAAAAAATTACATTAAAAAAAAAGAAAGGCATTCAAAGCCTAAGCTTCAAGAAAAAGCAGAGAACATGTTCATATGAAAATAAAAGTTGCCTCAGGAAATAATGAGATACAAGAAGGATAATAAGGGATTTACATTAAACATATAAGTAATCAGTTTTCCACCACATACAAATCTTTACCACAAAGATAATATAGTTAACTCTCCTGGTAGATTTAGAGTAAAACAAGCTATATTTACTCCCATATTAAATTTTTATACTTTAAGTGATGTTGTTAGATGTCTATCTCCAATATCCATGTATTTGCGGTGAGACCATAAAATCTAAAACACATGCTACACTGAGAAATCTGGCCAGACCTGAGAAGTGGTCTATTTGACCTCTGTTTTCCCTTTGTGCTAGAACATTAAACCAGATTATATAGCCTATGTTCATTATCCATGCATCTATCAGATTTCCAAGAGGTAAAAATATTCTAAGAGCAAGGAATGAGAAAAGGAGAACCTGGATAGGCTATGTACATTTCTTAGTCCATATGAGAGTACGCTAATTGAACAAAGATCACTCATGGACCCTAAGGACAAAAAATAATATTAATTAAAAGCCTAGAGGCAGCCCAATATGCCAAAAAAAAATCTTAATAAGGCTATCTCTCTACCTGCCTGTCCAAATGCTTTTCCACCTATGCAGATCCATTCCTGCCTGTCCAGCTGTCTCCATACCTTATCCCTACTTACCTGATCAGCCGTCTCCTTCACGGGTCCCATTGCTATCCCACCATTCCCAAATTCTTCCAAGCTATCCAACTGTTTCTCCCACCTGCCAGCCCTGTATCCTGCCTATCCGTCCATCTGTCCCCTCTACTCTTCAGAAGACCTTTTTACCAGCCCCATTATTGTCCTACCCAGTTAAATACCTTCCTCACCCTCCAGCCCCATTTACTCCCAAGTTTTCTAGCAGTTTCCCTCTTCTACCAGCCCCAATTCCTTCTGGCCCCCCTGACCATTTACCACAGCCACCCCGAAGTTTCCCAACCATTCCTGAATCTGACTCACAGAGCAAGTTATTTTACAAAACTTTCAGGTGCAAACATTTCCTTCCAGCACATTGTACCCCAGCCACCCTAATGCCTGCCGTTGTTCACCATTCCCTTCCAGCTCAACTGGCTGTTTCCCCAACCCCTTTGGAAGCTCTCCCAGTTTTGAAGCCTTCTGGTTTATTCAGTCATCCCTCTCATCAACTGGTCCCTGCTCGTTCTTATAACACTTCATTACCTGAACATCCTGCTAGCTTAGATCCTTTTCAGTCAGTCCAGCAATCTGTTCCAGAAACCACATTGTCAGATCTTCCCCAGGCCTTCGCAAACCACCCACCTGCCTCTGTTCTCTCCCATCCACCTCCCTGTCATTCTTCATCCTCTTCTTTGTCTTCATCTCATTCTGCCTCTACATCCTCTTCTTCACTCTCTGTACAGAGTTCTTCATCCATTCTTGCTTCTCCCTCACATTCTTCCTCTCCCTCTCCATCCTTACCTCCCTCATCTATCCCTCTTCTTTCCTCACCTTTGCATTCAACTCCCTCTCCATGTTTACTTCCAACTTATTTAGATTTTCCCTCTCCAATTTCTCCTGTATCTTCTTCCTTTATGATTTCTTCTTCCTTTCCCCCTATGCTTCGCTCCCCCTCTCTTTCTACCTCCCCATCTCCTTTTATTCCCATCCATCCCTTTAATCCTCCTCTCTGGGGGAAGAAAGTAGAGAAGAGAAGAGAAGCAAGTGGAGTAGCGAAGAAAGAAATAGAGAAGAAAAAGTTGAGAGACGACAACTTTAAAGGTAAATAAATTGAGTTTATTAGATATTTTGTCAATTTGGCAATATTTTGTTTGGGAAGGGCGAAGAAAGAGAAGAAAAAGTTGAGAGATGACAACTTTAAAGGTAAATAAATTGAGTTTATTATATATTTGGTAGATTTAGCAATATTTTGACAGGGAAGGGTGACTGAAGGGAGGAACATATAGGGGCAGAAATGCTTAAAAGGAAGGGACAGAAACATGCTTTCGATGGTCAGATATTTGTGTTAAATAATTTCTTGTTTATCCTGATTTCCCAGTGGTCACAAAAAGATAGTCAGGAATCTAGTACTCATTGACCCAGGCTATTTCAGTTTGTCCAAATAAAGATATATATGGGTATTGGAGATAGGTATATGTCACATACCTCGCCTTCCAAAATGTTTTTATCTTGATTTATGTGAGTAATTGAATTCAAATGAATTAGAAATAAATGCCCTTGGGATTCACACTAATGGCTCCAGTGCAGCAGCAGTCAGCTTTTTCATAGACCTCATCCCCATCTTACCCCCACCCAAAAGCTTCCCTTTGTTCTTTGTTTTTCACTTTGTACATATGCTGAAATGTAACATGCTATGAGTTTCTAGAAGATGCAAATTTCTAATAGAAAATGATACCATCCCCTGATGATTTTGGGGTGGCATTTTGGCACACTAAAAGTAGACTCTAGATTAAAGTTACCCTTCTGGGACATAAAAATAAACATGCTTATATATGTGATACAACTAAAAACAAATGTACACAGTGCTCCTCCATGGAGTAAGATCCAAGCACCCAAGCCTAGTAAACTAAAATGGAAATTTCTGCCTACCCTAACAAGCAACTTTTATATTTTCTACCTGCCTGAATCTTCAACTAACTTTACTAGAGTTATAGGAATACCTACCAGCCATGACATCAACTCAGAGCTAAGGGTAATGCAATTATTATCCAGATAGGAAAGCTGTTAAAGAACTGAGGACTCTGTGCATCTGCAGGAATTCCTCCTATATCTTTCCTAAACAATACAGGAATAGGATTTAATAAAGTCATGAATAACTGGGCATTCCTACATGAAGGTGGAGTCCTTTATTAGAACTATAATCCCACAACCATTTTTATTTTACTATTGACTGCCTTAAATTCCCATTCTACTATATCTATATAGTTCTCCAATATCCTTATATGTGATTATCTGGACACACACACACTACATGAATGTGCCATTTATGTGTATTTTAAAAGAAGTTAACTTTATTTAAATGTACTAAGCGCTTTTTATGTATGGTTCACAGAGATATAGATAATACCTTACCTTCATCACTATCAAAAAATGATCAGAAGCATCAGAAACATCTCTTATCCAAAATCAATTCTGATAAAGAAATGAAGGAAAACAGCAGGACAGACTTGGCTGCTAACAAAGATGCATTCCAGCTTAAACTAGTGGAAACTCAGAAACTCCTAGAAGATCAGCATCTAAACAGTTTGCAAGTATGAAACTATAAATATGGTATTAATATATTTTAAGATCTAGTAATAATTATGTCCACTTTGCAGTGTTCTCCACTAAAAAAATGTATGCCATTTGCCAAGTTTAGGCCATGAGATAGAATGTGGATGAATCAGTACATATGTATCACAGATACCAGAAAAATAATTTCTTAGTTTTCTTCCCTATCTTTTACTCATTTTTCTCTCTGCATCCTCTATTCTTTTTTATCTCATGTTTAGAAAAATATGCTTATGAATGTTATTTTCTGACAAGCATGAAAGCTATTTGAAAGTATAATATAATACATGTCACTGTTAGAGATTGGATTATAAAATGCAACCTGAAAATGATAACACATATGGGCATTAGGTTCTTAATGACAATAGGGTACAATTAGCTGGAAATGGTGTTTCTAGTCTATCACTTAGGGCACTTACTATGTTATTATCCCACCAATGAGTGGGATTTCAGCTGATTTTCCTGAAATGTGCATGCACTTTATTTTTCATGAGTAATTACACACATTTATCAGATTCTTAGTAGATTGATATCAGATTAAATTCATAAGTTTGGCCTGATTCATTTGGTAGCTAATCAACAGTAGCAAGGCTAAAAGAGCAAAGCAGACAACTTCTTCAGGCTATGATAAACAGCTTTCCTGCCATAAATAACTATAATTCTAAACAAAATGTATGAAACAAATGATTTTAGGCATTAGATGATAGGTAGCCCAGGATATGATCTTGAAAAAAAGGGAAACAAATGAGATAAACCCTATGATCATATACACTTTTTACCTTGGCATATTCTCTGGATAAGCCTCAAAAAAATCCTTGGGTTACCCAACTTCCTGTCAAAAACAAAGAAACTTAACACTCTTAAAGAAGACTGAAGTGTAGACAAACGACATAATGCTCACAATGTCCAACATTCTGTCACAACTTACTAGACATGTGAAAAAATAGGAAAATATAGCCCACAAATGAAACAAAATTAGTCAATATAATCAGATGCAGAAATGATAGTGATGATGGGATTTACAGGCAGGAATTTAAAACCATTTTTATAAATATTTTCAAGAAATAAAGTAAAAACAAGCATAATTAAAAAGGATATTTTAAGGGGACCAAATAGACCTTCTAGATCTGAAAAGCATATTTAAAATGAAAATTTCACTGTGTGGGCTTAACAGTGTAGGCATTACAGACAAAAAATCAGTGGACTTGAAGACGTGGCAATAAAAAATTATCCAATCGAATCACTGAGAGAAAAAGACTGGAAAAAAGTAAACAGAACATTATTGACCTGTGACACCATATCAAGCAATATAACATATATTTGATTAAAAACCCGTAAAGAGGAGAGGGAATATTTAAAGAAACAGTGACTAAAAATGTTTCAAATTTAATAAAACTATAAATCCACATATATAAGAAGTTCAGTAAACTCCAAGAATGATAAGCATATACGTGTGTGAACACACACACACAGGCAAACACGCATCAAAAGCACATCAAAATCAAATTAAGCCAGAAGAAAAAAAGATATATTATGTGGGCATGAACGAAGATAAGGTGGACCACTACCTCCAGGCCAAAAGACCATAAAACAACATTTTCATAGTTCTGAGAGAAGAAAAAAATGACCAACTCAGAATCCTGTATCCAACTACAATATCACTCTGAAATAGAGGCAAAATAGGCATTTTCAAATAAACAGAAACTGAACACCAGTGCACTATACCAACATCTGCACTACAAGAAATGCTACAGGAAGCTTTTCAGGCAGAAGGATCTATAATGACAAAAAGCAGATTAGTAGTTATTATGGTGAGTAAGGATTGACTACAAGAAGCATGAGGGAAATTTTGACAGATGGAAAGGTTCTATATATTGTTTGATATGGTGGTTATGGGTGTAAAATCGATCAAAATCCATTGAACTATACATTTAAAATAGATACATTTTATTATAGATAAGTATCCTCAATAAAATTGATTTAAAAACTAAAACACAACAAAACACAAGGCATGTTAAGTCTGGTACAATTTATATCAGTAACTTATAAGCAAAACTTGAAGCTTATCATGTTTCATTGTTTAATGTTGAGAAAAATTCTAGGAAAATATCATGTAGTGAAATCAGAAGTTACTGATCTTATTTTGAGCTGCTTTGGGAGACGAGGCCATTACAGACCTACTCAAATAGAAGTTTTAGAGCCATGGACATCACACTCATTTAGAAGGACCTTCTAACCCAGTTTTCTACATCTCATTATATGTAATCTCAAAGGAAGTTGTCCTCCAGGACTTCCAGTTTCCTTATCATTATTAATTAAGGTAACTTAATTTCAAAAATAAGCATTGAAGGAGCTGTGTTCTGTTTTGTCCTCCTAATTAGGTTAAGTGACCAACACTTTAAAAAGAGATCACAGTACTGAAGGATGTGTTAGGCAGGGCAAAATGCTAGTAATAGCAAACTCTTGTGAATTCATTTTCAAAACTTGTTTCACAGTAATACATCAATCAGTAAACATTAACTTGCAAGCTAAAATACTTCTATAACTGATTTTCTTGATTTCTTAGTTTATTGTCTGGACTATAAAAATAATGTATTTTGGTTTAATGTCAGAATATTTAACTTTTCTAAAATTTGTGAAAAATCTTAAGGGACACTAATTTTCTTTCTTTGAGTCCATTTAACTTTTTTACTACATTTACAATTTAAAGTCTTCTTGAATTTATTTCCATATATAATACAAAATTAATGCATTCTAGATATATGTAAGAAATTAGAAATATTTTAAATATTTACCATACTTTGAAGTGATAATGAAATTTTATTAAAGGCTGATAAAGTCCATGAAATTTCAGTGTAATGTTATGAGAATGTCTACGGGATTTATGGAAATTATTACTCTGCTAAATCTCCAAAAAAGAGCCATTAAAAATCAAGTTTTCACCCTGGCTGGTGTGGCTCAGTGAATTGAGTGCCGGCCTGTGAACCAAAGGGTCACCTGTTCAATTCCTAGTCAGGGCACATGCCTGGGTTGCAGGCCAGGTCCCCAGTTGGGGGTGCACAAGAGGCAACTACACATTGATATTTCTCTTTCCCTCTTTCTCCTTCCCTTCCCCTCTCTCTAAAAATAAATAAATAAAACCTGTTTTAAAAATCAAGTTTTCAACACTAAGTCTACATTAGAATTACCTGGGAAATTTTAAAAAATAATACCCATGCATGGACCCCATCCAAGTATTAAATCAGCAGGGCTCAGGCATAGATATTTTTATAAAGCTACTTATGTAATTCGAACATGCAGTCAGAGTTGAGAATTCTGTTATGTAGACCATGACATTAACTTTTATTAAAAGATGTAGCCTTTCCAACAGGAAATACACTTTAGGATCATAGAGCTTTTAGGAGCTTCATTCAAGTCCAGTGAATGTTTTAGGAAAAAATACCATTCGTAAATAACTTTTTCAGGGTTTCACATTCTGTTATGAAGTCTTCATACTCTGAATGGAATAGCAATAGCAAAATTATTTTCTAAGCTATATCTGGCTGGAATAACTGGCTAGTTGCTTTAGGCAACAACTTTATTTTTAAAGTCTTTGTGAGCTCCCTCTTTTTCACTCTGAGGACTGCTCTAGGGGTATAGACTATTTGTATGTTATGTTGTTAATAATCATTTTACTATATTTTACATGCCAAGGAGAATGGGGCTCAGTAATAACAATGTATTGAATGATAAATTTTGGCATTTAAAAAATTTCTAAACTATAAAACTTTGTTCTTTTTTCTTTCAGAAATTTTGTGATGAAGTTTTTCAGATAACAAATTCCGAAACCCTGTCAAGTGTAGACAGTCTTGAAGCTGGACAACATGAAGAAATCTATCTAACACTTATTAATAAGGAGCCTTCCACATCAATGCAGCAGAGTTCTGTTTTATTCAAATCAGCAACCTTACAATCAACTAATCTAAGCTGCTTTGATGAAGATAAACTGTCATTCTCTAAAACTCAACATATAAATAATTGGCTAATAAATTTAGATGATCCAAATACTCAAAATGTCAAAACTTTCACAGATATTTTAAGTAAACCTAATGTTCTACCTTCACATGAATGTTTTGATAGTAAAGAACAAAATCCATCTGCTCAATGTCGGACTGTGGAAAGAGCAACTAATACCACCAATAATCTAGTAGGCTTTGTAGGTACTCCACCCATATTTGTACACAATAAAAAAAGCAAAAAGACCTCCAAAAATAGCACTATGAGGACAACTGACTCCTCTTCTGGGGCATTCAAAAGGGAGAGACCTTTAGTTACTGGGAGCCCAACATTTAAATTCAGCGAATCCTGGAACACTCCAGATTCTCTAATGCAAGAGATGGCTACAATTTCAGACCAAGCGAAATATTCTGAATTAACTCAAGAAAATAGAACTACTTCAGTTCCTACTTCATTTGTACCTGTGGCAACATCTTTATTTTTGCCACCTAATACACAATCAGCCAAACCTTTACCAAAGAACAGTATACATATAAAAGAAATCGACCCAGTGCAGTGTTCTGATAAATTAGGAGAATTGAAAGATGTTAAAAATGAAAAGATAAAATATTTTAATTGTAATAAGGAAGAATTGCCTTTATTTTCAGACAATTTTCTAGCTGCCTATATACCTTACAACTCTGATTCAAAAGATACAAAACAGAAGATAACTAAGACATCCACATCATTGTCTAATATAATTTCTAATTATGACTTAGTTGGTCAGCACAAGAAAATGAGATACAATATTCATGAGAGAAGCAGTGTGAGGTTTCTTAAAAGTATTTTAAAAAAAGAATCTAAATATGAACATGATTATTTCGAGGCACTAGTTATAAATCAAGGCTTTAAGTTAGGAAATCAAAAAGCAGGAGCTATCAGAGATAGTATTGAATTAACTAAAGAAAAAGGAAAAAGTACAGAAATTCCAAAGACTATTAAAAAACTGAGGTGGTTTGATGAAACTGGAGATACAGGAAAAAATGCTCAAGATAATCATTCACTGAAAAATAGAATAGAAGTATCTCAACAGTGGTCTCAACCATTCCACATTCAAACTAATAGTGGTGCTGCCAGCAACATACTTAGTGTTCCTGCTTGTACTGTAAATTCTACTAATACAAAAAACTCCAAGGGTGATTCTGTCTCTGAAAATGTTGCTGCTTCAGGAGGATCTGGAACCAACCATGTGTCTTTGAACTGTTTTATACCTTCAGATTTTAATATTGCTAAACAAGCCTGGTCAGCTTCAAGTAAAGAGGAAAGTAAATCTACTATACATAGCAGTAATTCTAAAACTCAGAAAGCTAATCTACAAAGAGATAGAGCAAAGGCAATTAGAACAAAATCTGCTAAAGTTCAATCGGGGTTTGTATATCCTAACAGAAAAGGCACCGTTATTCGAACACAGTCTGCAAGCAAAACCAACACATTTTTACAGGCTCAGAGTAAATTAATTGTACCTCATCCTCCTAAATCTCTATCAAATATTAGGAGTGATAAAAATATACAAGGATCTCAGTGTAAATCAGAAATGCCTGAAAATTCTCAAAACATTATTACAAATAACTATTTTAATTCAAAACATGTGCTTCCAAGAGAACACAAGTTGAATCAGTGGAATAAAGAAAGTAAGCTTCCACTCTCAGATGTTCGTTCTGACTCAGTCACTGTGATGGCATCTCTACAATATTGTTCTTCTGAGTGCCAAGCTTTGGCAAAAATAAATCATTCAAATGGCACTGAAATCATTCCCCAGCAAGATGGGACATTATATTGCACCCAAAGGTGTCCTGTTTATGAAGAAAGTCATCACTCTGTGCCTTTTAGACCTATTATAGAAGAATCTGTTCCCTCATGGAAGAGAGAGAATAATATTCTGGGTCAAAATGAAAAGGCTGCTGGTAAGAATAAATTTATACATTTTTACAGACAAAATGTATGACATTTAAAATTCATGTGAAATTTTTCTCATTAAGGTATACGAATACATACCTTACAGATTTTAATGTTAAATAGCAATTTTACAGAAACAATTTATTTTTCTTATTATTGTATCCTTGTCTATCTAGTAGCTGAAATTTTTAAGAGAATTACCCAACCTTTGCTCAACTAAAATTAGAAACTTTTGCTAGCCTTCATTTTTTTCATTTTGTTAGTTTGAAAGTGAGAGGACAAAGAATAGGATCTAATTCTTATCCTATGTCATTCTATGGTTACTCCCAATATAATAGTTGAAGTGTCTATCAAATAATCACAGTAAAAATGTTTAAACTATTCTAAATGGATGAATAAATATTATAGTACTTTATTTTTTTAAATGTTTGTTAAATTGAGTCATTATAAGCTAATGATAGGTGTGCCCAACCCTTCCATCCCCTTTCCAAAAGAGTGGCAGCTCTACTGTTATGTTATATATGCTGGCTTTCATATGGAGAAAAAATGATAGCATTCCTTTAAACATTTTTGAAAATAATTTCACTACAGAATGTCATTGTCCTTTGCCTTTGTAACTGGTTGATGCCTCATGAAGCTACTTTCCTCTGAGAAAATAGACTAGGGGCCCGTAAATTTTTCTATGAGTGGAAATCAGTTGCCTGTTGAGCAAGATAGGACTTGGGGGGCAGGGAGAATCAGAAAAGCAATACTTTCCTTTTCCCAAAGGTATGAATAAATATTGAGAAGATATAAATTGGGAGTTAATTTAAAATTGAATATTTAAAGTCTTCAATTAGACCATGAGATTTTAAGAACAAAGGGCTGTTTTCATAATTCATCACTGCATCCACAGGTCCTGACTGTGCCTGGAACTTAATAGACACCCGAACTTTTCTTGAAGTGAATGGACACAAGCCATATTGGCAGATGGAAAGCTAAATGCAAAGACTGTAATCTAAAAATCTTCAGTATTTTTCTACAAAAACCTAGATTTTTAAAAAAATTGTGTCTCTCACTAGAGTGGAATCACAAAGGAACTCTTCCACTCTCATATATTTGTTCTAACTCACTGTGATGCCATCACTTTTCATCCAGCCATTTCACAATGTAACTTTAGTTTTCACACTACCTCCAGAAGATGAAAGCATCATACAGATTTGACATTCTAAAGTGGTGGTGATAGATACATTATGATGCTTAAGTTTTTTTAGTTCCTTCTCTGTGCCAGTTATAGTGCCAAGTGCTTTATACTTACTATCTCATTTATAATCTCATGATAATCCTGAGAAGTATTTTTATAACACCATTGGCAAAGAAGGAAATAGAATTGCTCAAGGTCAAAAACTAGTAAATAGCAAAACTGGTATTTTAATCCAAATATCTATGACTCCAAATGTTATGTTTTTTCTACTAAAACTATATAATAAATATAGTTATTAAGCAAGTATATATCAGAGCCTAAGCTGATTAGGAAAAATATTAGGAAACATAGTTTGCCAATACCTTAAGCATAAAAAGGTAGCATATTAAAGTTATATTCTCATTCTCTGATAAAAGAATATATATGTTCCTCTGGAGAACCCAATATTTAATCAAATTAGGTATTTCTTAGGGATGTTTGTATAAGGGACAATGGAAAATATAATGAGTTTTAACATTTTTCAGCCATGTTTTTAAAGAGATAGAAGTATTCAAACTGTTGTATATATCTATTCTTTGTAATACAGTGATTATACTTAGAAAATCTAACATTAACAATACTAAATACTTTGTTCAGTTGCTCAAGCTTATTTTTCAAAACAATTTAAATACTAAACATTGCAAATGAACCCTTTACTAATTCTGGGTTATAGTTAGTGAGTATCTGTTTTTTTTTTCCTACTCTCCTATTTACCAGGTCATTTTTATTCTTACACTCAATGTATCTGGGGTTGGAAATTATGGAGAGCATCTTCCTCTCCATTAACATTTCCAGAACTCTCAAGCAAAACTCTCCAGTAAAAACCTGATTCCCCTGAGGCTCAAGCCACCTGACCTCTCGAGTCATTTCTTCCCTCAAAGATGACTTTGGCATCTGGTTCACAGTCCCCCTTTCTATGCAGTCTTCACCAAAATACTGCTGATTTGGCATTTATGTGGATGATCAGTCCAACACTGACCTCTCAATTCTTTCTCATCTCTAATGATTTTCTATAACATTCTGCCTCAAGTACCCATTCCCTAGGTCATACCCTCGATCTTGTCAACACCCATAACTCCTCTACATCTTTGACCAGTAATTCAATGTACATCCTCCTCTCTGACTATAATATTGTATTTGCACAATCATATTTAGACCATGGAACAGAATACAGTCTAGAAACAGACCCATATATTTTAGACCCACATGCTTGATTTTCAGCAAAAGTGGTACTGCATGGCAGGGAGAAAAGACCTGTCTTTTCATTAAATAGTGTTAAGTCATTTAGATGATCATATGGTATTAGTAAAATGACCCTTAACTCACACCATATATAAAACTTAATTCCAGGTAAACTATATATTAATATGAAAAGTGAGAAAGGTACTCTTCTAGAGGATAACACAGACTTTAGAATGGGCAGAGATTTCTTACCCAGACATAAGAACACTAACCATTAAGGAGAACATCGATAAATTGTACATTAAAATTAGAAATGTTTTCATCCAAAAATACCACTAAGATATCGAAAAGACAAACCACAAAGTGAGAGGAGATATTTATAATGTATAATACTGACAAATAACTCATATCCCAAATACACAAAGAATTCCTACAAATAATAAGAGGAAGTCAACCCAATTATATCAGAGTTCAACCAGAGAAACAGAACCAATAAGATACATTAAGATGTATTGCAAGGGATTGGCTTATGTGAAAATGGGGGCTGCATAGGCAAGTCTGAAATTTTTAGGGCAAGTTATCAGGAAAGAGGCAGGTCAAAACTCAGAGGGGTAAACTAAAACTTCTATCCAGAAACAGAATTTTTTATTCTCTCAAGAAAGCCTCAGTCCAGCTTTTAAGGCCTTTGAACTAATTGAATCAGGTACATGCACGATTATCTAGGGTAATCTCCCTCACTTAAAGAAAAATGATTATGGATTCGAATAACATCTACAAAATTCCTTCACAGCAACACACCTACATTAGTGTTTGACTGCATGAAGACTGTAGATTAGGTGACACATCCAAAAGACCATCACACCGATTTTTTTTATCCACGTGCAAATGTGGGACTGCCAGCCACCATCTCTGCGGCCCAGTCCTCCATCTGCTGCCTTGCTGTGGTCCTCTCCACTGTGGCTGCCCGTCTCCGCCCGTCCTACCAGTCTGGATGAATGTTTCTTTAACTCCTTTGTTGTCAGACTCCCATATAGTTCAATTTTCTGGCAATTCTGGTTGTTTTTTGTTTTTAAATTTGTTGTTATTCTTCTTTTGGTTGAGAGAGGAAGCAAAGTATATCTACCTACACCTCCAGCTTGGCCAGAATTCTCACACTGGTTTTTTTAAAGCAAAACTATTTGTGTGAGTTTTTCATAAAAGAGGATAGCCAAGTGAACAATAAACATGAAAAGATCTCAGCCTAAGTCCTCAGAAAAATTGGCATTAAGACAGTTAAGATACAGATTTATTTTGAGTTTTGGTAGTAAAACTATCATATCTAGAATTTTTATGGAAGTCTAGAAATTTGGCCAGTGAAAACTATATTATTTTTGTAAAAATAGCAAGTTTTTCCGCTATCATATTAACTAATAGATAGTATTTAAGTTCATGTATGTGAATGGAATAATACATAGTTTTAAGTATATACTATATCCGTTCTTAGGATCAGTAATGTACAATCCCTAAAACAGAACATCTATACTAAGGACAGTAAAGCACAAAAACAGATAATTATGTTACAAAACAAGGAAGTATAAAAGTATTGGTAGATCTTGCATTAGAAGATTTATGAACAGGATGAAGGGAAAAATTCTTGATTTAGCAGTTATATGGCCAAGTTAATTTTCATTTAAGGCACTTTTAAAGCTCTTCAAAAATGCAAAGATAGGGACTTCACAAAGATAGAGAAGACAATTCCAAGCATAGAAAACAGTCTAGAAACTTTATTGCTATCCAAATTATCTCACTAGAAACTATAACATTTAGTATATATAGCATCTAGCTTATTTAACATTTAGCATACCCATATGGGTAGAAATAAAGATAATATACAGTGCTTTCTAAACTAGAGATGATGACTTATTAGTGGATTGTGAAATCAACCTAATAAGTGGTAACCAGAATTTTTTAATGAAATATAATTTTAGAATTAGAATATTCTAGAATAGAAATTATCAGAGTGCATCATATATTGTAAGGGTAAATATGTTTCACAAAACTGTATATGCATCCTGGCTCACAATGCAAAATGTATTTCTTTCTGTGAGACAGTAAAATCAGAATGAAAATTACTAGTATGGAGGGTAAGAGCTAGAATTTTAGATTTTAGAGATTTAACTGCTTGAAGCTAAGTGCCAGATTTGCCCTTGACTGACTCTGTGGCCCTAGGCAAGTTATTTATCCTCTCCGGTGCCTTAATTTATTCATAACAATAGTGACGATAATAGTACCTATAGCTTTAGAACAGCCTGGGCAATTATAAATGCTCAACAAATATTAAGTAGAATTATATTATTATTTCTTACTCTAAAAGGTCAGATGTTCAGTTACTAACCAATTTTCTTAAAAGTTGAAAGTTTTTGTGTCTTTGTTGTTATGTAAATTAGATTGACATACAGTTATATATAGTTAGTTTTATATGTATAGTTATAGTATATGCATATAACTATATATACGTATAACTACAATATAGAAAATATATATTAGCTATAGTAACAAATTAGATTCAATATTCAAAGTCATGTTATCCAGTACATAATTCAGGGCCAAAAATACTTTCATTTTTTTTACCTCCTACTGAATTTTTCACAAAATCACACACACGCACTCTCCCATACTACTTTCCAAGACATTTGTGTGCTTACACACATACTCATATTCTGTGCCCCAGACCAATTGAATTTTCTACCTTTCATCCCCCTAAAACTTCTTAACATCTTCATCATTGTTAGTTTGTGCCTTTGCACGTAATGTTCCTTTTGACTCAAAAAGTTCTTTTCCTTGGGAAACTACTCCTCCTTTAAGACCAAGGTCAGGCATAACCTCTGTGAAACCTTTCTTGATTCTTACAAGGACACTCTATTCTCTGTACTTTCACTTAATTCTGTTTATAGCTCTACATACAATTTATGTGTATTCATTTTACTGTAAATAAGCTATTTAAATCCTTCTAAACTAATGGACTCCAAAATTTTTTAAGTATCACTATTTTTTTTGGTATATTTTATTGATTATGCTATTACAGTTGTCCCATTTTCCCCCCTTTATCCCTTCGGCTCTGCACCCCATCCCATCATCCCCACACCTCTTAGTTCATGTCCACAGGCTGTACATATCAGCTCTTTGGCTTCTCAATATCCTATACTATTTATAGACTCCCGCTGTCTTTTTTTTTTTTTTGGTCAACATTTTCCCGCCACCACTTTCCTCACCCATCCCCACCTTCAATCCTTCCCCATTTTGGCTTTCTCAATGGGTTCTTTATGCATGTTCCTTGATGACCCTTCCCCTAAGTATCACTATTAATAAATATTTTGAGCACATATATTTATACCATATATATGTATTACTGTACTAATATATATTGAGCACCTTAACCCAAAAGGGAAATTTTTAAACACTGAGATATATACAAAGTATAGGCTTTTTAAAATAATTTTAAAATTTTGTGTTTTATAAATAATACACTTTAACTATAAAATAATTTTATTATATAAAAAATAATTTTTCTATCATATATTGTTAATAATCCTCTGAAAACTTAGTTTCAAATATCATCAATTTAAATGACTTTATTTCATATACCATCATTAGTTAATACCTCCAGGTAAAATATGCATTTAGGGTGAAGTTTGTTATTATAATTTTGGCATAATTTTTATTTGTGATCCTATCTTTATTATAAACATAATTATACTGTCATTGCCATTATGTGGTTAAGAGTTGGTAGTGAGAATAAGATATGTATGAGCTGTGCCTTTCTTATCACCTGTGTGTGCATTGTTTCTATTATCTTTGATCTATGATTTTGCAAAATATATTTTAATTAGTTATACACATAGAAAAATAACACAAATATTCATATACCCACTACTCACCTTAAATAATAAAACATTACTCATGTAGTAGAAGCTCTACAAAAGTCTCTTTCAGGCTTGTTCCCATTTTGTAAGGACTCATTCAGTCCATAATCCACTTACTAGAGCATACATAAAATTTAGCACATTGAAGAAAGCAAAAACACATTAATAAGTAACACTACCAAGCTCATACACTTAGAATTTCTACTCTTCCTCCAAGATAACTTTGTTTCTCTGTGCAATAAATGGCCTTGCAAACTGACAAGGGTGCTAGTGTTAACCATATACAAATTTCCCGTCCACAGTTGGAAATCCGGGTGTGCCAAGGGCCAATTTAAGTTATACAGGATTTTTGACTGCATGGGTAGTCAGCGCCACTAACACCCACCACCCCATGCTATTCAAGGCTCAACTGTGTTACCACAGTATAAGTTTAACTACTAATTTTTAGATCATAAAAATAAAGTAAATTTCTATTATGTTCTTCCTGCACAGCAGTGATTTATTTTGATGTTGCACCACACTTTGGAGATCACTGCTCTAAACTGTAAACCTCTCAAATGCAGAGATTTTGTTTAATTCATCATTGTAAGTGTGCCATGCATAATACATATTAAGAGAATAATATGTAAAACAATAAAAGTTTGCTGACTGAATGAAAGAGTTTTCTGTGATGTTTGAAGGTAATTAGAAAGTTTGTGTTGGATATATACTACGCACTCAACTTGTATAAATTTGATGTTGTGCTGGCATTTTTTAAGATTCTACCGTATTGAGAAGAAAACGAATTGTTGAAAATAAAAAGAGGACTCTTTTAGAGCAGAAAAAACAAAACCCTGGATCTGTAGGACAGAAGTGCAGTGAGCAAAGGAATGTAAGTACATTTTTCGTAAAAATCTCTATTGAATGGTGGAAACTTGCTTGGAAAACAGAATGTTCTTAAGGAACAGTGCTCTTGCTATAAACTGTGTACCACAACACAAATAGAAACATATCCAAAGCTATTGGGAAACAGTCTTAGAATCTATTCTAGGAGCTTACCATACTAAATTATTTGCGATATAGTCAACCCTGGGAAAAAAACTGGGGTTATTCACAATAAAGTTATTTAAATATACATTAAGGAAGAAAAAAGAAAAGTAAGTTAAATCCATGGTTAGAGAAAGCAGGTATGCTAACCCTACAGACTAATAGAGTACCCTGCATTTAAATATTCTATTTGGATCTGAGCTTCCTGGAATACATGGTAAAAAGGAAAATAAGATAGTATGTGGGTCTCAGCAGATACTGATAATGATTTTGTTTGAGGTATACTATTTAAAAGACATTTCCTACTGAGGACCTTAAAGTTCATAACGGACACATCCATATTAACAGTCAACAGCAAATAGATAGGGAGTTCCATATGGCTGTTTGAAGTAAAGATCATCAATAAAAGTCAAAAGCATAACACTATTAATTTTAAAATTAGTGGAAGTAATTCTGTGACTGTCAAGTAAATGTGACCTAAATATGACATTTTCTCAGAGTCTAATTTGATCCAAGGATTGAATTTTAAATAATAAAAATTCTAGGTGGGTAAGTGAATAGCATTTCACTTGGAGTTTCTACTGTAAATATCACTTCATATTTTTTTAATTGAACTGACATAGTGCCTTATGAAGAATTTATATTCCCAGTTGTAGGTTGAGGGTTCTATTATTTGTATGTTGTGGAAACTATTGATTTTTATTTGAACAAGATTGTTAATATGGAGAGCAGTCAACCATGTTATAGCTTATCAGCAAAAGTCAGTTATTTATGTAAATGAAGTTGACTATTACCCATATATTCTTACTATTCTTGACAATAGCCATAATCTGAGGCTTTAGGCTGGTAGGCGTGATTCACCCTTACTATGATAAACCAACTAGGTTGTAAAACTTAAGGTAATTTTTTAAACTTTTCTTTAATTAGCACTTTTTATTGCCACCCAGCTTCCCTCTTCCAAATATCCAAGACAACACTGCAACCTGGAAAGTTTTCAAAATTGACATAAAACATTTTTTAAATATTCAGGTATCACAAAAAGGTCTTATTTCAGTAATTCTTGATTTCTACTTCAAAAAAAAGAAAATATGCAAGTTACATGAACAGTGATAGCTAAAAATATATACAGAAAAAAACATTTTTTAAAAAGTTAATGTATATCATGAATTTTAAATACAGAATTATGTTGATTTAATATTCTATTTTTATAGAATTTTGGACACAGTGTCCAGCTAAGTCCAAGTCAGCCAAAACAAACTACAAGGGGTACTTCTAATATTGAAGAAGGTATGTTTTAGTTTAAACATTTTCCTCCGATGCTTGTTCCCAGTGATTTTTTTTTCTTATATCTATTTTTCTCAAATATTTACATACAGTGTGAGTGTTAAACCACCATTTGGGACCTAATTCTCCTTACCCTGTACATTTAAGTTGTTGCCAGTTTTTCTTTATTCTAAGTGATAATTTACCAAACATCTTTCTACATCAAGCCTTTTCTGATTTTTCAATTATTTCCATAAGATAGATTCCCAGAATTAAAATGACAGTAATTTGCATGTAATTGGCACTTAACAAATATTTATTGAATGAACATCTGCGTATTAAATAAAGTCTGGATCAAAACATATAAGCATTTTTATAGTTTTTCATACATATTTCTAAAGTATTTTCCTGATTGTATTATTATTCAAAATTTTTCTGGGGTGTATGCTAACTTCAGGTAAATCACTTCTATTATTTGCTTATATCACAGGAAAAGAAAAGGTGTTTTGTTAGTTTTTATTTGTACATCATTTATTAATATGCTTAATTGTTTTTGTACGTATATTTATTTTTGGTGAATTATGTCTTCATACTCTTTTTCCCTGTTGATATTGGAGTTTCAGTATTTTCTTACCGATTTCTATAAATTCTTTTTTTTTTTTAATCCTCATCCAAGGACATGCTTATTCAGTTTTAGGGAGAGGGGAATGGAAGGGGAAAAACATATATGTGAGAGAGGAACATCAATTGGTTGCCTTTCATATGCACCCTGTCCAGGGACCGAACGTGCAACCTAGGCATGTGCCCTGACCAGGATTTAAACCCACGACTTTTTGATATACAGGACAGTGCTTTCAAACAACTGAGCTAATCCAGCCAGGGCTGTAAATTTTTTTAATATCAAGAATTCTAATTTTTATATTAGTAAAAACTATTTGTACTATTTTATTATTTGCATTTCATTACATGTATGTTCTATTTTTACATATAGAAGGCTTGGAAGGGGGGTTTCCAATCAATAAATGATTATTGAAAGTTAATTTCCCGTCTGCAACTAAACGTTGGATATACATAATGAACAAAACATACAAAAATCTTGCCCTTCAAAAATGTATAGACTGTTAAAGAAGACTGGCTGTCGTTAAATAAATATGTTTTTAGTCTTTTCTACTGATTTATTCATTACTTTTAAGCTCAAAAAACTTCTCAATATTGAAATTTAGAAATTTTTTTCTTCTAGATTGCTTTAATAGTTTGATTCATTAAATTTAATTCTTTAATTTCTTTGGGATTTGTTTAAATGGTTGGTGTGGAGTCAAACTCCAAAATGATTCTTTTATAAGCAACAAACTAATTTATTGTATCATTTTTTTTCTCTTGTCTTTGATCATGTTATATTCTTATACCTAATTTGATCTGTTTGTAGGCTGTCCTGTTCAGCTGATCATCTAATTTTCTAATCTTTCCATAAGTTTATTTTCTCTTGCTCTTTTATTCATAAATCATCTTAATTGCCATTGCAACGGCAATCTACTTTATCTTCTTTTTGTACTATCACTGAATGACAAAAAAAATGATAACTTAAACAGAATGTATTTTTTCTTTACTTCAGGTAACACTCTAGGAATTGTTATTACCTCAATGCTATCATTTGAATATCTTTTTTTTAATTTAGTTTTGGAGAAATAATAGATATAGAGGATTCTGATAAACAAAACACAGAGTTACAGAAGATTCACTGGGTTTCTGTTAGTGAAATGAATACATACAGACATGTCAGTTAAGTATGTATAAGTGCCGATCCTAAAGACAAATAGGGATCAAAGAATAGTTAATGTAAAGTGTCTTTAGTTTCAGACAGTACTTCTGAGTTTTTGATGGCTGAAAACCTAGTGAAATCTTCAGTGCCTGAGGATGAAATTCTAACTGTCATAAGTAGCAAGCAGCTGCAGAAACCAGATCTGGCTTTAAATAAGACCCAGCAGTTCAACATTTGTGCACTATCAGCTGAAGAACAGAAGATCCTTCAGTCCCTTGATCGTCTCAATGAAAAGTTATACTGTAAGTATGGAAGAACACCTTTTCTAAGAAGTGCTATATTTTGTACTTAGACTATTTTAATTTAAAATTTAATTTAACTTAAAAATTGAAAATAAAAATGTAAAACATATGTAGATTATCACCTCTTAAATCAAGTACATAACAAAAATATATTTGAGTACACATTACTATTATACCATATTCATATTCTGTTTATAAATGATATATTTAAAACATAAGATTATGGAAAAGCTTAAAGTAAAAAAGATGGAAAATATGTAACAAGCAAATTCTAACCAAAGGAAACTGGTTCATATATATTATAATCAGACAAAAATAACTATAAAGCAGAAAGCATTACTGTACGTACACAAAAAATAACTTTATGATAGTCAAAGCTTTAATTCTGGAGAAATATGTAAAATATTTTCACTTTGTATACATGTAAGAACATAGCTTCAAAATATATAAAATATTTTTTAGCTATGGTAAGACACTTTTTTTTTACATTGTTAGTAATTGATAAACTAGACCAAAAAAATCCAGTGGATAATATAATAATAAAACATGATTAACAAACTTGATCAAAAGGACATGTTCTTTGCAAGCACACACAGAACATTTATAAAAACAGACAGTATATTATACCATAAAACAAGCTTTGATACATTTCAAAGGTTTGAAGTTATACACATCCTGACAACAATGCAATTTAACTAAATGTGAATAACAAAATGATAACCATTAAGAAACACATTTCTAAATAAACCATGGTTCTGAAAAAATACCATAATGGAAATTTCAAAATATTTAGACACGAACAGTAATAACAGTATTTTTTGCATGAATGTATTTATGCTGGTCTCTTAATCTTGACACTACTGACATTTTGGGCAAGATAATTCTTTGTTGTAGGGGGCTGTCATGTGCACTGTAAGATGTTTAGCAGTATCTCTGACCTCTCTACCCACTGAATGCTCTGGTACCTCCCAGATATAACAAGTGTGTCCTGACATTGCCAAATGTTCCTTGAGTAGCAAAA
The DNA here is from genome assembly GCA_004026545.1 of Mormoops blainvillei. Taxonomy (NCBI): domain Eukaryota; kingdom Metazoa; phylum Chordata; class Mammalia; order Chiroptera; family Mormoopidae; genus Mormoops; species Mormoops blainvillei. The sequence continues at coordinate 185,079 of PVJD01000295.1, forward strand.
AATCGAGTATGGTTAGAACCACTGGGAAAAAATTGCAATACACACACACACACACACACACACACACACACACACACACATTTCTATATATGCATTATATAGAAATATATGTATGTATTGTGTGTGGATTTCACTTCTACTTAAAATGTAAAAAACTGTAATGTGTCAGTCCCATGCAAAAACTAAGAAAAAGCAAATAAACAACAAAAGTATAGCTTTTCTTGAATGATTAGAGAGTTGAAGTCACAGCCCAACCAAGTAACCTGCCACGCAAGAAAAGAGAGGAATTTCCGAAGAGACAGGACATGATTACTGGCTCACCTGTGGCCGAGTATGGGAAATAGAAGGAATGCCAGGTTCCATACAAGCTGATATTAGGAATTCTGCTTAGATTTTTTTAAACAAATTACAAAAGGATAAGGGTGAACTATTGTGAGAATATAAAATCCCAGGGAGTCACAGACACAAGAAGAGTTCACAAGCACTCACAGTTTGTTTTCCATGAACCTACATTGTGCGTTCATGAGATTAGCAGGCAGAGCAGCAGCTCAGAGAAATCCTTGCTCAGTGGGGCATCCTGGAGGAGGGGAACAGCCACTGCTCTAAAAAAGACATGAAGCGCCATGCACAACCTTCTCTCCTGTAGAATAAAGGCCAAAAGGTCTTCGAACAGAGGCAGCAAACATTGTTATTTGCCTCCAGGGCACAAGGAAAGACAAGGGTAGGGGAAAGGTAAAAGGGAGAAAAAAGCCTCTTTCTGTGGGAGAGAGGCAAGAGACAGGCATGGGCCCAGGTCATTAGAGGCAGCCTGCTGTTAGAGGAGGGGCACAAAATGATCTTGCCTGAAACCGAAACCGAGACTACAAGACAAAGTTGACTGCCATGAGAAGGAGCAGGATGACTAAGAAGGTACAGAGGACATTCCTAGACCAAGTCTGGACCAGGACAACAGAACACCCCCCACCCTAACTCCCCCACCACAAGGCCAGCAAGTGCTAACTAACAAGTGAAAGCAATCTTCTAGAAGAGAGGCAATATCATAGAGAGAGCCACCTTAAAAAGAAGCAAGGAATTTGAAGAAAAGTAATAGAAATTTTCCAGACTGAAACACCAAGAGAGAAAACAAAAAGGTAGGGGAAAAATGAGAACAGGTGATCCAAGAGGTATGGAACAATAGCCACTAGTCTAACATGTAATTGGAATCCCAGTGTGAGAAACTGCAGCATTTTTTTTTTTTTTTGCTGAAGTAGGAGTTACTGATTTCATAGGAAATTGGATTTAGGCACAGCCCCTCTCGTATGGGCTGAAAACCTGTTCTTAGATGCCAGCCAAGAAGACCTTACAGAGTCATTTTGAGACAAGTTGTTTGTCACTCCATGTTGGAATAATTGGATACCAAATAGAAAGAAATTAAAGTGAATGCCTACTAAATACCATACATAAAAATAACTCCCAAGGTGATTATGGATTAAATGTGAAAAAATATATATACAAAGCTTTTAGGGGATAATATAAGTAAGTATTTTCTAGCCTCAGGGTAAGGAAGGAGTTTTTAAGCAGAACAAAAGCAACATAATCCATAGAGGAGAAAATTAATAAATTTGACTATATTAAAATTATAAACTTCTGCTTATATAATATCATTAAAAGAATGAAAAGAGATCACAAATATGAGAAAGTATAATAAATTGAATAAAGAACTCATTCAAAATATGTAAAGAACTCCTATAAATCAATAAGAAACTAAAAGATAACCCAAAAACATAGGGCAAAAAGACTTGAACAGGAATTTCACAACAAAGGAAATGAAAATGAAAACAATGAGATACAGTTATATCCTCATCAGAAAGACCTAAATTTAAAAGCTTGGCAATGCTAAATGTTGGTAAAAATGTATAGCAATTGGAACTCACATATAATACTGGTCAGAGTGTAAACCAGAACAACCTATTTAGGAAATGTTTTGCTACCACATAATAAATTGAACATGAACATACCCTACAACCAGCAATTTCACTTCTAGATGCATATCCTAGATAAAGCCCTGCCCATGTACATCAGGACATTTGCATAAATATATAGAGATTTCCATTATTTAAAAGCCAAACTTTGAAAACTTTAAATGAACTGGAATACTATTCAGCAAGGAAAATGAACACACTACGTGTACATACCTCATCATGGATGAATCTAAAAATATATAATTTTGAGCAAAATAAGGAAAATCACGGGAGAATAAAGACGGTACAATTTAATTTATGTGAAGCTCAGAAAGAGGTAAAACTAAACAATATTCTTTGGGCAATGTAAACATATGTGTTAAAACTATAAAGAAACAAAGTAAGTGGGTTACTTCTGTGAGCAAGGGAAAAAAGTTCAATCTGCCGGGCAGTGTGGAGGTAGGGAGCTCCGAGGAGCTTCTAAAGAAGGGGTAATGTTCAAATTTATTGACCTAGGTGGTTACACAGACATTTGCTTTATTATTATTAATTAAACTATGCATAAATGTTTTATATAATCTTGTATTAACTCTAAAATTAAATTCTTAAAATAATTATTAATAAAAGGTTGCTACAACCACAAAAGCAAGATAGAACTAAAGCTGTAAGTTTAAGATGCAAAATTATGCAGATAAAGAGAAAAAAACCCTCATCAGTTTTTTGGAGGGGTTTTTTTTTCCTCTTATGTAATTACACATATTTAAATGCTTCCTGTAAAAGATTCTGCCTGAATTTTTCTTTCTTTTACGACTCTTGATATTATATGGACAAAAACCTAAACATTGAAAAGGCAAGGGTTGACCAAAGTACTCAACATTTTTGTGCCTCTATATCTAAATAAACATCTCCTCTTCCCTGAGTTGCTCCAAGATTGAAATTCATTTCTTTGTTTTCTTTTTTAAAAAGAAAAATAAAAAAGGGAACAAAAACCTAAGCATTTGAATAAAGATTGTTAAAGAATAGTCAAAGTATTAAAAATTCCTTTTTATCATCATTAAGTTTTATGTATTGTTTTTAATCAAATTACTTCTATTCCCTAGCCTAATATGTCTAAAGACTACTTCTGGGAACAATGGGAAAAAGTTTCTTACTCAATTTTGAATATTTTGACACATCAGAATTTAGTATTTGATTTAGTCATTCTTCTCTTTGAATACAAATAACTAAATTATTTTTGTATCATGGTGTAATTATTTCAGATGTACAAGAAACCATTTGCAAAAATCCATGCATCAAAAATAACTTAATACCATTTCTGGTAAGTATTTTAAGAAGCTTTTTTTTCTTTTTTAGGAAACTTCATGATTTTATGTATAAGAATCCTGTATTGATATTAATTTTTGAGACTTGTTTTTAGGGAGTTTGTCTCCCCAATCAACTTTCAATTATAAGATGTTCTGTTAGAATCAAATACCCCTCATTAAAAAAAATTGTAATGTAAATATTTTTATATTCAATGTATTTCATTCATCACAGGAACAGAAACAGGTATCAGTGCACTAACTCTTCAAATAATTTTAAATATGTAGCCTAGCTGGAAAATTGTTAAGAAATTTACATTGGCAAAGATCCCATCCTTGCCCATATCCCTTCCATGTTTCAGAGTTCAAAACTAGACATTACTATTTTGAATTTTGTTTTCTGCCTTGGCACTGGATTCTGATAAAGATACACTTACAAATGAAAAACAGTGATTTAGAAATTTTCAGTCTAAAAGGGAGAAAAATGCACATGGATTGTATATCCAAATAACTGACACAAGGTAAGCTAAGACTGACACACAGTCTGAGGAAATCACAGAAGGAAGAAGTCATGTCTGCTAGAGGCAATAAAGAGACATTCTGATCCATAGAAAGGGCACATCCCTTTCAATGTAATGTTTTGGTAGAGAATTAGTTGCATGTTTGCTCAATTGTTTTTTCATTATGGGCCCTCAATTCTGAAATTTTGACAAGAAAAATTAAGATTATGCAAGTATACTGCATTTCTTATTATCTACTTCTACATAAAGCTATATATCTCTTACCCATGCTTCAGATTTTTGCTATGCTCTGAGTATAGTAGCGAATAACAGTGAGTAAGAAAGAGACTGTCCCTGCCTCATGAAGCTTATTATGGGTACATTTCTTAAAAATGGTCTTTTTGGTGTGGTATTTTTGATGCTGTGGTCTATAGACACAACTCCCTTGGCAATGGTCACTTTGACTCCTGATATATTTTTTCATGGTTACTTTTTATATGCTAGTTTGTTTGGGGTTTTTTGCTCCAGTTTTCATCTCCATCAATTCAGCAATTTAAGTAGTTTTTCAGTGATAATTTTTGTGTATCTGAATTTTAATGGTGACTATTTTCTGTTATGACATTTATGATCTATACTTTAGTGAGCATGACCTTCAGTAACTGAGATCACTCTTCTATACACCTCAGCTCAACTTGTAAACAGTGTACTAGCTACAGAAAAATAACTGATCCTGAATTGAAAATACTGCTCAATAGGAAGAGAATCAGCATATTCCTCTACTGTACACATTGGTGTACTGTACTGTGTGATTATATTGCTAGAGTATCTGATGAATAACTGAAAAGGTAATGGCATGGATTAGGGACCACTAGTAGACTTGAAATCATATTTACCTTACATCTTTTTCATTCTTTATGACATGTGGTAACCATTAGCTTTAGTTGGTCTCTTTTTCTCCAGATATGTTAGTCTTCATTATTTTAACATTGTTAACATAAGTCAGGATCCTTCCATTTATTTTTCATGGAAATAGTATAAAACCACAGAATTATGAACTGTCTAACAGCTAACATCAAAATTACTCCAATCCCCCTCCCCCATCAAAACTCATTTACCATATTCTGCATGGGGATTTGAACAGTTCATTCTTGTTTGCCCTTCCTTCCTGCTATTTTTATTTTATGTTATTCTACTCTTCACTTGGATTCACCAGTTGTTGATATTTTGCCACACTTGTTTTATCTGATGGATGATTAAATGGATAGCGGATGGATGGAAGAAGAATAGAATAGAATAGAATAGAATAGAATAGAATAGAATAGAATAGAATAGAATAGAATACAAGAGATACATACATACACACAAATATATTTTAATGAACTGTTTGAAAGTAAATTTCAGATATAGTGATATTTCCCCTCTAAATACATAATCATAATACCATCATCCCACCCAAGAAGTTTAATATTGATAGAGTATTATCTGATACACACTCTATATTCAAAGTTCCTTAGTTGTCTGAAAAATAATGTCTTCTGTGACTATTTTATTTTTTTGATCCAGAATCTAACCCAGGATTGTACATCGCATTTGATTGTCATGTCTCTTAACCTGGAAAAGTCCCTATACTCTTTTTTATCTTTCATGCACAATGACACTTTTGTAGAGTCCAGACCAGTTTTCTTGTCAAGTACCCCATGATCTGGATTTGTCTGGTGGTTTTCTCATTATTAGGTTCAGGTTAACATTTATGGTGGACTTCTAGTTTAAAAGTTTATATTTTTATAGCCTTTGTTTTTTCTTTTTATCACCTGGGATTACTTCTACCTCTATCTTGCCTTCAAACCTTCTGTTTAGCTGCTTATAATTTATTTTAAGTCTAGAAAACATATGTCCAAACTTTTGGAGTTACGTTTAAAGCAAGAACATAGGTCCTCAGTGCCTCCTCTGGGAATAAAGTACATGGGCTTTAAATATATTTTGGCCTTTTAAAAGCCCTCAAAATGTGGTCCTGGATCCCATTACATTTCAAATAAATAAAATTATTTATATAGAAGTTCTCAAAAAACAATATATAATCTTAAATCTAAATATTTCATATGCATGACATAAGAGATCATCAAAACTGTATTGTATTTACCAGGAGAATTGTGGTATAGCCTAGTTTTTCGATAGGGATGTTTCTTAAAAAAGATTTTTATCTCTCCATAAAATGGCAGAAATATCTATTTGGGAGTATTTGTTGTTTTGGAGATATTTCAAGTAAGTGTTTTATTAATGTTTTTTATTTTCTTTTACTTTTAGCTCCAATGTTTTTATGCCCATATGAACTTACAAAAAATTGCTTTGAAATTATAATATGTCATATGTCTAGCTTTACAATTTACATGTATTGTGTAGTTAATTCAGGAAATTAATTTCTCAGCCTAACAACATAATACTTACTGCGTTCCTACCATTTAAAAGTACTATGCAGATGATTTCATACATATTCTGTTGTTTAATCTTCTAAACTAGGGCAACAAGTAATTTCCCCAAATCTTAAAACTGTTCATTGGCAAAGCCAGGATTTTATTTTCCCCTCTCCCCACACCATGTTCTACTTTTTGTAATTCTTATATCATTTAATGACACCATCAGCCACCAAGTTTCCCAGACAAAAGTTTGTGTCTCATCCATGTTTCTCATTCTCCCATAGCTCTAGAAATAAATCCTAATAATACTTAACTAAATGCATCTCAAATCCACCCCCTCCTCCTCTCCATTCCTACTGATAGTGTCTTAGTTTAAGAATCCATCATGTCTCATCTGGACCATTTCAACAGCTTCCAGGTTTGCTCTCTCCAGTGCATCATTCGTGCAATTATTAACAGAGAAATTATTTTTAAAACACAATAAGAACACTTCACTCTCCTGCTTAAAACCTAACCTGAGTGGTTACCCATTACCAAAAAGATGAAACTCTGGAGAACTGCATTCGAGACCTTTCCACCTTCACCTCCATTTGCTCCTCTGCTCATCACTTACTGTTAAGTACAGGCACATCTCCCTAGAACTCCTTGCATGCTTCCAGGGCCCCCACTGCTCCCATTGCCTCATGGGAATTGCTCTCTTAAAAGCCTTTCTCCTGTTCTTTGAGAATTCACTTTAGTGTCATTCCCTCCAGAAAAGCTTATTCAGCCCAAGCTTTGATTTTTTATGTCCTTCTTTGGGCAACCATAGCAGCCTGTCTCTCTCTCTTTTTTTTTTTTTGGAACTCTGCTAGGGCTGGAACTAGGAAGAGGAAAACATTTTCCTGTCCTCAAGTAGCTTGCATTCTAGTAGAGATAATATGCAAACAGTATAGTATAATAGGGTTGCTATAGGACATCCTCAAAACAGCTGCCATGATTTTTTTAATGCCAAAACTATGAATCTTAGAAGCAGAATTTTCATTTGGAACACTTTACTTACTTTTTTAAATAAAATAAATTCAGTGGATTTTTAACAATTACCTTTCCAAGCAACTTCTTTAGCCCAGTTTGTCTTATTAAACTACTCCTTGGGTGTTATATGAGTTCCAAGAACTTCCCATAGAAAATGAAATGACTAAGTTGCAATAATTTACACATCAGATTATGATTTTTAAAAACCACATAAGCACATTTTAACAATAGCAAAAAGTGAGAATAATGAATTATTATAATTAGTGCTTTACATAAAGTGGTACTCATTATATTGAGATTGCTCTATATGTAACATTTGAGAATTTGAATTGAGTTTAATCTTATTAAAATCTGTATTCTATGAGGAGATACACCTTAAAGTCTATAATACAATATTAAGAGAATATTCCAAATTATGTTACAGAACATCCAGCCAAGGACCAATCAATCTCCTGATGTTGGATCTAGATTGCAGAGAAAATACTGATGAAAGACTGTAACAGTAACTATTAAATGGAATCATTATTTTTTACAATCTCCTATAAATATGTCATATATTTTTGCAATTTGTTAATGATTAAAACACTATAACCATAAAATAAGGTAAATTATAACAATGGTAATGGAATGAATTAACTAGTTTACATTTATGCTACAAATTATACTTTATTATGTATTTTATTGATACATTTTTAGTGAATGGAAATAATTTATTATTTTTAATGAGTATGCTACTGAAAATAAATTCATTGTATTTAAAAAGAAAATGAAGGCTATTTTGTTATTCAAATTATGTATTAGCTACTGTTGAGAAGCTTTGTTTTCCTGAAATTCCTAATAAATTCTATTACATTTTTGTACAGTGTTATAAAAAGTTTATGATTAATAATATCTCTCATAAATAGTAAAGCTACTTGTTTAAGACTTTGAAGGATCTCCATACTTTGGAGATGTACCAAGGGGTCTTGTTCTCAATTCTGCACATCCAGAAATTAAAGTTGTCACTATATATAGGGAGGATTGATCTCTAAAACACTGATACTAACAAAGCTCACAAGGTAAATGGCAAATGTAAAAATGACTAAAAACTGTGATCGCCACTGGATTACTTGAATTGCCTGGTCAGTATGTTCTTTTCCCAGTAGAAATGTCTACTGGGGAAACCAGGTTTATATTAGAAGGTTGTTTTTTAAAGTATAAAAGCAAAGTTAAAAGTTTTATAATTACAAAAAATGTATAGAATTAGACAGTCTCATACATTCCTTTATTTTCCCTCAACTATTTCTACTTCAGGCTCTCATCGTTAACAAACAGGTGCCATCCCAGAGTGGGTCTGCCTCAGGCCAGCCTGTAGTGTATGGGTTCTTGACTTCATGTGGGAAAGATTTCCCAAGTCCACCTGATTTTGAGAGTATGTTTGCTACAGCTGGAGACAGCGAACCAAAAGGACTTAGTGTAGAATAAGCCACAGGATAGAGCCTAGATGAGGCTGCTTTGGCTCCAAGAAATGTTATAGGAAAGAAGTGAGCCAAGATAGGGTTGCTGTTAGCTCACTGAGAAGTCACAGAAAAGGGAGGCCTTGGAGACAGGATCAGGGGATAAGCCTGGGATGAGCTGCCACTGTCCACTGCTCTCCTGGCTGCAAGTCTTGTGGGCACCCTTAGAGTTTATTAAAAAGCAAAAAGTTAATGCCCAAGAAGGGGCATGGGCATGCTCTAGAGCATGCCCCACACCCCATCTTTGTCCCTTAGGATTTTCTTTTCCCTAAAGGGTTTTTCTTGTCCCTAAAGGGTTTTTCTTTTCTGCAGGTGAGAATCTTAGGGGAAGTTTTCAGCAGAATATTCATTGGCATTCCAGGTGTGTTTTTAATATGTTGATGCATCAAAATGAGCATATAAGGGAGCTGGGGGTTATTTTTTGGTCTGCTTTACTGCTTTACCTTGGACCTGTTTGACTCTAACGGGGCTTTGTTATTTGTTCCTCCGACTTCATCTGGACCCTGGGTTTAGCTGGCACAAATGACGTTAACTGGGTCTCTGTTCTCTATTTACAAGATCAGGGTGATGTAAGCTGTATATTCTCTGGCTAAGGAGGAGAGATAGAAGCCATTTGCTCTCAAGTGTCCTTGGTTATGGAAGATAAGGTCTTGCAATTCACTAGCTGGCTATAAGTTGTTCCAACTGTTTGGCCTTGCTTAATTTTCTGGTCTCATCTCCCTATTCTGCTTGCCCAAGACTTTTCACAGATTGTTACTTTCCTGACACATTATCACTTCTCATCTGGACTTCTGTAAGCTGAAATTCTTAACTTTGGCACCAATAAGACTGCTAGAATGGAATTTCTAAAGTGTGAGCAAAATGACCAGACTGGAAATCTGTCTTATCAAGGTCATCTTAAAAGTTTTCAGAGCTTTCCCTTCAGCTACTTGAAAAAAATGTGCACTCCTTAGCATGGCACATAAGGCTTTTCATATTATGAGTCCACACTGCTTACCTGGCATCATCTTCACCACCTTTCCCACCACATCACTTACTCTAATACCGAACTCTTTGTGGTTCCCCAAATATAACTTGTTATTTCCTGCCTCTGCCTGGACATACACTATACCTTTAGTTTGGAATGCCTTCCCTCCCACTGTACCTACACCTGCCTAATAAACTTCTATTTATTATTTTAAATCTGCTCATGTTGAACTTTCTCCAATTTTTTCTGATAATCCTCTCTACTACCTCCTTTATATAAATTACATGTTTGTCCTCCAAATCATAATATTTTGTGTGCATATATGCCTGTTCTTCTAGATTAAGAGCCCCTGGAAGGTAGAGATTGTCATTTATTTCTGTGACCTTTGTAATTAAAATATTGTACATAGTGGCAGATCAAAATAATGAATAAAGGAAAAATTCATTTATTTAATTATCAAGCCCCTATTATGAGCTAGATACTGCTCTATGTGCTAGGGATTCAATAAAAGATAAAACTAAGTATTTGCCTTCACGGAGTTTAAATTTTAGTAGGAAATAAAGATTTTAAAACATAAGAATATACCATAAAAAAAGAATATACCCTCAGATAGTTATAAAGTATACTCAATGAAACCAGAGCATAATAAGAGGACAGCAAGTGATGGCAATACTATCAGTAGAGATGTAGAGTGTCAAAGAAGGCCTCTGGGAAGGTGACATTTTAGCAAATATCCGAGTGAAGTTAGAGAGCTAACCTTGGTGGAAGTGTGAGAATAGAATTCTATACCGAGGGACTCAGGGCAAAAGACCTTATACATGAACATGCTTAACGTGTTTAAGGACTAGACAGGCTAATGCAGCTAGCAAGCAATGAGCAAGGCAAAATTAGTGGGGATGAGGCAGCCACAAGACGATTGTGTAGAGCTTGTAAACCACAGAAGGGTCTTTGGAGCACAGTGAATGAGTCCCCTGCAGGATTTAGAATAAGGGAGGGATGTGATTCTCTTAAATGATCACTATAGCGCCTGGAGCATATACTTCGGGGAGGGAAGGAGGGGCAAGTATTTAAGGAGTGGGAGCAATTAAAGAGCTTTTGCAATAACCTAAATGAGAGAAGTTTATGGCTTGGATCAGGTTGGTAATGGTGGCGGCAATAAGTGGTGAGCTGAAGGGTATTTTCTGAAATGCTTCTGATGGATTAGATGTGAAGTATAGAAGAAAAAGAGGAATCAAGGATAATCCCAATGGTTTTTCAGCTTGAATAGCTATGTAAATGATGGAACCATTTACTGAGATTGAGAATACAAGGGGAGAAACAGGTTTCAGTTGAAAACCAATTTTTAGATTTCATATTCCTATTAGCTATGCATGTGATTATATTGAATAGACAACTAAATACACAAGTCTGGAATTCAGGGGTGAGTTCCTACCTGAACATATAATCTGGGAATGGTATTTACACTCATGGATTTGGATTAAATCACCTGGAGAGAGAATGTTGATAAGAGAAGAGATCCGAGGAGCCAAGCAAAGAAGAAGGGAAAAATTAACTGGGTCAAAATCTGATAATAAGTTCGAGTTAGATTAAGACTGAGAAACTCTCATTGGATTTGGCTACCTGCGGGTCACTGTTGATTCCAGTGGTCAGTTGGGACAAAAACCTAATTGGAATGGGTTCGAACGAGAGTAGGAAAAAGTAATAGGATATGATTAGCAATTTTCTGGTAATAAACTGAAAAATTAGACAAAATAGAATTGCTAAGCAGAATAATGGTCCCCCAAGACATCTATGTTTTTCCTTGGAACTCATGAATATATTGTATTACTTTACATGGCAAAAGGAGCTTTGCAGATGTGACTAAGGTAAGGATCTTGAGGTGGGGATATTCTCCCAGATTATCAGGGTTTGCCCATTGTAATTATATGAATCCTCATAAGTGAAATGGAAGGCAGGAGAGCCAGTGTCAGAGTTCAAGTAAGATTTGAATATGATAAATTATGGGCTTTGAGGATGGAGGAATAAGTGGGAAAAGGCAAGGAAATGCATTCTCCCCTAGAGTCTACAGAAGTAACTGAGCCCTGAATTTAGTCCACTGAAACCCAGTTTAGATTTATGACCTTTTTAACTATGAGGTAATAGTATGTGTATTGTTTTAAGCCACTAAATTTGTGGTAATTTGTTATAGCAACAATAAGAAACTAATTTTCCATATTCATGAGTTCTGGGGATTAGAATGTGAACATCTTTGGAGGATCATTATTCTGTCTACCATACCCCACCTTCTGGCCCCCCAAAGATAAACATCCATCCCACATGCAAAATATATTCACCCCGTCCAAAGGTCCCCAAAGTTTTCATTAGATTACAACATTAATTCAAATTCAAAAGTTTCATCTAAAATCTCACCAGATCAATAAAAAGTCCCAAATCTCATCATCTAAATTAGGTATGGGTAAGACACAATTCCTCTCCATCTGTTTACATAGGAAACTCAAAACCCAAGTTACCTGCTCTCAAAATGCAACTATAGGACAGGCATACTATATTAGTAGTGAGCTTTTTCATTCAAGGGGAGAGGAAGGGGGAAAAAGTCACTAGTCATAAGAAATTTCGAAATCCAGCTGGACAAAATCCATTAGATTTCAAGGCCTGAGTATAATCCTCTGTTAAGTCCCTACCCTCTGGCTGTCTGCTCCACACTCTGGGCTATAATCTGTCTCTCTCATGAAAGGTAGCCGTGTTTGCCTCTGAGTAGCCCCATCAGCTTGTTTCATGCCTGTAGAATTTAGGGTATTAGACAACCTTCTTTCATTTCATATTCTCTCTGTCCTTTCTGGTCTACGTTGACACTGTTTTTGCTGATATAAAATTCTCAAAAAACTCGTGGGTCTCCTTGGTATGTTATAAGAATTCACTTCATTTGAGGGTCACACCAGCATTTTTGGCTTCTGAGACAGTGGAGGGGATCTATAAGTGACACACTTAATCTCTTTACAGAGACATTTTTGTGACTGAATCTTGTCATCTTCCTATGACATCAGGGAAATCCTTAGCTTTTTTCTATTCTGACAGTGAATCTCTTACATTTAGTATCTTCTAAAATCTGGTCAGGTGAAAATTTCTCAAATCATGAAGTCATATTTCCTTTCTCTGTAACAGTTCTTCCCTAAATCCGTCCCTTTCCCCTGGCATTTTACTATAAGCAACAAGAAGAAATCAACTTGTGCCTTTAACACTTAGAATTCTCAACAGAATGATTTCCTATAGGTAAAGGTGTCAGACAAGGGTGCATTTTTTTATCTCTCTGTTTAATCTGTACACAAAACATTTCACATAAAAAATATGGGCTACATTCAGAGGAAAAAGGAGTGAAAAGTGGTGGAAGAAATATCAATAACATAAGATATACAGATGATGCCATTTTATTGGAAGAAAGTAACAATGATTTGAAACAACTTCTGATGAAAGTAGAAGAAGAAAATGTGAAAGTAGATTGCACTTGAACATCAAAAGACAAAAATCATGACTACAGAAGAAATACCCAACTTTAACATAAATAATGAAGACATTGATATTGTAATTCAAATTAAGACCGGAGCCAAAAAATCAAGAGAAGGCTGAGGCTCAGAAAGGCAACAAAGAGGATGTGTCATTAGAGAGCAAAGCTAAGTTCGTCCACACCCTCATATTCTCAATTACTGTGTACCTATGAGAAAACTGAGACAGTGAAGAAGGTCGGTAGGGAAAAAATTTATTCATTTGAAACTTCATGTTGGAGGAGAGCTCTGCAAAAAACCTGGGCCACCAGAAGCAAGTGGGCTCTAGAGCAAATTAAGTCTGAAACATTGCTGCAGGCAAAAAATACAAAAGTGAAGCTGTGTCTACTTCAGGCACATCATGAGAAGGTGGGGTTCTTCGGAAATGATAATCATGCTGAGAAACAAAAAAGATATTCGAAAAATAAAAAGACTAAATATGAGATGACCGACTCTATAAAAGAAGTCATAAGCCTGAGCCTGTAGGAGCTGAGCAGGGCTATTGAGGACAGGACATGGTGGACCTCACTTATGCACAGGGTTGCCAAGAATCAGAGCCTATTCAATAGCATCCAACACAGAAGTTCCAGTTTTCCATCTAACTGCAGGACACAATTCCTCTAAGCTTTCTGCCACTCTAATAACAAGGATGCCCTTTCCCCAGGTTTTCAATAACATACGCGTATTTCCATTCTGAGTCTTTACCAGCAGCTCCTTTAACATTCCACATTTCTACCAACAGTCTGTTCATGATGACTCAGGTATTTTCAAAAATGATATATGTTTTCTCTACCATGCCCTTCACTTCCTTCTGAGTCCTTACTGGCAGAGTCGCTAACATCCTTATTTCTTCTAACAGCCTGCTCACATCACTCTAGGCTTTTTCTACCTTGCCCCTAAAAATAATTCCAACCTCTGCCCATTGCCACTTCCACCTTTTTAGGTATTTATTACAGCCACACCCACATTTCCAGGTTAGAATTGGCTAAAAGAGGAAGGTAGAAATGACCAGAAGCCATTATTCTAAGAAGGTCAGCATGGTCAGTTGCAATGAGACACAGAGATGCCCAACAGGTCCCAACTTGTCTTTTCGCTATTCTACGACATCTTCCCAACTATGGACCCTGCTGAGCAACAGCAGCCCCCAGCTCACCATCAGGCACCAGGCTGCCGCCCCACAAAGACAGCTTCTCCTCAGCAGAGTTTCCCTCACACAAGGCAGTTTCCATAGATTTCTCCCAGCTCCCTCTTCATGTTTCCGCTTTGGCAGCTGGGCATGCTTGGATTATCAGGTGTTCCTGCAAGCTGCAACTGGCCTGCCGACACCAGTTCTTCAAACAGCCTGAATGCCGACTGTTTCTCTGATCCTCACTGGCATTCCTCACTTGTGCAGGCTAGATTTTGATCTCCTGCCCCCTGTACTATGGTCCCCCCATTCTCTCCTTCTAGGCCTTCATTTCCCCAGCTCCTCACATATTTAGCAAAACGTCATTCCTATAATAAATTCCTTAGTCCCAGAATTTTCATAATGGCTTTGTTTTCCTGAATTATAGTCTGATGGAGGAGACACACAAATAAGTAGACACTTGTAAATCAGTGTAAAAAGTGCTAACTTCACAAGCTATACAAACACATGAGAGATGAATGACGTTCTGAAATCTAAAAAAGAGCTTCGGAGTTTGCCAAGTGATTTCTGCTTGAGGAAATGAAAAGAAGAAAAGGACGTCCCGGGCCCAGATGAGGCAAAGAGGCAGGAAAGAGAGAGAAAGCTGGAAAGGGAAGAAGGGGCTAAAGTACTCCAGAGGTTTCCTTCTCAAGCACCCTATCTGTATGAATTTGGATGTCATTTATAAAATTTATCAAATGACATTCCAATGGGGTAAACAGACCAAAGGGGTGTGTCATCATGTTTATGAAGCACCCCAAGCCCCTCAAATAAAAACTCACCTTTATTTTTTTAATGATTTATATTTATATGCTATAATAGATGTACTCAGCAGCAACTTGCATTATGAACCGTCTTCACAGAGAATGATCTCTAACTCCTTTTATTAGTACACCAAAGAAGGTCTCTAATCAAAAGATGGTTAAAATTAGTTAAAGTCCTTGGTCAGGCTGGGCCAAAAAAGCTTAACTAATAAACTAGTAGAGCAGGATATGGTTTGTATTTTATTAGTACTTGTACTTTGTGACATTGTCCTCTTACAAAACTACGGTGTGACAAGAATCCCTGTGCAATACCAGCTGTAACTCCTCCAGAAAGAGATGTTAGAATTTTAGTAGAATCAAAGTGGGTTAATTAAAGTGACAAAAGTAGAGAGACAAATGAAGAGTAAAGATTTCTTGTGAAATAAAGTGGAAGAGAATAGCCTGCTATAAAAGTGAAGACTAAGTGAGGATGTGACAAAATACATATACAACATTTTCAAATAATATAAGAAAGAAAAATGCTTTATACCATCAGTTTTAAGGTTGAGGAAAAAAAGAATTCCTTTTCAAACTGAGAAGTTAAGTTTAGAAGAAATCAAAGAAACCATCACTTTCCTTAATAAACATAATTATAAAACTCATTACAAATGATAGTAATCTCTTGGGCAAAAGATATCAAAAAACCAAAAAAGAAGTTTGGATGTATTTGTGAAAGGCAGAGCTTCTTTGAGCTGATAGAAATTTAGACAGGTTTGTCTTTAAAACTGGAATCAGGGAGCAACTTGCAGGGAGGTTTATTTGCTTGCGAGAGAACATGAAAACACATTTGGATGTTTGAACCATCTAAGAAGATGTCCTGGAAATTTTTTTAAGTAAATATTTTAATTAAAGTATAACAAACAAATAATATACATGTATAACTTGACAAAATTTTATGAAGTTGACACAACTGTGTAACCACCATCCAGATTAAGATAGAGAACATGACTGGCACCTCAGAAGTGTCAGGTTACTCCCCAAAGATTACTGCTATTCTGACTCCCATTGCCAGAGATTTGACTGTCCTCTTTGGTCCTTTATATAAATGAAATCATACTAGGAAATAATAAAATAAAATAGGCATCAGAGATGATTACCATGACCTCATTTGAAATCCATGTTGGCAATAAAATGCACCAACATTACTTAATTAAAAATACTTAGAGGAGGGCTCTGACCACACAGGCTTCTCCAAGGCTACCGTAGCTGCACGCAGCTGGCCAGGGAGCAGAGGCAGCGGGAGGCCAGGAGTATAGCATACCGAGCCAGCCACGAGAAAGTCAGCTTTCAAACAGTGTCATAATGAGGTTCTGAAGGACCACGACAAGTACTGGCAGCAGCATGTCATTCCCCCTACTGAAGCTGCGCAGGAAGCTCAACCAGGAGAGTCAGTGGTATACACAGGCCCTGGCCAGCCCAAGAATCTGCAAACACAGCCTGTAGTCCAGCCACGGCCAGTGCAGAAAGTACTGGCCTGGGAATCCTATCATCAAACAGGAAACAAGGCGACTGATAGATGGTACAGTGAAATTAAGAACTACAACTTCCAGCAGCCTGGCTTCAGTTCTGGGACTGGACACTTCACAGCCATGGTATAGAAGAATACAAACAAGGTGGAAGTGGAGAAGGTATCTGCAAGTGACTGCTCCTCCTTCGGGCTGGCTAGACACTTCCCAGCAGGGAATGTCATCTTTCAAGAAAATGTCCTGTCTCCAAAGAAGTAACTTGCCAAATGCAATGGGCAGGTGGCAAACTTAAAAGCATGAACACAAAGTGCCTAGAACAACAAAAATGTAGCTGTGTGCCTCTCTTTGTGCTTGTGTGTGTGAAGCATGTGCATGTCTCTTGCACACACAGTTGGATATACAGTTTTGCATGAACTCATTCTTATCACAGGAATGAGCTGATGAAGACTTTACTCTGATGGTTAGACCACAATTATTTGAACTTTGGGAAAAAAACAATTTTCAAACTTTTTTTGTTATTTTTTTAAACAAACTTCTTTTGTACCTGTACTAGTTACTTATATAGTATCCATCCCGGGACATTTTGTATTCCGAATGCTTGTGATACTGAGAAGCGAAGTTCATTTCCTGTGATCTTCATTCATTGTAATCTACTTGTGGTAGATATTTAAGAATATTAAGCCTTCATTTCAATGCGATGTACAACACAGCTTTAAACACATAAATATAAAGCAGCTTCCATCAGAAACGCAGTGCAGGCAGGAGTTCCATTTCACAGAATTATTGAGGTTTCTCAGTTGTAAGACATGATATCATCTGCATGCCTCCTGGAATTCCCTAATGGGATTGCCAAAGAACAAATGGAGAAAAAAGCTTTACTTCCTTGCAAATAAATAAATAAATAAAACTTAGAGACAACTTTTTCAAATCTCATTAATTTAAACCAGAATGGCAATGCCTGTGTTCCTGTGACTGTTGACACTTTAAAAAAAACTATATTGTATACATATGTAAACAAAAGTGTGTGTATATATTTTGATAAATTATTACATGTAACTTTAATTTTTTCAATAAAAATAATTATTTAAATGAATTACTAAATATAATTTAGTGTTTATATCTGTATCAATCTTTTATATTTAAAAAATTCCAAAAGTGTTTATTTCCCTTTTTCTTTGGCATTGAAAAACCTGGCTCTCATTATTCACAATACATGCACTAATTTGTTTAACCCTAGTATATATTAAAAAATACTTTCATATTTGCTAACTCAATCACCTATGAGAAACAAATTTACCAACTGAAGTGCAGAGTTTATACTATTCTCTTTGTCTTGAGCTTTATTGATTCACTCAATAGACTGTTTTCCAAAATTACTTAGGTCATTTCCTTTCCTCCACACCCCCTTCAGTGGGGTTGTGTCATTAATTGTAATATAGTTAGATGTATTCATCATAATCGGCATTCTACATTGAGTCTACCATCTTACTAATTTTTTTTAATTTGCACATGGTAAAATTCACTTTTTATAATATACAATTCTATAGGAATTGACAAATGCATAGAGTTATATGTATGCATCCATTACCACTGCGTCATGAAGAATGGCTCCATCAAGCCAAAAATTATCTTATGTAGTCCTGGCCAACCATTGATCCATTTTTTGTTCCTATAATTTTATCTTTACAAGAAAGGGGGAATTCTATTGTAGAAGAAAAACCTGTTAGACAAATGGCAAACCAGAAACACTTTACTTACTTGGCCAAGTAAATAATACTAGTGTAAGAAAGTGATGAGAGAACAAGGATTATTTATTCTCAGTCATAGATTTCTAAAGTGCATACCATCCCCCAAAGTGTCAGAGGTAAATATTATGGAAACCTCAATTATCCTCCAAAATTCCTTTCCCTTTATTATTTGGCAAAGCCTAACTCTCCCTTACCACCAGCAAATGAAAGCACTCTGCCAAGTCAAGGAACATGTACAAAGGACCTATAGACAAGGACAATGGGGTGGGGATTGTCTTTGGAAACAGGGTTTGGACAGGGCAAGGGAGAGCAACAGGGGAAAATGCGGACAACTGTAACTGAATAACAATAAAAAAATAAAATAAAAACACTCTATCTTTGGTTTGCTTTGGAGGTTGATAGCTGCTTTTAGTCGTGTGTGTGTCGGGAGAGGGTGGAAGGATCAATGGAGAGATTAGGTAGGAAATTATCTAACTACAACATCTGTTCATAGTACTTTTATTTGCTCATTTATTAAATATATATATTTTAAGCACTGTGTGACAGGCTCTACCATAAAGAAACAAAAATAACACATCCTCTGCCTCCCAGTAGCTCAGTTTCCTGGGGAAAAGAGACATAAGTAATCAACTAATAGGGCTAAACTTGGTCCCAAAGGAGTGGAGTGGAGAAAGCACCTACCTGCACTTATCTCTGCCTGGGAAAGTCAGGGCATTGGGGCTTGAGATGTAAGTTGGGGTCCACCAGACAGAGAGAAGTACAAACGATATTCCAGGAAGAGAGAAGAGCACGTGCCAGGCAACTGCAAGTAGGTCAGCATGACTGCAGCTCATGTTACAACAAGTAGTGACAGGGATATGAGGTTAGAAAGGTAGACATAAGTCAAAAACTCAAGGCTAACTGCCTTCTATTATCACGATTTTCTTTTTACTAAATTATAGAACATGTTTTAATTCATCAATATATCGCTAATTCGGTGCCTGTCATGTGGTAGGTCCTCAAATAACAAACATTAAATTAACGTTCAATGTGTCTCTAAGTGTAATTTTATGTCTGTCATAATGGGTTATAAAACTAGGTCATTATGTATTAAGGCTAAGCTATTATGTTTTGAGGTTTTTTTTTTTAACTAATGTAATGTACTGCCCTCTAGTGGTTATAAAACAATGGCCTTTTCTATCACAGCCAATACCTGCAGCTTTATACCGGCTGCTTCCTTATCTTGACTATTGTAAATAATGCTGCAGTGAACATAGAGGTGCAGATACCTTTTTGGCATACTGCTTTTGTTTCCTTCAGATAAACACTTAGAAGTGGAATTGCCGGATCATATGGCAGTTCAATTTTCAAGTTTTTAAGGAATTTGAAAGTTGCTTGGCTGTTAACTAAACTTCTTGTGGTAACCATTTTGCAACATATACATATATCAAATTATTATGTTGTACAACTAAAAACAATAGAATTATATATGTCAATTATATCTTAGTTTTTTAAAATGCTGGTTACAATCAATAAGATATTTTCACTCACTAATAACTTGTCACCAGTTTTGAAAATCAGTGGTCTCTGTTTTATTTTAAAATATTGTTTTATATTTATATATGAATATATGTTTGTATCACATAGACTATAGTTCATGATATAATTCATTCTGAAAGTAGGTATGACCTAACTTTTTCTCAAATAGTAAGTTGGTTAAGTTTAATACTACAAATAATATAAATAAAATTTCCCATACACATACAAATAATTGAACAGAGTAAATATACTATTTTCCTAATTTATATACATTTCATATGTATAATGTTAAACAGTTCTCTACTACAAAAGTCTACTTTTATTCCTCAGAGTTAAACGCTGAACATCCTCAAGGATAACACAACAAATATATGTAATAAAGTTTATTGTTATATAAGAAAAATTAATAAAGCACTCTACACAACAATAGAAAATTGTTAAATGTGGTACATTCAAATGATGATAATTACACAACCATTAGAATCATGTTTTTAAAGAATACTTAATGAAATAGAGAAATACCAATGATTCATTGCTAAGTGGAAGAAGAGGGCTATTGCGCGGCACTTTGCACATCTTAACCATGAAATGAAACAAACAAACAAACAGAGAAAGAAAAGCCAGGAAATTAATGCAATGAATATATACTATAAAGATTCTTTCAGTTTTTGCCTAAAGGAACTGATGGCCATTTCATTGAATTTACGTTAGATATTTGGGGCATAACCAAATATTTAAGGAATATTGGACACAGCCTGCTACTGCATAGTGATCTTATGCTACTAGAGGGTGTGATCTACAAAAACAAGGGAGTAAACTGAGAAAACAAAGATATGAAATCTAAGACACAAGGTGACTGTGGTGACCATTAGAATGTACTTCGCAGCCCTCTAGTTATAGAAGAAGAATTGACCAAGGGCCCTAGCTGCTGTGCTCTGAAACCCAGCCCAGTCCACACTTCCCAGGTATTGGCCCCACTGACTGACTCTGTTACCAAGGCAAGCTTGCTCCTGGGAGAAACAGAACTCTTCTGACGGGCCATTTGAACGCTTGCTTCATTTTCATCAGACTACACAGACATCTAAGCCACTTCCATTCAACCATCCTACCCTCAGAGTCAGACTTGTCTTGTGGCCTTAGGGATTCCACAGCCTCTCCCAGTTCCCTCTCCATTTTTGCTCACAGGCATTTCCCTAATAAAATCTTTCCTCACTTAACCCCATCTTAGCATCTGGTTCTTAAAGGAACAGACACCAACACAGAAAAGGCTAAAAAAAAAATTGCTCTGGATGATTGATGGTAAAGGAAGATTGATTCTAGGCACTAAGTTTAGAAAGCCACCAACCAAGGCAAATACAGAAAGGAAGACTACAAGAATATTAAAATGATAGGAAACCTATTATATTTGAATGTTATTGCTTATTCTGCACTCAGGCAGAGTAAGAATTAGCAATAAATTACATTAGAAACAAAACTGAAAAATCATAATTTTTCATAATAACCAAAACAAAAAGTTGAACAAAGAAAATGTATTCATAGTAGACTAGATAACAACAGCAAAAAATTATATCTACATAGTCATAATAATGTAATTATTAAGTGTTAATATAGCAAAAAATATATTGGTAAGTATTTTAGTAGGTCAAAAAACAGGGAAATGTGGGAGAAGAGTACAGAATGGTATATGAAATAATATATAGTAGGAGGTTAATATATCACATATGAAACTGAAATATCAAGAATGACAGTATAAGCAGGTTGTTTAGAAATATGGAGGTAAACGCTAAAAGAAAAAGCTAAAAGAATTAAAAGATATCTCTGGGGAGAAGGAATAAAGATGGATCCTTCTAATTGTTTCATAACAGCATGTAGTTTTTTTAATTTATTGATTTTAGAGAGAGAGAGAGGAAGGAAAAGAGAGAAGGAAAAACATCAATTTGTTGTACTTATTTATGCATTCATTGGTTGTTTCTTGTATGTGCCCTGACTGGGGATCAACCAAAAACCATGACATATATATTGGGACAAAACTCTAACCAACTGATCTACCTGATCAGAGCATAATGTGTAGATTTTTAAGCTCTGTCTACTCTGGTAAAGTTTAAATTTAAAATAATTATTAAAAAACAAGAGTTTCCAGCCAAGATGGAAACATAGGTAGACACGCTTTGCCTCCTCGCATAACTTTCAGAAGGATCACAACTAATCTCAAAACAAAATACAACCAGAACTGCCAGAAAATTGAACTATATGGAAGTCTAACAACCAAGGAGATAAAGAAACATTCATCCAGACAGGTAGGAGGGGTGGAGACCGAGAACCAGGACTGAGAGGACGTGGAGTGGCAGCAGCAGAGCGGTGGCAGCGAGGCAGTGGTGGTGGTGGCAGCCAGTGGAACGGTTGGTCTCACATTTACTTATGGTGGATAAAAACCAGGAGAGACACCTGGGGAGCCAGCCATTGCAGCCCAAGGCCCAAGGTTCCAGCACAGCCCAGGGTTCCAGCACCAGCAAAATAAAGCTTTATAACTTCTGGTTGTAACACCAGTAGAGATTGGGGTGGCAGAAGAAACTGCCAGTCTCTCATAAGAGTCTGTTTAAAGGACCCACACAGCCCCAGAACTTATGCAAACCTACCTACTTCTGGGAATCAGCACCAGGGCAGCAGCTAGAAGGTTGCCAGCTGTACACAGGAAGTAGAGGAAGTGACTGGGAACAGGGAGAGAGCCAAACAAGCAGCATTGTTCCCTCTCAGATGCCTCTCCCACATATAGCACCACAAAGCAGCAAAGCAGGTTACCCAACCCTAGAGAATACATAAGGCTCTGCCCCTTACAATGTAACAGGTGCGCCAAGATGGTGTCAAAGCAGCTCTACCCAATACACAGAAATAAACACAGGGAGGCTGCCAAAATGAGGAGATAAAGAAATATGGCCCAAATGAAAGAACAGATCAAAACTCCAGAAAAGGAACTAAGCAAAGTGGAGATAACCAATGTATCAGATGCAGAACTCAAAACACTGTGATAAGGATGCTTAAGAGGTCTCATGGAGTATGGTAGATGCAAAAGGGAAGAAATAAAGGATACACTAAATAAAGAAAAATCCACAGGGAACCAACAGTGAAGAGAAGGAGGCTGGGGTTCAAATCAATGATTCGGCACACAAGGAAGAAATAAACAGTCAACCAGAACAGAATAAAGAAACAAGAATTCAAAAAAACAAGGAGAGAATAAGAAGACTCTGGGACATTTCCAAACGTGGTAACATCAGAATCATAGGGATGCCAAAAGGAGAAGAGGAAGAGCAAAAAATTGAAAACTTGTTTGAAAAAACAATGAAAGAAAATGTCCCTAATTTGGTGAGGGAAATAGACATACAAGTCCAGAAAGCACAGAGAGTCACAAACAAGTTAGAGCCAAAGAAGGCAACACCAAGACGTGTCATAATTAAAATGCCAAAGGTTAAAAATAAAAAGAGAACCTCATAAGCAACAAGAGAAAACTGTAGAGTTACCTACACAGAAGCTCCCATAAGACTGTCAGATGATCTCTCAAAAGAAACTTTGCAGACAAGAAGGGCTTGGGAAGAAGTATTCACAGTGATAGAAAGCAAGGACCTGACATACAACCAATATTACTCTACCCAACAAAGCTATCACTTAGAATAGAAGAGCAGATAAAGTACCTCCCAACCAAGGTAAAGCTAAAGGAGCTCATCATCACCAAGCCCTTACTATATGAAATGTTAAAGGGACTTATTTAAGAAAAGGAGATCTAAACTATGAACAGTAAAATGACAACAAACTCACAACTATCAACAACTGAAACTAAAAAAACAAACAAACTAAGCAAACAACTAGACCAGGAACAGAATCACAGAAATGGAGAGCACATGGAGGGTTATCAGTGGGGAGGGGGAAGGGGGAGAATAGGGGAAAAGGTACAGGATTTAAGCATAATTGGTAGTTATAAAATAGACAAGGAGAGGTTAAGAATAGTATAGGAAATGGAGAAACCAAAGAACTTACATGCATGACCCATGGACATGAACTAACGTGAACGATTGCTGGAGAGAAGAGGGGTACTGGACAGAGGGGGCAAAGGGGAAAAAATTGGGACAACTGTTATAGCATAATCAATAAAATATACTTAAAATAATTATTTAAAAATGAGATTGCAACAATTTGACAATTATATGTAAAATATATACAGAGTTCTTAGAAATCATAAAAGGCAAACACCATGTTGTATATAGACAATTAATTTTAAAAAGCTAAAAATGTGAATGAGTGTAAAATCATTTCATTTCAGAATTAAGTGAAAGTTCAAAAAACAATAAAACTACTAGACGTATATCCAAGAGAATTAAATATATGTGTCCATGCAAAAAATTGTACACAAATGTTCATATCAACATTATTCATAGCAGTTAAAAAGAGTTGATGGACCAAATGTTCATCAACTAATGAATGAATAAATACAACACTGTATACCACATAATGGAATACTATTCAGCAATAAAGAAGAATGAAAGTTTAATACATGCTACAAAATGGGTGAATCTTGAAAACATTATGCTAAGTGAAATAAGCCAGTCAGAAAAAGGCTACATGTTGTATTATTCCATTAATACAAAATGTTCAGGATAGATGAATCCACAGAAGCAGAAAATAGCTTAGTGGCTGCCAGAGGCTGGCGGAGGGAGAAACAGGGAGTGACTACTAATGGATATGAGCTTTTTTATGGGGTTATAAAAATAATCTAAAATTAGGTAGTGGTAATTACTCCACAACTCTACTAATATATTAAAAATGACTGAATTGTATACTTTACAAAGGCAAATACGATATGTGAATTATATCTCAATAAAGCTGTTATAAAAAATAAAACCGCAAAGAACATTAAAAATACAAAAAAAAAAAAGAAATGTAGAACAGAAGAAAATAGTGAAATTAAAAGAGAAAGAAAGAGAAAAAAAGCCAAAAACAAAAACAAAAAAGAAACACAGTTCAAACAAATACAGTTCATGGTTAAAAAACGAGTGATAAATTATAGAGATCCTCACTCATGGGGTCACACATTAAAGTTTACATCTCCAATTTGCACACAATAAGTATAAGGGTTATATTCCTTTTGGTGTGTCATTTCTGTACACAAAGTATTTCATTTTACATTCCAGTTACCACAAAAAAACATTCAGATAGCTCCAGATAGTTTTCTTTTAAGGGCTAGGGATTAGAACAAAAACACACCATGGAATCTATTTCATCAACAAAGAGAAGTACGTTGTTTACTCCTTGGCTTGAGGAAAAAAAGAATAAGTGGAATTTTTAAAAAACGAACTATTAAAGCCACAGGCTTAGCAAGCAGATACCACGTTTCTAGGATAATCTAGCTGATCTACCCCAATAAAAAATATTCCAGTGTATTTATTTAGGTTTCTTTCTAATGTGTGTATTACCTGAAGTGAGTAAGGTTTTCAAATGGAATTTTGCCAAATGGATTTGGAAAGCAAAAATATCATCAAAGACCTAGAGATGCTATCATAGCATTACAAGAAAAGACTTGGAAGGTGTGCATGGCTAGGAAGCCAAGAGGACCTTTAATCCAAATGAATCATGAGCCAAAAACATCATTTTAAATGGGAGAGGATGAAATCAGTTTCTTCCATAAAACCAACTCCTCAGTTTCCAGTTTATTTTCATGACAAGCTAGAAATTACATGTAATTTATAATAATTGGCAAAGTTAGTTTTGTAATCATTTAAGTCATATTTATAAGTCGAGTATGAACAAAAGGTAATCTCCTTAAAACATCTGCTAGAGTATTTCTCCTATATAGAACTTTCGTTGACACATTTTCCCGGTCAAATCAATTCTTAAATAGTTCGTGTAACCTCCTCTTTCAGTTTGAGTATCTAAATAAACATCAAATAAACACAAATTTTTTTTTAATTTGTTTAAGAAAAGAAAAGAAAAGAAAAAAAGGAATCATTTTAAGGAATAGAGTGTTTCAGATGTTTGGAAAGCACGACTGTGTGTAAGCCTCTAAGCCTAGGTAATACATTTGTGTCAAGTCTGTTTTTTATTGTTGTGAATCAGAAATGCAATAGCAATATTAAAATTCACATATTATGTCCACACTTGTTAAAATAATTTTAAGTGTTTCTATTTAAGTGTATCATTTTGAGAATTTTTCTACTTTCAAAAAGAATCACCATTTTTATATTCTACAATTTCCACAATACATTTAATTTTAAGGTAAAATTCAAACTTCCTATTAATGAAATATTTTACATGCCTTTTTTTAAAACAGTGAAGCAATCAAATAAAAGTAATTTAAGAGACAGTTGTTTTAACATATATGACTTGACAATAGATTCAGGTCCCCATAGACAGAAAGGTAAGAAAGACCCAACTAAATTTCAGCCATCTTTTACTGAGGACCCACTTTATGTTAAGCCCTCATAAATTAAGACACTCTAGATAATTTTTCAGAAATGAACAGTGGTGTGCAGCCATGGGAAAATTTTGAATGAGCTGCAGTAATGACAATTTATTGACATTGATATTGACAATGATACTTTAATGACAATTTACTTAACACTTACCAAGTGTTTATAAGCTCAGTACATGATAATCTCATTTAATGCTCTCAGAAGCTTACAGTGTAGGTGGGAACTGTGAAGTAAGAAGTTAAACCTGCCCATAACCACACAGAAACTATGACAAGCTAGAATTCTAAATCAGGCGAGCTGACCCCAAGACTTAAGATATACCACTAACTCTTGAAATTCAGAATGAGTTTTCCTTAGGAACCATATTGTAACTGTAATTAGTTTCACAAGCTAGCCTGTAAAAGCCCAGAAACATGTCTAGACAATAGACTATACACATTTACTTGAACTTGCATGACTGGTGAGCCAATTCTGGCAAAGAAGGGATTGGTAGCAAAAGGATATTTTATATCTATTTTTAGCAATGGTCATTACCTGAAAAAAGAATTTTAAAACATTTTAAAGCCAAGAATCCTCTTTGCAAGTGAAACGTTACCCAGCACTTCAATTTCTAAAACAGATAAGAGTAGAGTCATTCTAACTGAGGTAGGAAAGAAAAAGGCACATGCTCCTTCCTCCATTCTCCAGAATAGAGCTTAAGAATCTTCCACAAAAATTCAGGGTTCCAAGGAAGACAGGCTGAAAGAGATTTAAGTAGACGGAGAGATTGCCATAGACCTAGTGGATCTTAAAGTATGTTTTCATAGAAAAAGTAGATAAATATGAATTGTAAGCTAGTATAGTTTTTTGTAAAAGTGAATCCGCCCATCTACTGGAAGGTCTTTAGTGTCATGCCAGAGGACTTTGTATCTGGTCCCATCAACATTCTTCATCAATAACTTAGATGAAGTCATAAAAGTTATGCTTATGAAACAAAATGAAAAACAGTTGTAAATTATCACCAAACACAATCAAAGAAAGTGTGAACTACATGCAGTTCAGAAATATGCATTTTAAATTGTTGAATATTTTCCACAAAATGTTTTTTGGTGATACCTTGTGTGCAGCAGTCGACCCTTGAACAGGTCAAA
Organism: Mormoops blainvillei; assembly: GCA_004026545.1. Taxonomy (NCBI): domain Eukaryota; kingdom Metazoa; phylum Chordata; class Mammalia; order Chiroptera; family Mormoopidae; genus Mormoops; species Mormoops blainvillei. Next base: position 212,535 of record PVJD01000295.1, read on the forward strand.
GCATTCAAGATCTCAAACATCATAAACCCAAAAGCTCATCTACTTCCTTCCTTACACAGAGTTAACTTTCCAGTTGTATGAATTCCTGCCCTTCTCCCCAGTCTGCAGGAATGGATTGCTCACAAGACCACAGGGAATGCCAAAATCAAAAGAACAGAAAACTAAACTCTGAGAAGCCAGGGTGAACTACAAATTAAATGGTCTAGAAACAGATACTAAAACCAGTGTGAGGCGCCAAGAATACAAAAACCAGGGAAACAGGCAATAATTGATCCATGGATTACAAAGAGAGGTCTGGGTCAAATGTTGTTCTTTTGTTTTGCTTATATAAACTGGCCAGGTTGTGGAGCAAAGGTTGACAGCCAAGATTAAACATCCAGAGTCAAAGTAGACACCACTCTCTGCGAGGTAGGGTGGAATGAACATTTTCCTGGTTATCCCAATGGGGAGTTGAAATAAGTTCCAGGGTATTCTTGAGGTGAATGCATATTTATGTGATCTCTTTCAGCTCCCCAAGAACTATTATAAACATACTGAGTACTTAGCTGAGTTGGTGTCAAAAGCCACCTGATGTTTTTCCGCTCTGGAATTTAGTTCCCCATCTCGGACTAACAGAGTGTGGGGTACAGGGAGGGTTTCAGCTGGCCACGTGAAGCAAAGAAGTGGTGCAAGACGGGGTCGAAAACCATGGAAGAGAGGGGTTACAGTGGGAATAGCATAGCATTAGTGAATTCCACAAAGATGAAAGACCTAATCTTTGATTCTCGCTGCCTTTGTTGTTGTTCTTTCTGGGAAGGCAATGTGTACATGTTGGAAGGAGAGGTAAGCAGTGTCTCCCTCATTGCCCCGTAACAACAGATCTGCGCTTTGTACTATTAGTAATACCCACATAACAGTGTTTTTGAGAGAATAAGTGATAACCCCTGGAAAATCTTTAGAATAATGCCTGGCAAAAGCAGTACATGCTTAAAAAAATCAGCTATTGTTTTATTATTATAGTATCATCATCATAATTATCATCCTGGCACCTATCAATCCTCTTCAGCAGCCTATAAATCCTTCCATTACTGACCAGTTTCTGGTACAGAGAGATGATGGCACCATGAAAAGGGAGTGTTTCAGCTCAGATGTGGTATAACGGCAAGGCCAAGTCTAGAACGTATATGAATGCCATCTTAAAAATTGATTTCAAGCCCTGGCTTGTGTGGCTCAGTGGATTGAAAGCCAGCCTGTGAACTGAAATGTCACTGGTTCATTTCCTGGTCAGGTCACGAGCCTGGCTTGCAGTCTGGGTCTCCAGTTGGGGGCGTGTGAGAGGCAACCGATTGATGTGTCTCTTGCACATCGATGTTCCTCTCCCTCTCTTTCTCTCACCCATCCCCTCTCTCTAAAAATAAATAAGTAAAATTTTCTTTTTTAATTTTTAAAAATCGATTTCAACTGCCTGAGGCCTGTCTTTTATTACCTGCCCTCTGTGGAACAAATGAGCAGTGATGCTTCCTGTAGGCCTAGGCCCTAGCAGGGGTGTCCACCTTGCGGCCACGGGCCACATGCATCCCAGGATGGCTGTGAATGCAGCCCAACACAAAATCTTAAACTTATTTAAAATATTATGAGATTGTTTTGTGATTATGTGTCGCAATGCGTTTCGTGCATGGCCCAGGACAGTTCTTCTTCTTCCAGTGTGGCGCAGAGACACCAAAAGGTTGCACACCCCCTCAAGAGTTTGTCTAGGTTGGAGATCAAAGTAAGTAAAAGCAAGTGATGATCTAGGATGCTCATTAAACTAATGTCTCAGTAATTGTAGCACAAAAAGAGTACTAAGGAGGTGTAGTGTCTGATGAAATCTCTACAAGTTTGCAACTAGGTAAGTAGGGGTACACTTTATTTTGGACTTGGATAGGGAATATACAACTCATACCCTGACCACCGGCTCTGTTTAGAATGTCCCCAATTTAGAGGATCCCTTTCATTCCCAGCCAGAGTCTGAAAATATCCTTTGGTAAGAGACCTTTGCTCAGGATTCAAGACCCATATGGGTTGGGAATTTGGGATGGAGAGGGAGGTTGTATGAGAGTTTGTAAGAGCCATAGATAATGCTATTGGCAGCATTCAGGTGTGAAGAGTGAATAGAGTGTGCATTCCCAGGGAGGAAGACTAAGGTCTAGAGGGAAACACATGCAACTGGTGGTATTTGTGTAACTCCTCATAGTCTAATCCCATGTATAATTTATGGGGACACTTTTGGTTTTTTATTTTTTTAAGATTTTATTTATTATTATTGGGTTTGTTTGGGGGGAGGTTTTGTTTGTTTGTTTGTTTAGGGAGAGAGGGAAATGGAGGGGGAAAGAGGAAGAGAGAAACATCGATGGGCTCCTTCTTGTATGTACCCCAAAAGGGACCAACCCTGCAACCCAGGCATGTACCCCGACTGGGACTTGAACTGGGAACCTTTTGTTTTGTGGAACAATGCCCAACCAACTGAACCACACTGATCACGGCTATGGTGACAGTTTTATAGAACTCTATGACCCTTAGCAGGAAGTGTCCACCAGCAAAGTTTACGCCTCCCAGAGCAGATTAGTTTAAGTTGCAGCTGGACCAGGACTTGTAATATATAGCTTCCCTTAGCTTTTCTTTTTTGCCTAACAATATATCAAGAAGCTCTTTCTGTATCATTAAACAGTGCTTTATCAAATATTTTATTCATTCAACAAATGTTTACTGAGCACGTACTCTGTGTCAGGGGTTGTCTTAGGCCCTAAGGATATAGTGGTGAATACGGCAGGTGAGGTTCCCAGTCTCACAGAGACCTCAGTCTGGTAGGGGAGAAAATAAACTAAACATAAAGAGAAAATGAAGATGCCAGGGCTGACAGGTGCTGTACAAAGGATGAAAACAGGGTGATGCCATTGAGTGTCTGAGACTACTGTCAATTGGATGGTCAGAGAAGGCCTCACTGAGGAGGTCTTAAATTGAGATCTTATGACAAAAGTTATCCATAGAAAGATTAGGGGAAGAGTGTCCCAGACAAGTAGAAAGCTAGAGCAAAGACCTAAGGCAGAAACAAGCTCCAGTCTATGTGAGAAACAGCAAGAAAGGTAGGGTGGCTGAGTGCAGTGGGGAAGGGAGATGAGGTTACAGAGCTAGGAAGCCTGGGTCCACTACCAGAGAAGAGGGGATATGGAGTTCTACTCCAAATATGAAGGGAAGCCACTGGAGATTTTTTTATATATGTGTGTGTGTGTATCAGCTTTATTGAGGTATAATTTATAAACAATAAAATTGACCCAATTTTAAGTCTATGATTTGATTAAATATATATGGTTCTGTAATCAGCACCACAATCTATGATATAAAACATTTTCAGTACTTCAGAAAGTCCTTTCCTGCCTCTTTGTAGTCATTCCTCTCTCCCCTACCACTGAACTGCCACTAGAATTTTAACTTCTCTAGAATGCCTTTTTAATAGAATCATACAGTAAAAACAACTACATAATTTGCAGGGTCCAAAGCAAAACAAAATTTGGGGACCCCTTGTTTAAAAATGATTAAGAACACAGCAGCAAAAAACAGAGCATAAACCAACCACAAGTCCCTGGGCGACTGCACAGATCACACAATCTTAAAGCCAGGCCTCTGTTCAGAGAGCAGTTTGTGTGGCTGGCTTCTTTCACTTAGCATGGAGAGTCATTAATGTTGCATGTCTCTGTAGTTTGTCCTCTTTTGTTGCCGGGTAGTATTCTATTGTATAAATGTGTCACAATTTATTTATACTAATGGATGGACCTTTGTGTTTTTAGTGTGGAGCTGTTATGAATAAACTGCTATGAACATTCAAAGACAAGCCTTTGTGTGATGTCTTCTGAAGAAAAAAATTTAATTTCGATGAGGTCCAATTGATCAAATTTTTTTATGGTTCACACTTTTTGTGTTCTAAGAAATCTTTACCTAATGCAAGATAGCAAAGATTTTTCTCCCATCTTTTCTTTCAAATGTTCCATAATTTTAGGTTTTATGTTTAGTATTCTTCATTTGGAGTCAGTTCTCTATTCAAGATAAAAAACATGATTCAAAGTTTTGGTTGGGTTTTTGTTTGTCTATTTGGTTTTTGTATATGGATATTTAATCGTTCCGGTTCCATTTGTTGAAAAGGCCATCATTGTCCACTGAATTGCCTGTGCACTTATATTTAGGTCTACAATCTGTTAAAGGGCTTTAAACAGAGGAGTGACAAGATTTTTTACAAGATCAAGCAGTTACTATGAGGAAAGTGAGTTACGATGAAGCAAAAGTAAAAGCAGGGAGATCAGTTAGAAGACTATTTATGATGCAGGTGAGAACTGATGAAAGCTTGGGTTGGTTTTCAGTAGAGAAATGGCAAGATCTCATTGTGGCTTTAACTGGCATTTCCCTAATGACCGGTGATGCCGAGCATTTTTCATGTGCTTATTTGCCATCCATTTATCATCTTTGGTGAAGTGTCTTTTCAAACTATTGGCCCTTTTATCGTTGTTGTTATTTTATATTTAGGTCTAATATTTACTGCAGGATTTTAAGCAGAGGAGTGGCAATATCTCATTGTTTAATCGGCATTTCCCTGATATTAGTGATGCTGAGTTTTTTTCCTGTTCTTATTTGTCATCCAATTAATACCTCTGGTGAAGTGTCTATTCAAATCATTTCTCTAAATGTTTTTACATTTAGTTCTATGATCCACTGGAAGATTTTAAGCAGAGGAATAAAAAGATCTTTTTTATTTTTTATTACTGACAGAGAGAGAGAGAGACCAATTTGTTGTTCCAGTTAATTGTGCATCCATTGGTCGCTTCTTTTATGTTTCTGACTGGAGATCAAACCTGCAACCTTGGTGTATCAGGATGATGCTCCAACCAACTGAGCTACCTAGCCAGGGCTGAAAAGATCTCTTAACAAGATCGTGCAACTATACGATCATTTAACAGGATCTTCTAACAAGATCAGCTGCTATAGGAATGGATTATAATGAAGCAAAAGTAGAATCAGAGATTCTACTTATACTCCAAGTGAGAAAATGGAGGTTTGTGCTAGAGTGGGAGTGGGGAAGGAGAAGAGAAATGGACAGGTTTGAAATGTTTTAGAAATAGAATTGATAGCAGCTGCTGGAAGATTAACAGTGGATGATAAGGGAAAGATGGGGAATCTAGGATAATTCTCATGTTTGGGATTTAAACCACCAAGACAATGAAAGATCTATTTGCTAGGATGGAAAAGGCTAGAAAGTGGTGGAAGAAGCAGGAGTAGGAGGTGACCTGTTTTGACCATATTAAGTGTAGGTGTTTGTTCAATATCCATGCCAGATATTAAGGAGGCATTTGGAGATGCAAGTCTGGAATTTCAGAGAGAGGTCAGAGCCAGGGATTTTTAAAAAATAAAAAAGAAGAAGAAGAAAGGAAGGAAGGAAGGAAGGAAGGAAAGGAAGAAGAGAGGAAAGAAAGAAAGACAATGTGGCAAGTAGATGGTATTTAAAATGAAGATAACCTGTTATGCATGAAATTGTATATCCCCACCTCCAAAATTCTCAGGTTGAAGGTCTGCCCACGATGTGATTGTATGTAGAGATAAAGCTCTTAAGGCAGTTGAATGAGGTCATAAAGTAGGGGCTCTAACCCAGAAGCACTGGTATCCTTATAAGGAGAGGAAAAGACACCAGTACAAAACTCCTAAAAGGTCAAATAAAAGGAGAAAAAAGAAGAAATAATAAGATTTAGAAACATTGGTGGTTACTAATAATTTTGAAAAGAACGGTCTTAGTGGACTGGTGTGAATATAAGTTTTACTGGAACAAAAGGAGGAGAAAATGTGAGCTCAGACAGTGACTACAGACAAGTCTTCAAGATGTTTTGCTGTGAAGGGAGCTAAGAAATGGCATAATGGCCAGAAGGTGATACAAATCCAAAGAGGTTTTTATGGATTTGTTGTTTGTTTTGTGTTTAGGGTGAGAATCGATAGCGGGTGTTTGTGTGAATGATCAAGTAGAGAAGATTAGGTAGAGAATCAAGTAGAAAGACCTAACACAGGTAAGGGGGGAAATGTAGAATGCAAGTCCTTGAAGAAGCAGAGCAGATGGAATCCAAGTGAAGGGTTTGATGGTGGGTGGGGAACAGGGCAATGCCTCAAGTGGGTTGGCAAAGTTGATGGTGTGAAAATGAAGGGATTCTCTCTGATTGCTTCTATTTTTCTCATTCAAATATAAGGCAAGGTCACCATGGGAATAGGAATGTGTAATTTAGAGGCTATAAGAGAAGGTACGGTATAGTTGTTTTTAGTTGTTATAGTAGTTATAGTTGTTATAGTAGAGAAACGATATCTCCATACTGCTTTCCAAAGTGGCTACACCAATTACACAATGGAATACTACTAAGATGTAAAAACGAATATTGTACCCTTCGCAACAGCATAGGTGGACCTGGAGAACATGATGCTAAGTGAAATAAGCCAGTCAGGGAAGACAAATATCATGGTTTCACTCATATGTGGAGTTTAATGAGTGAACTGAACTAACAAGCAAAATAATGACAGACTCATAGATGGAGATCAGACTGACAGTTCTGGGTTGGTGGGCAAGGGAGGATGCTAGTTAGGGGGCGGAAGGATCAAGCAAAAAGGGAAAAGGACTCAGAGACATGGAAAACAGTGTGGTGTTTTAGGTGGGGAGAAGGGTATAGCAGGGGATACATGGTAGTAGAAAAAATATAATAAAAAATAAACAAACAAAAAAAAAAGTAGAGAAGTGAACATACTAGAGAAATCTCCTAGGATTGCCCAGCAATGTTGAGAGACCAGGGAGGAAAGTCTTCCCTAAAAGGCTTCCAGCTGACTTGGCCTTCTATTTCTACAACCTAAATAAACTTCAGACTTACCTCTAACCCAAGGTCTAGATCTGCCTTCATTGAGAACATTGACCTCTACCCAATCTGAAAATGTTTAATTCTGTTAGCGAGGAAGAAGACTGGGTAGACAACCAACAGTATCTACCATACTAGTTAATAAGTGAAGAAAAAGGACATTACTGCTTTAATTTGCACTTATTTCTTTGATTATTAGAAATATTGGAGTTTTTTCACTCTGGTTGCTTAATATTTTTTCTTTTGTGAATTGGATGCTCATGAACTTTAGCCAACTTTCTACTTTTAAATTGATCTTTATGAGCCTTTTCTGTATTCAGAATAGCAATCCTTAATCTATTTTATCCATTTCAAAATACATTTTCCAATTGTCATTTGGCTTTCTTTTTTGGTTATGGTGTTTTACATGTGCGGATGTTTCTAATTTTTATTGAAATCTGTCAAACTTTTCCCTTCTTTTGTATCATGCCTAAAAAGAATGCCCCTAGGTAACTCCTGTGGTATCATGCTTTGAGGGAAAACCCAAGCTTTTGTAAATATTTATATATTTTTACAGTAACTATATGTATGTCTTTAATCCACCCGGAAATTGCTACACAATGTGAGGCAGACTTGATTATTTCTATATGTTTAGCCATTTGCCTCAATGCAGCCCTGATCATGTTAGTTCTCTCATTAAACACTATCAGTACCATCCCTACTCTCCTAACCTTAACTCCAAAATATGTCCAGATTTCCTGTCCTGGCATTCAAAGCATTCAAAAACCTGACTCTATTTATTTCCTACCCTATTTCATGGATTCTGATTTTCCTACTCATTTTCAAACTGTACTCAGGTGAGACCTAGGGAGTGCGTGAAGCCCTCTGAAAAACAACTTGGCATAAAATAAGGGAATAAACAGGTAAGGACCTCAGCACTCACTTCCACTTCAAGCACCGAAACTCCCCTTTCACCTAATTTACATGTCGATGCTTCCAGACAAAAACTTTAGTGGAGATTCAGATGCTTTAAAAAAAATAAATAATGTCACTTCTCTAGGCAGACCAACCCTCCTATGCAAGTCTCACAATGTCTGCTTATCAGAAATCAAGTTCCACAGGAAACAGGCTGTGAGGCAGAGATCCATCTATCAGAGGTTTATGAGGCGTGCACCCTATAAAAGAGTAAAGAAGTGGAACTAAGCAGAGGTGCCAGAGCTATGAGGCAGTTACACGGAGAGCCCAGTCCATCAGAAGGAACGCTGAAGCTTGGATGAGATGTCCCAAATTGAGGTAAGGGGGCAGCATTGTCCAATCATTGGATTGTGGCTGCCCTGATGAATAGTGTAAACTTGGTAAAAGGACCTCTCTTTGGTTGTGGCAGTTCCTGGAGAGAGACTCTGAGATGTAAACCATTCACAGACCGTAATTCCATCAGCTGGAAGAAGTGCCTCAACCCTTCGAGGGGTTCTGGGCGGCACACACAGCATCTACACTTCTAAGCGTAGGCGCAGGCTGTTTTGTCAAGGATAACATTTCTCATCACCTTCAAATCCTACTCATTCATTAAGCCTAGCTCAACTACTATATCCTCCATTAAACGTTCCCTGATTTTTGTCATTGTAAATAATATTTTTCTTCTCTAAATTTCAAGCACTCTAACTGTATTCTTCTTATGGCACTATGGCATTTATTTTCATCTATCTTCCATTACACCAATCTTTCACTGTAATGAATTGAGAACTCTCAGTGATACAGGTAATCAGCCAGGACCTGGGGATATAGCGTGAACAAAACAGCTATGATTCTCTTCATACCATAAACGAATAATTGGAAATTCAAGATTTCACAATACTAAGAGAGGGTGTACGACAGAATTTAATTCAAACAAAGATGTTAGGGACTGACTCTCTAAGGAAGTGATAGTAAATGCAAAAGGATAAGTAGAGAGTCGCTCAGTAAAAGGAGGTGATAAGGATAAGGAGTGGGCTGTATTTAAATAAGAATGAGCCACAAATGCTAACATCGACACTGATTCAACAAATATAAATATGTTGATCTCTTCCTGTGTACCAGACCTCATCTTAGGTGCTGGAGTTCCATCACTAAACAAACCAATAAAGTATCTTCTCTCCTTCATTTAGCTTACATTCTAAGAAATGAAAGAATCCAATATAGCTAGTGCTTAGAGAACGAAGAAAGTGGTGCAAGATGGTACAGGATGAGGCTGTTAAGATGCACAGAGGCAGACCACTAGTGGCCTGATAAGAATATGAAGATTTTAACACCATAAGTCCTGATCAGATTCCTTTTTTTTAAATTACAGTTTACTTTCAATATTATTTTATATTGATTGCAGGTGTACAACATAGTGGTTAGATAATCACATGCTTTACAAAGTGTTCCCCTTGATATTTACAGTAGCCACCTAGCACCATACCCAGTTACTGCAATATTATTCACTATGTTTCTTACCTTATACTCAGATTGCTTTTTTAAACAAGGTCTCTCTGACTGCAGTATACTTGTCCTTCTCCCCAACCGATGCTTCTCTCCCATCGATGTTTCTCTCCCTTCCTCTCTCGCTAAAAGCAATGAAAAAATATCCTCAAGTGAGGATTGAAAAAAAATGATTGTGCTTTCTGAGGAGCCATTTATTACAAATCATAACAATCTCATAAAACATCAATAATAGTCCATCCTGCCCTGACAAATATGAATTTTTTAAATCTCAAGAATTTGTCACCTGGGATCTGTAAAGAGGCCCACCTGACTGGAGACCCCCCTCAATCCCCACAGCTCCCTGATATTGCAACACACAAAAGAAAGGCCCCCCTGTGGCCTTGAAAGAGGGGTGGTATCTGCTTGAGAAGCTACATAAATATGTCACTTACGGCAGGGCACAAAGAAACAGTCACAGACTGAACCTCACGGGTATATTTCTATTTCCAAACGAGAAACACAGTGAGCCAGGACATCTCAGAAGGTGAGGAAGGCGGTAGAAGTGCGAGGACCGGGCTGCCTGGGAAAAGGAGGTCCCCGTTAAAATGGAGGATCTTCGACCAGAATTCTATTTTAATACAAAACAAGCATGAAACAGCTTAGTGGTCCTTCCTTCAAGCAATCCAAAACAGCCATTTCTTAGATGAAGTATAAATTTAGCTATAGGTTTACCCATAAAGGGCATATAAATGATAATCAAGAGCTACACCCTGCCCCAATTGTGAGACTGGACTCTAATTTCCGAGCACCGATTTCCCTAAGACTGGACCCCTGCTTTGTCTCTAGTGTTTTCCATTGCAGGCAACAGTCATAGCCCCTGGCTGGGCCTTGTCTCCCACACAGTTCTGAAGGAGTGGCGGACCGATCTGAGTAGAAAATTGGGGTACCTTGCTTTATAACATTTCATAAACTTTGTTTAAACAAGTGTAACCAGGGGTTTTCAATAAAAAGTATTTTTATAGAAATCAAACAAGGCTAACATGAGTTATACCCAGCCATTAGGAAGGCAAAGGAACTGCTTTTCTTGACAGCCCTAAAAAGCTTTAAATTAATGTCAAAGACAGGAGCTCTGTCACAGAGCAGAGACACGTTCCAGCCCCTACTTGTTTATATCTTCCTGGGGCCATAACTCCACCTCACCCATCCCCCCTTCATCCCATCCCCAAGGGAGACATCTTCCAGAAACAAAAAGTGGTCAGATTTAACCCTTTCCTTTACCACAAGGCCTTTTAAATACCAGGAGATAATATGACAGGATGAGTGACAGACCGCTGCTGTACTAAACGGAGTCAAAGCCAATAAGCAAATAATAATATTCATTTAGTCAGCACACCCAAGGCACTGTATAAGCACGTACATAATTTCCTCAAGAAATTCTTGCTACAACCTAGTTGAGGAAACCGGCTTAGAGAAAGTAACTTGCCAAGTTACCTTCACACAAGTAGTAAGCCGCACAGTGAAGACCAGATTGGCTTGACTGACCATGAAACCTAATATTTAAATTTATACAATGTTATTTTTAAATAGGCTTTTTAATTGTTAATGTAATGGGGTGCAGAGGCGGGGTCCCTGAAAATGCAGAGCATATTCCCCACAAACCTGGATTGGGTGAAGGGAGAATGGGTGATACATTTAAGATGCTTTGCATAATAATGGCAAGTTAATAGTTGTGCTGCTAGGGAGGCGGATGCCCCTTTGTCACAAAGAACTCTTGCCCTGGCTAAAGATGGCAGCCAAAAGAAGGTAAAAGATACAGGGGAACTGGCAAAAGTAGCACATCATATCAGGGGTCAGATATGAGGTCAAGTAGGAGGTTGCAGGCCAAGCATTTAAAATAAGCGTGGACTGAGAGAGGAAGGGATTCCGCCACGCAGCCTGGAATAGGAAGGAAGATTCTGCCACGAGATCTGAAAGGGTGTAAGGAGGAAGAAGCCACACAGGAGGAAAGGGGGTAAGGAGAGAGCTGATGGAGCTGTGTGGGGACTGCCTGACTAAGCACAAATTGGTGAGAGGTGCTTAGGGCTGAACTGAACTGCGACCGGGAATGCTGAAGCTGCAGACTTCTGCTTCTCTGAAGGACGTACAGAGAAGTCACTCTCTTGGGACATGTACCTTCCTGGACTCCACCAGGATCCAGTGTAATAAGACACATGTTTACCCTGAACTACTACATAGAGGCTGAGGACAATATACCCAGATCCTGAAAGAGAGAGCTGCTGTGAGCAGGCAGTGACTCTGAAACCCAAGAGTGCACATTCCACAGAAGATGGAGACCTGTTTGCATAGCCAGTTTAAGAAAAGATAAGGATACGGGGAACTTCTGGGCATGGTTGTGACTTATAGCCTTTGGGGAGTAAGAGAAGTGCTGGGTATTATGCGAGAACAGGGCTCTGAGCAGGAGTGGGCTCAGCCCCCCTCCCCACCCCGCCAAGTTTGGAATCCTCCAAATAAAAATCTGTTTCCTTCAACACTAATTATTGGGTCATGCATCGAGGTGCCATGTGGATGAACCCCAGTTTTTTCGGTTACATTAATAACTCAAACAGTTTTAATTTAAAAATATACAGACAGCAAGTGTGCCTGTGGCTAAACTTAATGCTTACAACAAAAATATAACTGGTCAGCCTAGTCGAAGTATGTCTTTTTCACACATAATATACAGGGTGGGGCAAAAGTAGATTTACAGCTGAGAGTACACAAAACACAGTTTTTTCTTGTATTATTATTTATAAATTATTGTATTATTTTCTATAAGAACAATTATAAACCTACTTTTGCCCTACCCTGTGTAATATAATATAGATCAGTAAAATCAGAATTGTTGACTATTTACTCAATAATTTTTTTAGAATTTCCTCCTATATACCAGTCACCAAACATGCAATTTTGAATAGACTAATCAGTCTCCAAAATCTTGAATTTTACTGGCTAGTGAAGGAGATAAACATTCACTACAGAAGCACACAAATATTGAAATAATTGCGCATTGTTATAAGTGCTGTGAAGGATAAATATGTTTTATGAAAGGTTAACCAGGAAACTAATATTAATTGGGAAGTCAGGAAGATTTCTAATCCGAAACTTGCAGGATGCACAGGAAGTAGCTGGGTTAAAAGTAAAGGGGAGGAAGGTGTTCCAGGCAGAAGATAACCGTTCTACCAAGGCTCTGAGCACGGAAAAGAGTTTGGTTCTTTCCAGACCGGTGATCCCTGAGTAGGGAACACAGGAAGGAGACAGGTAATGAGGCTGGAAAGGAGGAGTGTAGACTCTTGGGAGTTTGGATTTTACCTTAGTGCAATGGAAACCCATTAAAGAATTCCCAACAGTGTTGTTTTAGAATCTGACATATCATTTTTAAAAACTCAGTCTGGCTGATGTGTGCAGAATAGATGTCAGGAGGACAAGAGTGAAAGAGACCAGTTAGGAAGTTTTACTTACAGCCATCCAAATGAAAACAGGGCGGTGGCTTGGACTAAAGTGGCAACAGTGGAACTTGGAGCAAAGTGGAGAGATCATATACACATTTAGAATGTTGTAAGATTTAGTGATGAATTTGATATGAGAGAGGATGGGAAGGGAGTGGGACAAGCTGGGATCAAAGTCCCAGGTTTCTCAGTTGAGCAACAGGGCAGATGGAGATGCAGTACATTTTGAAAATAAAAGTAAAAGAGGGTGAGACTGGTAGTTACAATGGATGAATATTGCCTAGATGAGCGCTTCTCGTTTAATGTGTATGTGAATCACCTGAGGAATCTTGTTAACGTGCAGGTTCTGCTTCAGTAGATCTGAGGTGAGGCCAGAGATACTGCATTTTTATGAGCTCCCAAATGATAATGCTGTCGGTCTGTCAACAACATTTTGAGTAGCAGGGTTCTATTCTAGCAACCTTACACAGGGTTGTAAACTTTTCACCAAAATTAAAAAAGGCTTTTTTTTTCATTTAATTATCATGATTTTCTAAAGAAAGGATATTTTCATTATAAAAAGGAGAGAATAATTTAAAAATAAAGGAAGTTCTATAATAGAAATAGATTTCATTTTAGGAAAAGTATGTCACTCTTATTTTTTATTTGCCACATGTGAAGTGATTTTTTTATTATGGACTGACTTTGAATAGCCACTGATCTAAAGAAAATAACTTATTGATAAACAATATTTTTCAAGTTTCAAAGAGCGGTAAAAACTATTTCATCCTGTTATTGGTAGAAAACAAGTTCTTGTGGTGTCATGAGGAAAAGACTTTCCTGGGACCTGCAGAGGAGGGTGGGTTTCTATGGTAAATTTTTTATTGATGATGTAAAATCAAGGAGGTCCCCCTCCTGACTTCCAAATGTCCCACCTCTGTCCATCTTGCCATGGAAAATGTCCAATATTGCCCTTAGCGAGGTCAAAACAAAAGCCAGTGTCCAGAGTTTCTGCTCCATATTAAAGTCCAGTCCGGTCCAGCATCCAGCAAGTTTAGCTTATGCTCCCAGCTGCAGCTCATTGCTGTGCTGCAGTATTCAAGCTCCCTCCTGGAGTCTGCATGTGGAGTCAGCACAGCCATGGGCCATGCAGCTGCTAGGGCCACATGGCCATGGATAGAACAGGCATATGCATCATGCAAGTTTGTCATCAGGCGAGAGAGGGAGAGAGAGACAGACAGAGAGACAGAGAGAGGCAGAGAGAGAGAGTTTCTTTGTTCTCCCGGGATTATATTATCTCAGGCTTAGACAGACCAGGTAATTTTTCAGATTGGCCAATGAACTTCCCATGTTTTCATGGGCTTTGGATAGGTTTACACTCCCCTAGTTAGACTGAAAGGCCTCTATGGTCAAGTACCTCTCCCTGTACTCCCCAACTATCCAGTGCTGAGATGGAAGCGGGAAGGGAGGAGTGTTAATACCCTCGGGGGAGCAATGCTGTAATCCCCTGGGGTGTGAAGCTGTAGTTTCCTGGCTAAGCAAGCAGGCTTATGCTCCCCATTTTATTAAGCTCAATGTCTAGTTCCCTTTGCTCCCCTTTTCTGGCTAAATACTGATAGTAATAATTCTTCTATAAAAGTAAAAAATCTATCATTATTTATCAGGAACATATAACCACTAGAATCAACCTAATATTGCTCTTGGCTTCCAAGTATTTTAGGTAAATCTTTTTCAAATCACTAGAACCATAGGAAGTTTATACCCAATAGAAGGTAAGTGCTGTTTTGGAACATTGATATAAATTGATATTAGAATTAGCTCCCTCTTCATTGTATTGAATGTTTTTTATCAGATCTACTTTAGGTAAAATATGTGTATATTCTAAATTATTAGATAAAAGCTAGCAACTTTAAAAAGTAACTAGAGAACAAGTAAATGGTCAGTGAGAATAGTAGTACTGAATTTTAAAAGGATGAAAAGGACTAAGTAGAGTTTAAATACATAAACTAGCAATATGACAAAAATTGTTCAATAAATTCCAATGAATTTCTAAGGGCTTTGCAGACAGGATCAATATTTTATACATTTTGGAATTCCGTAGTACCTAGCAATATACAGGGTACGTGCTCATTGGCCAGAAGAAGGGAATGTAAAACCTGCAGGAATAATAAAAGCTAATGACAAAATGATGTTTCGCCTGGTAAAATTTTACAGTTCAATGAAGTGATGCAGGAGCCAGCAGTATAATTAACACATTTATCTTCTAGTGCCAATTTACAATCTAATGAGGCAGTCAGTATTAGTGTCTACGTGTTAAGGATGCAACACTGAGTCTCACAGAAATTATGTGACGGAAAACTAGAAACAGCTAACAGAAAACAATCATTCCTAACCTAATGTCTCTAGAGCAGCAATTTTCGACCTTTTCATTCTCCTGGCACACAGAAACTAATTACTAAAATTCTGTGGCACACCAAAATATAAATTATATTTTTTGCCCATCTAACAAAAAAAATAGGTATAATTTTGATTAATTCACACCAGACAGCTATTGTGGTCTTGGCTGTTATCATTTCTTTATTTGACAATCGAAGGAAAAAGAAGTCAGTGCCTCTGACTAAACAGTCAGGTATTGCACATTTTAAAAATTCTTGCATCACACCAGTTGAAAATCTCCAGAGCAGCCATAAATTGAGACATGTCAACTCAAATTTTATGTCCTATGTACACAAACTATATATATTGAGATTCTGTTCTTAGAAAGCCATATAAAAACAACCATTAATATAAATGGCTGACATATATTGTAATTTTAAGTGTCAGTCATTGTGATAAGCACTTCATACCAATTTAATCTTCATGATAGCCTCATGAGGTAAAAAAATAAAAATTTATCTTCGATTTACAGGTGAGGAAACTAATTTAATCTTCATGATAGCCTCATGAGGTAACTAATTTAATCTTCATGATAGCCTCATGAGGTAAAAATTAAAAATTTATCTTTGATTTACAGGTGAGGAAACCTAGACACTAGAGGTGAAAGGGATTTTTGATCTGACTACATTTCCATGCCATTAGATAGTTATACTGTGAAAATACCAAAATTGATCCTAAAAGTCAGTAAAGAGAAAAGAAACCACAAACACAATGTGAGAACTTTGCTTTGTAAATATCAAAGGTTGGGATGGGGGGGAATGGAGACATGTAATAGTGTCAACGATTAAAAAAAAAGAAAAAAAATTAAAAAATAGAAAACTAAATATGAAAGGGTCTTTTTCCCCCGCATCATATACTTGCCTGGCCAAAGTTTCTTAAAGTGCGAGTCAATTAAATTTAGACTAAGGACATCTTTATCTGGTAAATCTCCCGAAAAAAATATTCTTCATTGTTCTAAAAACTTGAAACATTATGTCTCTGGGATAATGAATATTTGTATTCTTTTTGCTTCTTTGTTTCTTCCCCTGTTAAATATGTGTTGTTTCTGTGGTTTTTTTAATTTGACAACGATTGGGAGATACTGAAAAAAAAATTTGTCAAGCTTCAATTAATAAAGGTTAGTTATATAAAATATATACGAATCATGCATATTTAAGTAATAACTAACAATTAGAAAACTATCAGTTTCCAAGTAAACATGGAACTTTAAGACTGTTAACTCAAAATATGATCACTGATTATAAGGCTGAAAAAAAGATGATGCATTTCATCAACACAATAAAAATGGTTTATGAGTAATGCAAAAAATAAGCAAAGAAGTCCCTAAACTTAAATTAGTACCTTTTTTTTTTAAGATTTTATTTTCAGAGAGAGGAGGAGGGAGAGAGAAAATGAGGGAGAGAAACATTGATGTGAGAGAGAAACATCAATTGGTTGCCTCTCATTCGCGCCCCATCTGGGGACTGAACCTGAATCCCAGGCATGTGCTCCGACCGAGAATCGAACCTGCAACCTTTTGCCTTCTGGGACAATGCCCAACCAACTGAACAACACCAGTCAGGAATAAATGAGCATCATAAACACAAAATGAAAAATATTATATCTATATTTTTATTTTGGGATTTTAAAAAACAAAGAGTACATATATCAAACTTCATCACTGTGTACATTTTTAATACGTGCAATTTATGGCATGACAATCATATCTCAATAAAGTTGGAGAAACCTAGAAAAAATTGCTACATGGTTAGGTCCTGTGGAAAATGCTTTTTATAAGTTTTAAGCAAAAACAATTACCAGATTTTTTTTAAGGGCCACTGAAATTCAGTGGGATAGAAATATTCAATGTTCTTATCAATGTACAGAGCTAGGCCAAAAAGAAAACCAAACGGAAAAAATAAAATGAGCCTTCAAAAAGCTTTGAACTTAATCATGGACATAAATGTGAGAATATCTCCATGAGTCTGGCAGGCAAAACGCAAACATGGCACATAAAAGAAACTTAATTGAGTTTCATTAAAATTAAGAATTTTTCCTGGCTGGTATAGCTCAGTAGATTGAGCATCGGCTTACAAACCAAAGGGTTGTCGGTTCGATTCCCCAGTCAGGGCACATGCCTGGGTTGTGGGCCAGGTCCCCAGTAGGGGGCACATGAGAGGCAACCAGACATTGATGTTTCTCTCCCTCTCTTTCTCCCTCCCTCCCTCTCTCTCTAAAAATAAAATAAATAAAATTTTTAATAAAAAAAGAATTTTTGAGCATTAAAGTTGTAAGCAAGCTACAGACAAAAAGGAAAATATTCCCAACATATACAAGGTCTGTCCAGAAGAAGTCTAGGCATTGTTAATATGTTGAGAACAGTCTGCACAACATAGGTGTAACCCGGTAGCCAAGGAGAATGGACTGGAATGTGCATGCATAAACAATAATGGCTACACTGTACTAGTCAGTGGGGGCGGTTGATGATGTTGAGTGAGCATGTATACTGTGTGGCCATCGCATTCAAAGTGACTGGGCAATTAGAGCAATGAACCTGCATCAAATTTTGCGTTAAGCTTAAACATTCTTCTGCAGAAACTATTTGGATGATTCAGAAGCCCACGGCTATGGGCAACTGGTGAATGGCAGCTTCAACGTGATAATGCACCTACACATACATCACATCTCATGCAGAGTTTTTCAGGTGAAACATCAAATCACCCAGGTGACTCAGCCCCACTACAGCCCAGATTTGGTGCCCTGTGACTTCTGGCTTTTCTCAAAACTAAAAATCACCTTTGAAAGGGAAGAGATTTTAGACCATCGATCAGATTCAGGAAAATATGATAGGGCAGCTGATGGCGATTGGGAAAACTGTGTGAGGTCCCAAGGTGCCTACTATAAGGGGACCAAGGTGTCATTGTCCTATGCATAATGTTTCTTGTATCTTGTATCTTCTTCAATAATTGTCTCTTTTCTTCGTAGTACATGGCTGGATACCTTCTGGACTGACCTTGTATTTCTGGCAGTGGACTCATATCCAGACTACTGTAAACCCCTTATAAATGAAAAAGAGACTGGCAATGCTTCCTGGACAAAACACTCAAATAGGCTCTTCACTGAAGAAGTTATCCAAATGGCCAGTATACATATAAAAAATTGCTGGACAACATTAACCGTCAAGGAAATGCAAACTTAAAATCACAATGAGAAATTAATACAACCTCACCAGAATGGCTGTGTGTTTGCAAAAATGTAGAACAACTGGAAATCTCACACATTGCTGGCTGGGGTGTGAAGTGATCTACTTTAGAAACCTTTTTGCAGTATCTCGTAAAGCCAGTGTCCCCTGTGACTGTGCACTTCCAATCTTGGATATATTTCCAACAGGAATGAGTGCCTAAGCTCATCAAAAGACATGCACTCGAATGTTCACAGCTACTTTGAGAATACCCTCAAACTATAAACACTACAAAAGGTTAAATTGCGGTATAGTAAACAATGGAGTACTAATAAATTGTGAAAAAAAATTGTGTGTGTGTGTGTGTGTGTTTCTCCGTTTCTCCTGTTGTTGCTATCTAAGGAATAGTCAAGATCAGTTCTTAAAAACTAGGGGGAAAGGAAAGAGAATTAGCAAAGAGGTGGGAAAGAACTAGACCATCACTGTGAAGCCAGATACACTGCAATTAGACAAAACAAAACCAATATTATAGACATAAAAGGTAATTTTCAACACTAAGTAAGAAATATGTGTTTCTATTGAACAGCATATTGTACTGCAGTGTGTATGGAAAAATTATTTTAGCCTTCAGGTGCAACTTTACCAAAAACAGAGCCAGGCAGTATAACAGAATACTTTCCCAAGTAGTCACGTAGACATTAGTCTTCCAAAATAGATAAACCTAATTAATTCAGAATAACTTTTCTTCAGAAATGTTTGAGTCATCCAACTTAGATAACTACACATCCAAGATTGCAGCATTTGAGACAGTAAGTCAACCCATGCACAGTAATTATTTTTAAGAGTTAATTTCAACAAGAATGTATTAGCAATTTTTCTCCCACTCGGCCCCCAGGTTACCATAACCTCTAGGCCAGGGGTGAAGGAGTGCAAGTGCCCTGGGACGAGGGAAGAGCGTAGGTTGGCCCCACCCCCCAGAAAACCGAAGCTGATTTCCTCTCCTGACAGCCCATGCCCTGCGGTGAGGCCGCACTGCGCCGGCCAGGTAGACGCGTGGCCCCGCCCCGCCCCCACAGCGTCGGGACGCCGCGTCTCTGTGGAAACGGCCCCACTCGGACGCGGCGGAGACCATTATGGCGGCAGGGGAGCTGGGGAATTTGGGAGGCTACTACTTCAGATACCTGCCTCAGAAAACTTTCCCGTCTCTAAGCACCAAGGAGACCACCAGCCGGCTCCGCCAGTGGTGAGGGGCCGAGGGGCAAGGACGGAAGAGCCCCTTGTCCTTTGGGGCCGGGCGTCGCGGCGGGCCGGGCTGGGGCGGCCCATCCCGAGTGAATCCGCGAGGCAGCGGTGACACACGCGCCGGGGTTCCGTGGGTGGGACTGGCCAAATGTGCTCTCAGGAGGTGCCAGGCCGAAGCTGACGTTTTTTTTCCTCCTCTGCTCCAGGTCTATGCTGGGCAGAATCACGGCACAGGCGTTCGGGTTTGACCAGGTGTTTCAGGCCTATCGGAAGGATGATTTCGTTACGGTCGGTATGGGTGTTGGAGAGCTCCTTGCGTCGCTACTGATTTTGATTTTTCTTTTTTTTTCCCAGTTAGGCATACATTCTTGTGAACACTCAGTTATTCAGTGACGTCGTTTTCCTGGAGCTGGAGAGTAATGAAAGATGCAAGTGACAAGTTCTAAAAGGCTCTTTTACATTTCACCATCCATTTGCTCATCCTTCCATAGAGAGCTTTACAATTTTGGAAAGTCAGTGCCTGCCCCCTCTCCCCGCCCTCCCCTCTCTCTGCAAAATCAGTTTCTGCCTCATTTTTTAGTATATTATCCAGCCTTATCACCAGCTTTAATTACTAGGCTTAGCTTCAAATCACTTTTGGTTTTTTCCCCAAATGAAATCAGCCTTTGTGAGAGCAGGCTCTAAAAGCAGTTCCAGATGAGGAATTCCAAAAAAAGGAGTAAGTCTTTAGCTACTAGAAATGAGTGCTTTGAAAAGGAAAAAACTTGAAAGTACAAGTTCAGGTGTGTTAGTTAAAATTCATTCATGTTATTTTAATTCCTGGGTGTTTTCTCCTCAAATGGAAAATACTGTTATGGTCTGTGATATTATCTTTACCATTCTTGTCCTCAGGCACTGATTTATTCACTTGTTCTCAAACACTTCCTAAGGGCCTACCATGTGCTAGAAATTCTGTGAAGTGCTGGGGATACAAGACCTAACAAGACAGACAAGCCTGGCTTTCAGGGATCTTACAGGCCTGTGGCAAGACTGCCAATAAGTACAGTGAAGAAAATAATATCCTAATTAATAAAACAAAATATTTACTGTGACAGCGTATTAGTTCTCAGGACTGCTGTAGCAAAGTATCACAAAAGAGGTGGCTTAACACCACAGAAATGTGCTATCTCACAGTTTTGGAAGCAAGAAGTTCAAAATCAAGGTGACAGCAGGGTTATGCTCCTTCTGAAATCTGTAGGGAAGAATCCTTCCTAACCTCCTAGCTTCTAGTGGTTGTCAGCAACCCTTGGCACTCCTTGGCTTGCAGCTGCAGAACTTCAATCTCTCCACTTGTCAAAGTCTCCTAGCCCTTCCCTTTCATGTGTCTGTGTCTGTGTCTCTTCTCTTTTTATAAGAACACCAGTAAATATTAGGGGCCCACTCTACTCCAGTAGAACATCATCTTAACTAATTATGTGTGCAACAACCCTGTTTCCAACTAAGATCACTTTCTGAGGTTCCAAGAAGGGCATGAATTTTGGTGGGCTCATTAATTCAACCCTTAACAGAGGGTAAATGGGTTAAATGTCTGTTTCCCTTTCCCTAAGACAATGTTGTAATGTTAATATAATATAATGCTATTATAAAGCTACTGATGATATTTCTTAAATATTCATGGTTAGATTTTTATAGCTTTATATTTTTCATTTATGCTAGCACTGGCTCTCAATGATTTTTTTTTAAAGAAAATCAGGATTTAATGCACTGCATTTGAGAGTACTATAAAAGTTTTAATGTAAGTCACTTATTCTTACTATGTCCCTGCTAGGGGTTGTTAAAAAGATCTGACCTTAGCTTGCAAAGCATATACAGTTTTGGAAGCTAGAAATGTAAAATATTCTTTACAACACAGTAACTTTATTTCTATAATGGAGGTGCTGTAGGCACAGATAAAAAGACCACTCAATAGAGGAGTGTTGGTATTGGGAAAAATTTCACAGAGGACAGTGTAGAATTGATTTGGGTTGTGCAGTAGACACAGAGTTCATTGATAAATTCAAGACTCATCCATAATGCACAACCAATTTCCTTAATACTAGGCAATTTTTTCTAATATTCAAAGTCTTCATGTTTGTTTATCCTAACTTTTTTCCTGTGAGGTAGATGATATTATTCCCATATTTCAGGTCAAAGAAATGTACTCATACAGTCATTATTTTTACTCATGTAACTAATTTGGAGGAAATACAGCATTGTGGCTAAGAGCATGGCCCAAAAGGGGATTTAAATTGAAACTAATGAAACTTCAGGGCTCCTTACTGGCTCAAACTCCTCACTTACAGAAGCCCCTTCTGAGGACCTTTGACTCTACCAATACGCTCACATGGTCATATGTTTTTGGAATTTTTCAAAAATAGATGTTTTTGTATTCTTAGAGCCCCTAAAATTGTGTAAACTTAAGGCCCTATAAAACCTGGATCCTCTTGATTTGTCCTCTAGTTAGCTTTCTGTGTTCGAATTCCAATTCTGCCACTTACATGACATTGGACAAGTTACTTAAACTTCTTTGGCCTCTGTTAACTTTTCTGCAAAATGACACATAGTATTTTTGAGTACAAAAATACTACTGAATATCCGAGAGAATTGTTATGAAAATTAAAAGTAATATATACAAAATACTTCACAAATACCTGGCTTATATTGTTAACATTTGTATACGACTTTACAAAGTTTATTTCTATTGCAGTAGTGACTCCTGTTTGCCAGGTTAGCTTTCAGCACTTTTTATACATTTGTCACTAATCTTTACAACAATCTGGTAAATGTGGTGTTTCGAGCCCATTTTATAGATGAGGAAAACTAAAGCTCAGAATGGTTAAATAATCTGTGCAAGAATGCCCAGCAAATGGCAAAATCCAGGCCTTCTGACTTAAACATCCATGTCACTTCTACAATGCTATAAAACATTGTAACTAAACAAAGGGTATTGCTTAAACCAGAATTCCAGATTTTGGATTTTTCCTTTCAATTTAAAAACATATTATGTTCCAAAGTTCATATGTGAGGTAGTAAATGCTTGGGAAAAAGGAAGGAAACATTCATCCAGAAGGAAACATTGCCTTAGTTCCTGGATCTGTACACCTAAACAAGACAGTTAAGGAGAAGGAAACACCAAAAATAGCATCGCGGAGTGAGCAATGATATCAAACATATCGTGTGCGCAAGGTGCTGTGGTGGCACACAAAAGAAAGTGATTTTTTGACTTTGGTGGTTAGAGGAGGGTTTACAAAAGACAAGTCATTTGAAAGATGTGGAGAAGTTTGTCAGGCAGACAAAGTGGGGGGACAATACTTTAGAAGACCTTTTTGAGCCATGCAAAGGAGTTTGAACTTTATCTAGCTAATGAGAAGTAACTGGAAGGTTTTCAGCAAGGCAGCAAAATGTAAAATACTGAGATCACTGTGGCAGAAGTGTGGAGGGTAGGTAGTTAGGGCTGAGTCTGGAAGCACTGAGACAGTATGTAGTGATGTAGTATGTAGACGGTATGTGGTCTCAATTAACACAGCTGCACCAAGGAAAGAAAGGAGCACCAAAATGGCCTGGAGAGAGGTTTAGGAAAAAGGCAATACATGTGTACTGATAAAATTCTGAGAGTAAGGAGTAAGACAGAGGATGACCAAGTTTCTGATTTGGTTGACGAGTGGCAGATGATGCCGTTAAACGCATAGAAAGTACAAACAAAATGAGCTCAGTTTTAGGCACACTGAACATGAGTTGGGTCTAGGTCGCAGTATCCTAGATAGTTGCCTATAAGATCTCTGAGTCTCAAGAGAGCGCTGGGCTTAGTATACAGTGTTGGCATCTTCACCATAGGATTAGGGATAATGAGGGAAATCTTCCACATAAACTGCAAGGAAGCTCCTTAATTAACAGAGCTTTCCTAGGGTCTGCTCAACACTTCTGCTTACATTTCATGACCAGACTCTGCATGTACCTAATGGCCACATACCACAGAGACTAGAAGTGCAGACTTTTAGCTGAGCAAGTGGCTGTGCCAAATGAAATTGGGATTCCTTAAGGGAAAGGAGAGAATTGGTATTGGATCAGAAACCAGCAGTGTGGATGATACAGTCAAATATCTACTTACATTTCATATGTGTGGCATATAGTAAACATACATTAAAAATTACATAGAAAATAATACTAATTTAGAAATACTTTTTAAACATTTTATGAAACAAGTTTATTCAAATCTTCACATGCATTTTATCATCAGTATCTTTGTTATCACTGTAATTAGTTTATGAATCATCTAATATTTTTCCAAAACACATCAGCTTTCTGAAATAAAGCTATTTGAGATACAAAGAATCCCTTCTAATGCCTCACTGGAAATTCTCTAACAAACCCAAAATACCATTTGCATACATTAGGGCAGGGTGTTTTTTTTTAAATTAATTCTTTAGGTGTATAACTTTAATCCCAATAACATAATTATCTCTTTATTTGAGGGGTCTTTATGAAGCCTTACTTCCATTGGCTCCAGATCAATTCACTGCAGGCTGCTTAGCCTACTTCCATTTATAATGATACCTAGATATAATTGTAAGTTGATACTCCCCAGGAAAAATTACTACAACTTAATTGAATTTCCCCATTTTACTGAATTGTTCAGAAGATCTTCAAAAAGCATTCAAAACTAGTGCTGACTGAGGTTAATTCTAGCTTATTATTTTTCAAACATGTATGTTATATAAACAAAAATATTGGCACAAACACTTTTTGAAGGACTGTAAAGCTATATATAAGGCAACTTTTTTTTCTGAGGAATAATTTTGGGGAAAACTTACTTTCTGTAATTGGGCGTGTATGGTACCTATAACATGTTTACCTTTGTTCTCCACCATTAAATGTAAACTCCTTGGGAACAGGGACTTTGTTTTCTTGGCAAAATGTAGACATTCACAAATACTTGTTAAATGTATTAATCTTCACTACATATACCCGGTCCTCTTCACAGTTCCCTTTCTCATTCATTCTGCCTGGTGTTTTCATGCAAAATTTCCAGGAGTCACCTTTTAATTCCTCTGGCTCCCTTTTTCTCTGCCTCCTTAATATTCATTTACTGCATCTACTTCTATAACTCCCTGTTGGCTGTGGGCTTGACTCAGGTGAATATCAGAACTTCCTGGATTACAGCAGAAGCCTCCCTCCTAACCAGTCTCTATAGCCCTTCAATTCATTCTCTTTATTATCAGAATGAACTTTTAAAAATGACTCTAATCACCTTTTCTCTGTTTAAATCCCTTCAGTGTCTTTACTACCCTTAGATCAAAATACTGATTAGTGTAGGTCAATCTTAGATTAAGATCAAAATTTTTAACTTGACCTACAAGGTCTGCTTTAACTCCCAACTTCATCTGACCATTACCCCTTGAACCCTGGTCACACTGAACCTCTTTACTTTTCTTGAATGCGATGCCCCCTCCTTTCTCACATTAAGGACCTTAAATTTGCCATTTTCTCCACCTTAAAAAATATATATATATGATCTTTAAAGTGTCATGCTAGAACTAGATCAGGACAGCTTGACTGCTAAATTTCCAGGAATCTGTGTTTGCTGATTGCTAAACTGTTAGCAGCTTCGAGTCTACCATGGAAATCAGCAGATGCTAAAAAACAGGGCTTTTTATGGGAGATGAAGTTGGTATCAGTGGTCAAACATTTACCAGTATGCTCCTTTGGCCAGCTAACTGCTACTTACCTCTTCAATCTAAACCTAAATGTTCTTTCTGCATTAACCTTTCTTCCCAATGTCATTAGATTAGATCTTTCTATTATGTACTTCTATAACACCTGGCACTTCTTCATAAAAATCATGGCATATTAGTAATATCTCACTTTTTATCTGTAAACTCCATGAGGGCAGGAACTGTATCCATTTGATTTTGGAATTAGAAGTAAAGTATATTTTTTAGTTGAGTAATGGGAGCAGGAGCCAGATACAGAAGAATAACTGGTAGAGAAGTGAAACAGATTCCTCTTTCAAGAAGCTGTTTAGGAAAAGAGTGATAGCTCGACAGGAATGTTGAAATAAGAGAAATATTTATTTCAACAATCTAAGCACAAAGAACAATTCATAGATTCAACAATCCTTCTCTTCCTATCCCCTACCTTCTCTACCTGTGCCCGCCCTTCCCACAACACTACAACCACCACCTTTGAGGTAATTATTGTTAATGTTTTGGTATATAGCCTTCCGTACATTTCTTTGCATTCATATAAATAGAGGCTATAACTTGTTTTCTATCAGACATTACTCTTAAATTACTCTTTTTCTACCCAAAATGCTTATGGTTTTCCTTCAGAATCAATACAGCAGATGTTTGTTGAGTAACTGGTCTGTGGCAGGCCCCGTTCTAAGTCCTGGGAATATAGCAGTTAGTAAGAAAACAAAGCTCCTACTTTTGTGGAGCTTGCATTCTATTCTAATATGGACTTCCTTTTCAGTAACAGAATACCATCTAGTGTAAATGTACTGTATTTTATTCAACCCTTCTTCTGTTGATGGACATTGAACCTGTTTCCAGGTTTTGACACTGCAAGCAATACTATTAAAAAATTCTTACATTGTACATAAACCTTAATCTATTGGTGGTTTTATTTCTCCAGGACACACACCCAAGAGTGGAATTTGTTGGATCATAAGATATGCATGTTTTTGATGTTCAAGATTGATACCCATTTACTTCCCAAAAGGTGGTAAAAAATTCATACTTTCGTCAGCAGTGTGTGAGAGTGCGTAGTTCCTGGTAGTTTCACCAAAGTTGCCAGTCTTTAAATTTTGCCAGTGTAATGGGTAAAAGTAATGTCTTCTGGTTTTTACTTCCATTTCTCTCACTGGTCTTGAAGTTGAATATCTTTTCAGAAGTTTATTGGCTATTTGTGTTTTTTATGTGACTTTTTATGTCCTTTGGCCATGTTTAAATCAGACTATTTTTAAAATCTTAACCATTGGGGATGTTAGCTCCCATTTAAAAAAATCATATTTGTTGCAAATATTTTCTCCCAATCTCCTGTTTTTCTTTTCTTTTATTGCTTATCATAGACATCATTATTTTTACTTACTGCCTAGCTCCTTTTGAACATACATGTGATTTGAGGGTAATTTTTTTTTTAGGAAGTCCAAAGCGACCCTAAAACATTTGCCTCCTTTACACTCAGAGCACAAACCTGGGGTCCAGGTTTACTAATCAAACATATCGGTGTAGGACTGGGATTTCAAAGTGAGCAACCTAAGGAAAGAGGTGCGCAGAGAATCCATTTCACTGACACAGGTGATGGCACAGGCATTCAGCTTTCAGACAGGGCAGTCCTGGCACAGCAGTGGCTTAGTGAGGAGAACAGGTGGTGACAGCTTCCTTTAGTGCCTGGTAGGGCTGCAGCGAGGAGGAAAACTGTTTCCTCATCAGGGCAGTTGTACATATGATTCTGGGTTGTTTCCAGGGACAGCCTTTAGCCGATTCTTTCCCCCTCCTGAAAAGTACGTGGACTGCCTGAGATGCTTCAGTATCTTTCTCTTCTGATCATTTCAGCTCAAGTCAGCTGCCAGTGCTTGAAACTAAAACTTGAATACTTTATTTTCTTTTGCCATATAAAAATTTTTTTATTTTTAGGAACTCAAACCTATGACTTATCTATGGTGCTTCCTGGATAGAATTAAATTGACAATCACTTTTAGATTTAGTTCTATTTGGGGAGAGATGGTGGTGATTACCAAGACAATTGATTGGGAAAACAAGACTGAAGGAAAACAGAATTTTCATACATTATATAACCACCTCCTTTTCACTGTAAATCATTATTTTCTATTTATTAAGTGTCAAAGATATCTATAATTTGACATACAGTGTCATTCATCGTGTTCCAACTTGAAGGTAACAAAACTTCATTTCTTTGTAAAGCGTTTATTACTTAGACATTTTACCAATTTGTCTTTCCCCAACTGAATTAAATGAGATTTTACTACCGTTAGTTTAAAAGTTGGTTCTTATTATTGTTCATAATAAATTACCTAACTCGTTTCCCTCAAATTTGTATTTTAGGCTTTTTTCAAAGACCCAAATGTTATTCCCAACTTGAAGTTACTTTCAGATTCTGGACAGTGGATTACATTAGGTAAATAAAATTTATTTTTATCTTTTCAGATCACTATTTTACTATTATAATAAAATTTTGCCTCAGGAATTTTTATTAAAATACAAATTGTGAATAGTCATTTGTTTGATAACATCAAGGTCAAATATGATTAGCTATGCCAGGCCTGCCCTGCATCTTTCTCCTGACTTAGCACATAAAAGCGATTTTTCTCTTTTCATTAATTTGGAAAGAACTTTTTTTTGTACCTTCCATGGACTCTGCCGGGTACAGGGAACATTAAAATGAATAAGAGAAAACCTGTATTCAAAGAACTCAATATGTGAAAAAATGGGCAATAATGTATCACAGGTGCTACCATAACAGTGGGAGCAAAAGGAGGGGAGTGGTCCGTTCTACGCAATGGGAAGGGGATCAGGTAAAATCCACTGAGGATGCTTGGGAAAAATCTCATTTGGGGCAGGGTAATGGATTTCTGATAGGAACTAACCACTATGGAATATTCTTTAAAAAATAATACTGCTTAACCCCAGTAATTTAATTTTTTTTAAAGAATACATTAAATCTTAGAAGAGTCTTAAATTCTCAAAGGGAGAACTTTACATAGCTGATGTTTACATGATGCAGCGAAACACAGATAGAAATATTTAGAAACTTACCTAAACACTTAGGAACACTCCAATCTCTAAATAACTCTCAGGTCAAGGAATAAATCAGAGCATTAATAGGTTATTTTGAAAACAAAAACACGAACAATATATTTTTTAATGTATATTTTATTTTATTTTTATTTTTAAAATTACAGTTGATATACAATACTATTTTAGTTTCAGGTGTACATCCCCATGACCAGACATTTATATAACTTATGAAGTGCTCATCCCAATAAGTCTAGTATCCATGTGACACCAAACATGGTTATCACAGTATTATTGACTATATTCCCAACACTGTTCTTTATACCCCCATGACCGTTTTTACTATTGGCCATTTGTACTTCTTAATCTCTTCACCTTTTTTCACCTGTTCCCCAACTGGCAACCATCAGTTTGTATATGAACACTATATGTTTAATTTTAGATTGAGGCCTCTTAATCATCATTCCATTCAGAAGGAAAATCTGGCTGGTAACATAAATTGTGCTCAAGAAAAAGCAAGTTGATTTTAAATTGAAAGGGATCACTTCGGTGAATTCTTACATTGCATTTTTATGAAATTCTAGTAGCCTTGCACAAAAATAACTTTTCTTAGTATTAGTCAAAAACAAGATTACAAACAGTTCATGATGTTAGACTTAGCAGGTCAGATTTTATTGCTTTTGGCTAAGGGACTACTGCAAAATTTACAGAGTAAAAAACTGGTACAGCATGATCTTCAGACTACTTACAAAGTTAAACTGAAGATCTGAGCAAAATTTACCAATTCAGAGTCTTCAAAAGGAAATAATGAGCTATGTATCACAGTGTTTATAAAGCATGTTTACAGTAACCAGTCAATTCATTTACAAAAAATAAGACTCATTGAAAAAAAATGTTCAACCTTCCCCCATGTTGGTACATATTTCACAAAACACTTTTTTTTAATTTTTAAAAAAAGGCATTGCAAAAAGAAAGGTTCTAAAACTCCACATGTGCCTGACAGAATCAATTAGAAGTACTCTGAAAAATAAGGCAAAAGAGGTAGCACTCATTTCAGAAGCAGATGCTTCTAGTGGATTGCTAGTATTCTTCCATTAGTTTGTTTTTATCTCTCCCTACTTACTTTTCTTCTTCTGAAATATGGTCACCTTCCCTCTAATTTTCCTTTGGGGCCCTTGATAAACAAAGAAACAGCTTTTTAAAATGAGAACAAGAATATTCTTCTTGCAAGTGAACGAATGTTAAAGACAGTGAGATGGAACCTCCTTTACTACTGACCGCACTGCCTTGATTGCCAGCTGCGCGTGCTGCTTCATCCTCTCAGCCAGCAGCCATAGCCCCCTTCTTTTAGCCACTTTGCCCTTTTTTTGACTTAGATATAATGGATGTGTTCTATGTGCTCAGCTAAGAGCATTATACATGTTATAATTCTCAAAGCAGCTCTCAGATATATATTTATATCTATATCTATAGATATCTATATGTCTACTATATATCTATATCTATCTATATATCTACTATATATATCTATATCTATAGATATCTATATGTCTACTATATATCTATATCTATATCTGTCTATCTATCTATATATAAAATTTCACAAATGAGGAGTCAGAGGCATGAGCTAAGTAATTACATTACTCTGGATAGAATAGAGATTCAAATCCAGGCTCCAAAATTCAAGACCTTGACTACTGCACCATCCTGCCTCTGCCACTTTCACATTAATGAGGTTGCCAGGAAAGCACAAATTTGGACACAAAATAAAAGTGAGACATCCAGTGTATTATAATGCTACTATCAAGGCGAAAAAATAATACATTTTAATTTTCTGTGTGATCAGAGCACTATATATCTAATACATGCTGGAGACATAAT
This sequence comes from Mormoops blainvillei, assembly GCA_004026545.1. Classification (NCBI taxonomy): domain Eukaryota; kingdom Metazoa; phylum Chordata; class Mammalia; order Chiroptera; family Mormoopidae; genus Mormoops; species Mormoops blainvillei. Next base: position 242,800 of record PVJD01000295.1, read on the forward strand.
TTAACCAAATTCCTACATAACAGGTAGCATGCGCTATGGACTGAATCATATCCCTCCAAAATTCTTATATTGAAGCCTTAACCTTCATTGTGATACTCTTTGGAGATGAGGACTTTAGGGGCTCTCATGATGGGATTAGCGCCCTTATTAGAAGGGGAGGAAATAGCAGAGCTCTCTGCAATATGTGAACAAAGGTAGAAAGCAGCCATCTGTAAAACAAGAAGAGTCTTCACCAGGAATCAAATCAGCCAGCACCTTTACCTTGGGCTTCCTAGCCTCCAGAGCTGTGAGAAATAAATGTCTGTTGTTTAAACCCCCCACACTATGGTATTACGTGACAGCAGCCTGATCTAACTAACACAGGCTTTGGAAGTGGAGTGCTACTGTAACAAATAACTAAAACTGTGGAACTGTTTGACATTGTGTAACAGAAATGGGTATAGGCTGAATGACTTTTGAGGTGCATGCTGAAAATATAGATGTTAAGATCGATTCTAGCGAGTGTTGAGAGGGAAATGAGGAACATTACTGGAAACTGGTGGAACAGCAGTCCTTGTCATAAAATGGTGGAGAACCTGACAGAACTGTTTTATGGAAGGTAGAACTCATAAGTGATGAAACTGGATATTTAATTGAGGAGACTTCTAAGCAAAGTTTCAAAGAATCAGTGTAGGTCCTCTAGAATGCTTATTGTACAATATGAAAAGAGAGAGATAAATTGAACAAGGACTTCTTAAGCAAAAAGGAGCCAGAACTTGAAGACTTGGAAAATTCTCAGCATATCCATATTGAGAAAAAACAGGAAAGCTTGTTCTGAAGAGAACACTAAGAGTGGCTGAGCAGCCATTTGATAGAGAGATCACAGGTTCAGTTTATGGACTTAATCAGCCTTTTCAGCAGAAGCCAGGAACAGAGATGGGGATTTTACGGGCAAAGACACGCCAATTAGAACTAAAGGGAGCAGGGGAAAAAAAAAAAAGACATAGTGAAGGCTGTCAAATATTTTATATCCTACAGGACCATACCATAGAGCCATTGAACTGCAAACATGCTCTGTTTTTCAAGAAGAGAGAAGGACTGAGAACGCAATTCAGAGACCATCAGGACCACCCTCTCAGTTTCAACAACTCACCTCAACTTGGGGAGAGAATCACAGAGGCAGAGCCACAGCCCTAGTGAATCTGGAAGGCAGCATATTGAACCAAAGAGGATTATTCCTGGAGCTTAAAATCTAATGGAATTTGCCTTGATAAGTTTTAGGCTTGCTTGAAATCATCATTCTTCCTTCTTTTCTATTTCTCCCTTTTGGAATGGAAATGTCCGTCCCTATGCCTGTCTCACTATTGTATTTTGGAAGCACATAACTTGTGTGGTTTCACAGGCTCATAGCTGGAGAGGAATTTTGCCTTAGGGTGAATCTTAATCTCTAGTCTCACCCATACCTGATTTAGATGGTATTTAGATGAGACTTTGGACTTTTAGACTTTAGAGTTGATGCTGGAATGATTAAGACTTTGGGTACTGTTTAGATAGAATAAATATATTTTATATATGAGAAGGACATGAAGTTTGGGGTCCAGGGGAAGAATGCTATGGACTGAATTGTGTCCCTTCAAAATTCATGTATTGAAGTCCTGACCTTACCTATGACTTCATCTAACCCTAATATCCAAATATCCAAATATCATTACATTGCGGATTAGGGCTTCAACATAATAATTTTAGAGGGACACAATTCAGTCCATAGCAAATGCTATTTCTATGCCTCAGATTAAGTGGTCTGTATTTAACTATCTTCTTCTCAGCATCCAAACCCTTCTGTCACTCCTCAAATCAGAGCTTGGGTACATTTGTTAAAATGGCAGGTTGCCCAATATTAATCCCTAATTCTGTGGCCACCAACCCATCGTCGAAGACTGTCTTGCTCTTCACTGCTCTTGTTTTTTGGTCTTGTAATATTTCTTAGATCTACTCAGTTATTTTCTGTGGCTTTTTCACTGTAATCCCCCAGAAGATTTTGCTTCTAAAACAAAAGGAGCTTTTCTTAGCAGTAATACTTTTGAAATTATTGAAGCGTATACAGTTCTTGGCTCTGGGCATTCTTTTTGCCTTTACACTAGCCCAGCTCAGGTCCTAGCAGGACTCTAGGTGGACAGCCAGAGGGAGGAAGTGCAAATAATCACCAATATTACTCCTCTGAATCTCAAGTGTCTTATAGGGTCAAAGAGTTGGCAAATCGAGAGAGAGTATACCAAGGGCCACCACATCTTTGTATACAATCTCCCTAGCTAAAGAAAGAAGACGCCACTCCACTATATCTGAGTGAGAGCATGTATATATACATGGATGCAAAAAAAGAGAAATTGAGTGATTCATTGAGGCAATAATAAAGATATTCACTTTAATTTTTATGTATTTCTGTAATTTAATAGAACTCCTAGTAATGAAAAATCCATGCCTGAAAGACATATTCAGGAAATAAGTAGGGAGGAGGAAGAACTAAAACTACAAGAGAAAAAATAGACAAAAGACCATGATTTCAAATTCTCTAATTCTAAACTTGTGATAACTTGGTTAGGGCTTAGTTTGAAATTTACCTTATAGAGAGAAACTTTTTTTTGCAATAAACACTGTAAATAAGGTCAGAAGAAATTTTTAGATGGAGAAGAACATTTTCAAGACATCCTTAAGGACTTTAGAAATACCTAGTAGTTACATTAATTAAAATTTTTGTAATATGCATTAAGGAACATACAAATCCAAAGTCATATAAAGTAATTCCTGTGCTTTTATAGGTAATTCTGATATACAAGGTCTATCCAGAAAAAGTCCAGGCATTGTTAATATAATGAGAGTAGTTTGCATGACATCAGCGTAACCTAGCAGCCAAGAAGAGTGGACTGGAATACATACACATGAACAATGACGACTTCACTGTTCTAGTTAGTGGGGGTGATAGATGCTTTTGAGTGAGCGTGTGTACTGTGTGGTCATTGCATTCAAAACAACTGAGCAAGTAGAGCAATAAATCTGCATCAAATTTTGCATTAAGTTCAACGTTCCTCCATGGAAACCATGCAGATGAGTCAGAAGGCTTACAGGGATGATGCAATGAGTGCAGCACAAGTAAAAGTGTAGCACAAATGCTTCAAAGATGGTCAAGAATCTGTTGAAAGTGATCCGTGTTCTGGAAGACCTGCCACAAGCAAACATCTGAGAATGTTGAAAGTGTGCAGGATGCAATCAACAAAGATTAGTGACTAACAGTTTGAAAACCAGAAGCTGATCTGGGGATTCCAAAAACTACTGTGTTGGAGATTTTGATGTAGGATCTTGGCAGGAAACATGTCATGGCAAAATTTGTTTCACGGTTTCTGCTATCAGAGCAGAAGGAACATCATGCAGTAGTTGCTAATGGCTTAATTCAAACCATTACCAATGAACCACATTTCCTCAAGAAGGCCATTACCAGAGATAAATTGTGGTTCTACCACTGTGATCCGGAAATAAAGGCCCAGTCATCCCAATGGAAGTTGTCTGGCTCTCCACACCCAAAGAAGGCATGGGAAAGTGGCAGCAAGATCAAGACCATGTTAACTGTGTTTTTTCATTGGGAAGGTGTTGTCCATTCATGAGTATGTCCCTCCAGGCCAAACAATTACTAAGGAGTACCACCTCAATACTCTTCATAGGTTGAGAGATGCAATACAATGAAAACAACCACAGCTATGGGCAACTGGTGATTGACAACTTCATCACAGCAATGCAACCACTCATGCATCACATCTTGTGCAAAGTTTTTTGGTGAAACATCAAATCACCCAGGCAACCCAGGCCCCCAACAGCCCAGGTTTGGCACCCTTCAACTTCTGGCTTTTCCCAAAACTAAAATCACCTTTGAAAGGGAAGAGATTTCAGACTGTCAATGAGATTCAGAAAAATATGAGGGGGTAGCTGATGGTGATTCCAGCAAAGGATTTTTCAGAGTGTTTTAAACAGTGGAAGAGATGCTAGCAGAATTGTGTGAGGTCCCAAGGTGCCTATTTTGAAGGGGACAGAGCATCATTGTCCTATGTACAATGTTTCTTATATCTTGTATCTTCTTCAGTATTAAATACCTCTATTTTTCGTAGTGCATGGCTGGATACTTTCTGAACAGAACTTGTATGCATTAAAAGTGATCTAAGAACCCTGTACTACACACACAATAAAAAAACTGCTTCATTTTAAAGCACTTTCTAATTTACATGTCTTTCATCTAGGTCTGAAATGGTGAAATTTTGCTATAAACTTTTAATGATTATTAAAAAACAAAAAGTTGCAAAATAAAAATTTTATAAAATTCTTTAATGTATCTTTTAAATATATCAAAATGTGTTAGATTTTTTTACTTTAAACCTCTGCATAGCAATACTTGTTTCGGAAATAATTGAGAATGCTTAATTAATTTTTATATGTGTATTTATAAAATATTGTTTTTCAGGAACTGAAGTGAAAAAAATTGAAGCTATAAATGTTCCTTGCACACAGCTTTCAATGTCATTTTTTAGACGGTTATACAATGAAGATATTGTACGAGACAGTGGACATATTGTTAAATGTTTAGATTCTTTTTGTGATCCCTTTCTTATTTCTGATGAATTACGAAAGGTAAGTACAGAATTTTTAAATTTCACAATAGAATTTTGTTTCAGGAAATGCTCCTTATCAAAATGTTTGCCTGTCTGAAATCCATAAAATACCTCTTATCAATGAATAATGATCAGCAGTAATTATTACATGGTAAGTTTCTTGGAGGAGAGTTTTACTATCAATTATTTATGTCTTTCAGAAGTTACCAACCAGGTGCTACTGACATCTAATGGGTTGAGGCCAAGGATGTGTGGCCTCATAGCACACAGGACAACACAGGATAGACCCTCACAACAAAGATATCTGGCCCAAAATGTCAATAGTGTTAATGTAGAGAAATCCTGGTGAATGTGGTACTCTTAACATATCAAATGGGTTTTTACAAACGTACCTGAAGTAAAAGAATTTTTTATCTCATCACTAAAATCAAAAGAGCCATTTGATTAGGTTAATTATGTTTTGGTGAGAGTAGTACTGAACTTGGAATCATATTTTTTACCTAATTTCTGAGTTATGTATTATTTACAAGGTAATAGTAGCCTTAGACAATTCAGTCAATATCTTGAGCCTCAAGATCTTACCTGTACAACATGGAGATCAAAATGTCCATTCTAGGCCCTGGTTGGATAGCTCAGTTGATTAGAGCCTTGTCCTGATATGCCAAGTTTGTGGGTTTGATCCCTGGTCAGGGCACATACAAGAATCAACCAGTGAATGCATAAATAAGTGGAGCAATAAATTGATGTTTCTCTCCTTCTCTCATTCTCTTTCTTTCTACCTTTCTCACTCTCTAAAATCAATAAATGAAAAATTTTATAAATATCCATTCTACCTTCTTCCTGAAAGTGTTGAGAAAATGAGAAAGCATTTAAGTACACTTTTTTGAAAATATGAACTGCTATTGAAATATTATTTTAATTTTTGAAAAAGAATATTTACAAAGTGGTTACAAACTAGGGCTTCGTTATCAAATACATATAGGTTCAAATCCAGGCTCTGCCACTTAATAACTGATACTTAACCTCTCTAAGCCTCAATTTCTTTATCTATAAAATGGGAAAAGTATGAGAATTATGTGACCTAATGCATTTAAAGTGCTTAGCACAATACCTGACACTTATTAAGCTTTGGATAATATTACCTACTACTACTAATTACTATTATTATTCTACATTAAGAGAGGTGGAAGATATACAAGTCTAATGTATTAGACAGAAATGAACTAGGGAAGCTACTGATGCACCATAATGGGCAGAGCAATCTTGTCTGAGGGAGTCCAGAAAGCATCCAGCTAGTCTATACATTGAGCTACACTAGTACAATACCTAAGAGAACTCTTAGTTTAAGAAAATAAAATGAACTAATTAAAAATAATCAAACTCACCTGAGACTGTATATAGTTTGGTCTAAAGTGAATTTATATGTAACGATAATATAAATACTATACAGTGGGGATCTGATATTAATCTCTACTCCTTCTTACCAAGGATTGGAAACTATCATTCAGAAATTGTCTGATCTAGTCTGGGTTTCTCTCCTTTGGGTATGACTAATCTCAGTTCTTCTTTCTGTCACTGATCGGTGTTGGCTTACTTAACTTTTTTATTCTCAAGGCCCTTACCCCTAATTTTGGAGAGTTCATCAACACTTCTATGGAGAGAGCTTCAGCAATGGGCTTTTTGAAAAAGAGGATTTGTTTTCCAACAGAGTACTTTGTTTAAAACTGCCTGCTGTGACCTGTTTTATTTATGCCATGAATAGCACCTCTATTCAGGAAGTGCTGGGACTCTTTTTCTGCTAGTTGCCTATATGTTTTGCTCCTGTTCTTTGCAACTCTGTGGCAACAGAAACCTTTTTTTGGTTGCTTTCTGACTGAAAAATGAATAACTTCCAGATTTAGCCTGAAATTAGGGGCCCCCATTGTGCAGCAACACAGATTCTATTGGTACACTGTGTAACATAAGTACTGATGATAATAACCTCCTTCTTACTGCAGCTCAGAAGTTTGGCTAATTAGCCATTGCATACAAATCTCTTAGGGCTATACAGCTACATCTACATGTGAATGGAGACGGTGATCAGCCATAGGATGCTATTATTTTAACATTCATTTCAAAAATTTTTCTAATTATTTTAATTTTAATGTTTTTATTTTTATTTTATTTTTTCTTTTACTTTCTAAAAATCTCCCTCCCACCTCCCCACTGATAACCCTCCATGTGATCTCCATTTCTGTGATTCTGTTCCTGTTCTAGCAGTTTGCTTAGTTTGTTTTTGTTTTTGCTTTTTTAGGTTCAGTTGTTGATAGTTGTGAATTTGTTGTCATTTTACTGCTCATATTTTTTATGTTCTTTTTCTTAAATAAGTCCCTTTAATATTTCATTTAATAAGGGCTTAGCGATGATGAACTCCTTTAATTTTACTTTATCTGGGAAGTACTTTACCTTCCCTTTCATTCTAAATGATAGTTTTGCTGAATAGAGTATTCTTGGATGTAGGTCCTTGCCTTTCATGACTTTGAATATTTCTTTTCAGCCCCTTCTTGCCTGTAAGGTTTGTTTTGAGAAATCAGCTGATAGTCTTTTGGGAACTCCCGTGTAGGTAACTCTCTCCTTTTCTTTTGCTGCTTTTAAGACTCTCTCCTTATCTTTAATCTTGGGTAATTTAATGATGATGTGCCTTGGTATGTACTTCCTTGGGTCCAACTTCTTTGGGACTCTCTGAGCTTCCTGGACTTCCTGGAAGCCTATTTCCTTTGCGTGACTGGGGAAGTTCTCATTCATTATTTTTTCAAATAAGTTTTCAATTTCTTGCTCTTCCTCTTCTTTTGGCACCCCTATGATTCAGATGTTGGAGTATTTAAAGTTATCCCAGAGGTTTCTAAGCCTCTCCTCATTTTTTGGAATTCTTGTTTCTTTATTCTGTTGTGGTTGAATACTTATTTCTTATTTTTGCTCCAAATTGTTGATTTGAGTCCCGGTTTCTGTTCCCTGTGTATTTTTCTTTATTTCACTTTGCATAGCCTTCGCTTTTTCCTCCCTTTTGCATTCATACTCCACCAATTCTGTGAGCATCCAGATTACCAGTGTTTTGAACTCTGCATCTGTTAGTTGGGTATCTCTTCATTGCTTAGTTCTATTTTCGGAGCTTTGATCTGTTCTTTCATTTGGGCCAAATTTTTTTGTCTGGTCGTACCTATTACAAGGTGAGGGGCACAGCCTTAGGTGTTCACCAGGGTGGGACAACCCATGTCACTGCCTTGTGACACTGTATGTGGCGGAGGGGCCCAAGGGGGAACAATGGTACTTGCTTGGCTCTTGGCCGGCTTTCAGTCACTTCCCCTGCTACCCAAAAGCAAATTGGGACCTTCTGGTGCTGATTCCCAGGTGGGTGGGTTTGTGTACATTCTAGGACCCTGTGGGTCTCTCAAATGACTCTCCTGTGAGACTGGCATTTTCTCCGGCTAGTGCAACCCCCATAGATTTTTACCGGTAGAGGTTTTGAGGCTTTTTCCGCACCAGAACCCTGGGTTGTGCAGTCTCTCTCACTCCCCAGTTGTTCCTCCCTGTTTATCTGCATGCAGATGTGGGACCACCAGCTACCATCTCACCTGCCCAGTCCTCCAGCCACCACCTTGCCTCATCCCCTCTGTCCTGGCTTCCCATCTCTATGTCTGCCCCTCCTACCAGTCTGGGTGAATGTTTCTTTTTTAACTCCTTGGTTGTTGGACTTCCATACAGTTCGATTTTCTGGCAGTTCTCATTATGTTTTGTTTTTAAATTTGTTGTTTTCCTTCTTTTGGTTCTGCAAGGAGTCAAAGTGTATCTGCCTACACCTCCATCTTGGCCAGAAGTCTCTAATTATTGTAATTTTTAAATTGCACAGCCTAATCAATTCAATATATGAGAGTGTTCATAAGAAATGTATTAACTATTCATTCTTTTTTAATAAAATTTATTGGGTGACATTGGTTAATAGGATCTGTATATTGCATTGTGTGCCCACCGCCTGAAGTCAGATCATCTTCCATCACCATATATTTAAACTATTCATTCTTAAGAGCTTTAGTCACCATTGCATTAAGCCAGATCTTTACGTAGCTACAAACTTGGGCTTTAGTATCACACCATTCCTTACAGAGGGAGAAAGAGGAAAAGATGAGAGATGTACACGTGACACACCAGAGGGCAGTAAACTATGGACCACTTCCCCTTACCTGTCTTTTACCAAATATAACTTTGACTTTCATGAAGTCATTATAAGTAAACAGTGTATAGACAACACCATAGAGTTTACGTTTCAAAATGCCTCATGTAATGATCTTGTGATGGATTTTCATTTGAGATTGGGGTAAATAAAGCATTAAGCTTAATGAGTTCTTACAATTAAACATACTTCTTGCTAATAGACAGTGATTGCTATTACCCCAGATTGTATAACTTGTTTTCCTCTTTTATCTGTAGGGTGGCGTTAAGAGTATGTACAATTTTTATAGCTTTTCTCCATGTGGAGTTCTTTATGCATATCTGTTTTCTCTTCCCTTTTTGTTTCTTAGTAACAATTTTTTCTTTGTTTTTATCTTGTCTATATTTTACTGTTAGCTATTTCACCTTTTTTAAAAGTAGATGGGGTATAAACAATTTAATAAAAGAAATATATGTTATAACATACATTCATTACTTGTTCATTTTCACCACAGTCAAAAAGTAATTAATTGCCTGTAATGCCCAATGGTATAAGAAAATCCCCAACATCAGAGCTAGTCAAACTATTTTCTGAAAGTGGTAGCAAGGTCTCAATACAGCAAAAGTTAATGTAGATTGACAATGTGTAAGGTGATATTATTAGAGAAGAGCAGGAAAAGGAGAGGTGGTTCTGAGGCTCTAATTATCTGATAGTTAAAAATGGAGTAACTGTGGGGGTAAGGAAAGTAGTGATCCAAATACTGTAAGCTGAGAGCACTTAAAAAATGACCATTATGTTTAGCCTCCATAGAAGCAAAGACTATAGACCTAATGTGATGGAGAAAAATCTCTATTTATTTGTGCTCCTATTGTTTCCAAGGAAGATTTAAGGTGACTCAACACTAAATTGCAATAGCACTAAAACAATTACCAAAGAGAAAAACTAGAACAAAAGATAGTGTAGAAGAGAAGGCTTAGATTTAAATTTATTTCTTTCATAGAAGGTCAGTATCTAACAATAAAATGGGGTGAAAACAAGTGCTGCAGGTCTCTTAGATCATGCTCTCCAATTGCCTCAGGATTGATTATTAAAATAGGACTAAGGTTATTTTTAAATATATAAGTTGAACTTTCAAAAGCATAAAAGTTACAGTCTCACATTATATTAAGATGAATTTTGTCATCTTACATAGGTTTTGCTAGTGGAAGACTCAGAAAAATATGAAATATTCAGCCAACCAGATAGAGAAGAGTTCCTGTTTTGTCTTTTCAAACATCTTTGCCTTGGTGGAGCCCTTTGTCAATATGAGGATGTGCTTAACCCATATCTGGAAACAACAAAGCTTATCTATAAGGATCTAGTGAGGTAATGTTGCTAGATTACAATAAGTTAAACACCTGGTTAATAGAGTAAATAATTTAACTGGGGTGGGGTTACCCAGCATCTCTTTGTGGTCCTATAAGCGACCAAAATGTATAAAAATGGCACCATCCTGACCCCCTTGTTATAACCTCTGCCACTCCCAGGCTAGAGAATGTCTAGATTTCCCTGACATTTTTTAGTGCTCTGTCCCCTCACTCTTCATCTGCTGCTTCTCCTTGTTCCCTCATTCAGACCTGTTACCCACTCCATTCCTCATTAGAAACTGCCATCTTTCAGGTCTCTTTTTTTTTTTAAGTATACTTTATTCATTATGCTATTACAGTTGTCCCATTTTTTTCTCCCCATTATTCCCTCCACTGCACCCAGCCTCCCAACAGCATTCCCCTCGCCCCCTTAGTTCACATCTATGGGTCATGCATATAAGTTCCTTGGTTTCTCCTTTCCTATACTAAACCTACCCCTATCTATCTTGTACCTACCATTTATGCTTCTTATTCCCTTTACCTTTCCCCCATTCCCCCACTGTCCCTACCCCACTGATAACCCTCCACATGATCTCCGTTTCTGGGTTTCCTTTTTTGCCGCAGGCCTCTTTTAAATCTCAAGAAAACATGAGCTTCCCTCAGGATATTTGAATTTGCTTGACTAATAATAGAAAAAAATGATTACCTTTGTTCTAAAGAGATGGAAGAATTTTCATCTATGTGTAATCTTTACTTTTGCAAACTAATCCCAAGTCCCCATTTGTTTTAGGTATTTTACTAGAGTTTTATTTTTCTTTTCAAAGATCAAATGAGGGTTAAAACTTTATGCCTTCAATTTATACTTTAATTTTCAGTGAAGTGAAAGTTCTTTCATTGGGTTTTTCAGTGATGAAGATATTGGATCATCTTTACAGGCAAAGGCGATAGGAACAAGTAAAACAGACAATCCCAGACTTTAGTTATAAAATATGCTTTACTAGGAAAACAACAGAATTTGCTTCTTACCAAACTCTTGACTGTTACTTACACTCAGCACCTTAATTCTTTTATTTATTCCATGTGTCATATAGCTATACAGCAAACTGCATGATTTAGCTATTTTATTTAGTTAATTTCTGATATATGGTTTTAAAAACAAAAATATTTCTATAACTGATCTCTGATTTTTATGAAAAAAATTAGTAAAGATTGTCGAAGAGATTCATTAGTAACAGAATTTGAGAAAAAGCTTTCATATACCTACATCAAACATACTCTGTCCTTATCATTTGTAGTACATGAAAACTTACAAGACCACATCTAGCACTCCCTGTAGATACTTCTCATTATACCATAGACATACACATGCTGCCACCAAAGTGTGTTGTCCTTCATCAGCCACATGAACCTGTGGAATTCCTCAATACCGTGCAAGGTGGAGGAGGAAATTCTGTTGGAGATACTTGAAACATTGAAGAAATTTCTGCTTTCTCCAACATTCCCTTCCCTGGTTTCCCACCTGTGAACCTCTTCTACACTCTTTGGGTGCTAAGAAAAAGTATGACTCAAAGAGTAATGGTCACTTGTTAAATGAGTAGCCAAAATTCATGACATCTTACAGGTAAATAGGAATTGTGTCCATGGAATCACTTAAACAGGCAGCCAGCTAGTGTTAATATTGTGCACAGAGCTCTGCCAGACTCTAAGGAGAATACAAGAGGAGCATCAGACAGTCCTTAACCTTAAGGAAATTACAACAAACTAACATTAAATAATTGTAAAGTAATCATTTAAAATCTTTTATAAGTAGAATTTTTATATAATCAAATGTTCAATTAATTATAAGCAAATGTTTACAGCTCTAGATACTTTAATAAATACTCCAGAAATTGAAAAGAGGAAATTGTCAACATCAATAGTCAGGGAAGTCTTCAGGGATTCAAACAGAGTCTGTGAGCACCGGCAAAGTCTGTTCCCACTTCAGGGGAGGTGCACCACAAGTCCACATGGTAGGGAAGACTGAGAAGAAGCACAGCCCAATTATAGCACAACTTTTTTTTTTTTTTGAGAACCAAAAATATTTCTCTCATGATCCAAGTTTAAGCATGCTTATTAAGAATTTCTTTGCTGAATGAGGACAGGACATGAAATTGCCTTTGCAGAGCAACTTCAGTGGAAGTCATAGTTAGAATAAATATTTGGCTAAGATGGCTTAGATGCCAACACAAAGCAATTGAATAGAATAAATTATCTCAGAATCCCTTAAGAGGTATACTGGTTTGCTTATCACATGCACTACTTGTGGCTTTTCTGATATTGGCTAGGCTGATTTGGGTCAGATCCTGTATCAATTGGTTAAGGTAAAGATGTAGGGTAAACTAATAGAGCAGTTATTAAGTAATATGAGGTCTGCCCAGAAAATATGAGGTTGTTAATAAAATGAGAACTGTTAGCAGGACATCAGTGTAGCCTGGCAGCCAAGGAGAGTGGACTGGAATGTGCATGTGTGAACAATGACAACTTTACTGTACTAGTCATTGGGGGCGGTAGACACCTTTGAGTGAGCACATGTACTGTGTAACAGTCACATTCAAAATGACTGAGCTAGCAGAGTGACGAATCAGCATCAAATTTTGCATTAAGCTTTAACATTCCTCCTAGGTAACTATTTGGATGATTCAGAAGGCCACAGCTATGGGCAACTGTTGACTGGTAGCTTCATCACAACAATGCACTCGCTCATGCATCACATCTTGTGCAGTCTTTTGGTGAAACATCAAATCACTCAGGCAACTCAGCCCCATTACAGCCCAGATTTGGTGCCCTGTGATTTCTGGCTTTTCCCAAAACTAAAATCACCTTTGAAAAGGAAGAGAATTCAGACAGACCATCAATGAGATTCAGGAAAATACAATGGCGTGGCTGATGGCGATTAAGAACTGTGTGAGACCCCAAGATGCCTACTTTGAAGGGAACTGAGGCATCATTGTCCTATGTACAATGTTTCTTATACCTTGTGTCTTCAATAAATGCCTCTATTTTTCATATTACATGGCTGAATACTTTCTAGACAGACCTCAGTATATAATTTGAAGACACATAGGTAGAACATGAAGCATCATCAGTAATTTCTCAGAATTGTGAGCCACATGTCCAATTAAGTCATTTGTACAAGCTAATTTAACCAAGAAGTATATTTTTTCCTGTTCCTTTACCTGAATTTTGGATGCTTTTACATTATTTAGAAAAACATCTGCTATCTTTCTAGTTATACGTGCAGTATCTGCTTTGCAGTATGTAACCTGCCCTTACAGATAAATGTCATCACTAATCCATTCTGACAAAGGAGTCCATTCTTATATTTGTGGATGTTGGGGACACATTACAGAGCCTGATTTTAGGAGTCTCTGACTCAAACAGAAGGATAAAAAGCATTTGTAAGATATTTTATCCCTTATCATTATTACAAGTCCTATAAAATACACCTTAGAAAGTGTTGGAAAATACCTTCTTTTTAAGTTTTATGATTTTTTAAATAATATATGCAATACTTTAGACCCATTTTATTAGATAGTAAATGATCAACTGTTTCATTACATTTCAAAAATGTCTATGCAGAGATAATTCTATAGTTACTGATGGTGCCTGTGTCTTATCTACTTTAGACATTAAACACATGCTCTTGTCAAAGTTTTGGAGAGGTTCCGCAAACCTCGTATCTGCCCCAGATGTAAAATTTTATTATTTGAACTGAGAGGTTTAGATTATAGACTTCAGATGCTAATTAAGCAGTGGGATTTTTATTTCTTAAAATGAGCAGAGTTACTTAGAATGTTCTGTATGCCATATTTAGAGTCAATATGGAACTGATCCTCAGAAATTAGCACAAATGATATTATTAAGAACCATTTATTTTATTTCTAGGTGATTAGTATAATCACACTTTAAAAAGAACTATGTGGAAATTATGTCCCAGCATCCTTAAAAATCTATCTGGAGAGTGAGTTAGTGATTACCAAAAATCTGATACAAGGCAATGATTAGTAGCATAGCTGAAGTCACTAATGGATATCACTTTACATTTAGTTTCTTTTTTTTTTAAGTGATACCAGACAGGTGATATTGTACTTGACCTATAAAAATTTAGACAAATTATCTTATGAGATATTTTAATGTAATAGTAATATAGGATTAGAGGTAATAAAATGGAGCAACACGATTTATTTGTTAGGAACCAACTTTTAATGTGTAAATCATAGTTTCTTTTTTAAATAATATACTTATGTACATGCTATTATGTGTTAAGTGGTTGTTAAATGAAGTTTCAAATACTAAATTTTCCTCTAAGTTTATTTGAAAAGCACAAATTTTACAAGGTTTTTTTTTTTAGATTTTTTAAACTGAGGGTAATTTACATACAGTAAAGTGAACAAATAGTAGTGTACATTCAGGTTGGTGAATTTTTATATATGTTTATGCCCATATAAACACCTCCAAATAAATATTTTAAATTATATATAACTGTAAATATGTTCTTTACTTTGATCTGGGTGGTTATGTAAGTATATACAAGTGTTTTATATGTAGTGGTTATAGCACAGCATTTTAAATATAGTCCTCAACTTTTAAAAAGTAGATTTTGGACATTAGACAAATGAAATGACCTCAACCCATGTCGTAGAAATACATGGAAATCAGTTTAATTATGTGATTCCTGGGTTTAAATTGGAATGAAATGTTTTAGAGATAAAAACTACCTAAGAATCTTGAACCCTGAAATAGTTTAGGCCTGGCCATCCCCAATAGGTGCATAAGCTCTAACACACACACCCTCACCCTCCCACAAAGTCCACCTTCTTTCTTCTTCCTCTTCCTCTCTCTCTCCCATTACTTCCACATAAGTATTGAGGGAGAAGCAGTGCTTTCACCTGATAAGGTGAATAAGAAGGATATCTTCCTTTAAATTTAACCTATACTTGTCATACCTGAACAGTACCTCTGACACATATTTATTTATAGAGTGTAGGATAAGCAGGTGGGGTGTAGGGAAAGAGAACTGGACTCATCACCTAGCGTCTATTCCCAGAAATACCACTTTTAGTTGGAATATATTAAATATATCATTTAATTTTTCTAGTCCTATTGTTTATAAAATTGGTGAAATGCTATTTCAGTGAATTGTGTGATCTTTATGAGGTAAATTATATAAAGGTGTTTTGCAGGCTATAAAGCATTATAAACATTATCTGTATATATTTATATGTAGATACCTATCTGTAGCTTATTTTCTCAATCCTCAGTTTGCATCTTCACTGTATATTGCCACAGGTAATCTTTTGTGGGGAACGTAACTGAAAGAGAGCTACAAGGGAAAATGCTTTTAATATTATATAATTTAGTAATATATAATTTAACAAACAGTTTCCATATACAGTACCCCACTTAATTCTTCTATAACCCTTAAAAGAACCATAAAATGCTTTGTTTACATATGAGGAAATTGAGGTGCAAAATGGTTAATCTTGCCCAAAGTGAAATAACAAATCAGTGGCAGAACTAGCATTTGTGTTTAGGTCCTGTAATTCTTTAGTTTAGTATGCATTTATCTACCCCTTACAGCTGTCTACAATCTAACCTTTACCAACTCCTGTTTTCCAATAATTGTCTCTGGCCTGGGAGCCATTTCATCATTTAAGTCTCAGAATGACCTCAACCTTCTAAAATTCAATTTTCTGCAATTTCAACTTAGTTTACTTTACATCTTCTTTGAATGAAACTGCAGTTACCATCCTTTTGAACCACTTTAGTTGGATGGTATATATTTCCATGTTATACAGGGTCTGGCAAAAGTAACAGCTGCTTGAGTGTGGTTGGTAGGGTAATAATGTGGGTGTAATAATTTATAGTTTTAATTTGGACATTTCACCTAAAATGTCATATGGTGTGCTTGAATGTGATATTCTTATGTTACAGAATTACATGCTTATGATTTTGTAATAAAAGGTTTTATAATGAAAAAGGAGTGTTATTTGTGCCAGACCCTGTATATGATTAAGAAGACCTGAATACTAAAAGATATTAGTATTTTAAATGTATTATTCCAATGCTTGTTATATTTAAAATATACCTTTCCCCTCTATTTTAGTGTTCGAAAGCATCCTCAAACAAAGGAAATACAAATTACCTCTTTCATCTTTAAAGTTACAGCATATGTAAGTGGAGGGGAAATTTGCTACCAATGAATTTAATTACTTGTTATTAATAGGGTTGTTACAACTGAAGCTAACAAATAGGGCTGTTTTATGCCTAGGAAAAAAAGATGATATTTAATTTTTTGTTAAAATTAAAAATTGAGAAGGTATGCTTTTATTTGGAGAACAGTATGAACCTTTTTCCCTAGCTTCCTTTCTGTTGTACACGTCTAATAATAGCCCTTACTTAATTAAGAGCTAAATTTGTGACTCAAGTGGAGTAAAACATAGTTCTCTGTCACACCACAATTAATAGGTCAAATAAGTAAGAATGCCATAAATGTCTTCATATCACAGAATCAGATGCTTGAAATTTAGTATACAAAAGGTTATTGGTGCCCTGGCTGGTGTGGCTCAGTGGACTGAGCGTTGGCCTAGGAACCAAAAGGCCACAGGTTCCATTCCCAGTCATGACACATGCCTGGGTTGCAGGCCAGGTCCCCAGTTGTGGGGTACAAGAGGCAACCAGATGATGTGTCTCTTACACATCGATGTTTCTTTCCCTCTTTGTCCCTCCCTCCCCTCTCTCTAAAAATAAATAAATAAAATATTTAAAATTATTAAAAAGTTAAAAAAGAAATTCTAGTTTAAAAAAAGATTATTGACACAAAAGAAGCATGTGCTAAGTAAGTATCTTCATTTAATCGGTTCAACATATATTGAGTATTTAGTGTGTGTCAGCTTCTGTGCTGGGCTAGGTACTTTTTGTTGATTAACAAAAGAAACATAGTCCCTCATAGTACATATAGACCATGTTTTAAAAAAAAGCTATGACAGAAGAAAATTGCAAAATATAAATTTTTGCAATATTAGCACTCCATAAGCACTTTTCTAAAATATGGGATTTCCTTTTGAACTATAAATTCTGTAAGGTAAAGAATTACCCATGTTTGTGTTATACTGTACATGTTTTGTTAGCATAGTAGACTGTGCTAATGATATTATTTAAAAAGATTTGATATGTTTCATGACATTTTAACAGAAAATATATTAGTTAAATATGTTGATTATTATTTAAATTAGGTTGTATCCTCAGTAATGTTAAGCTTATCTTTTTCAGGATTCTGCTGGTGTATGCTACCCTTCCACAAAGAGTCATGAACAGACATTTTCTTACTTTATTGTGGATCCCTTCAGGCGTCATCTCCATGTTTTATACCACTGTTTTGGTGTGGGAGAAATGTCTTAACAGTATTCTTTCAGATTATCTATATTTACTCTTTTTTTATTTACCAAGTTTTTATTTTCATACTGATTTATAAATAATTACAAGTTAATTCAAGTAAAATGTAAAGAACCCTCTTAGAGCAGAAGCAAACAAATGCCAAGGTGCCTTTCTTTAAATTTCTCTGGAAAGCTAACATAGGAACTGGATTTCATTCCTAAAATAATCTATACCAATATATTTGGATAATTTTTACAGAAAGTTATAAAGAACTAAAACTCAATTGTACATTTGTTGCATTAAGATTCAAGTGACTCCCTAATTTTCCATGTATTTTATTTTAGAAACTAATTCTGGATTGAAATTGTGGTAGAAAACTAAACACCTCTGTGACCACTGATCATTAATATGAATTGTTAGCATTTTTAGTTTTAATTTTATTTCACTGCATTTCTACATTACATAAAGATTTATATCTTAAGAGCTGTGAAAAGGATAACAATTCCTTTGCTTCATTTGTCCCACTTAAAATCCTCAGTTAAAAAATAATGTTCTGGCCCTGACTGGTATGGCTCAGTGGGCTGGGTATCATCCTATAAACCAAAAGGTCACTGGTTTGATTCCCAGTCAGAGCACTTGCCTGGATTGTGGGCCAGGTCCACAGTTGGGGGCATATGAGAGGCAACCACACACTGATGTTTCTCTCCCTCTCTTTCTCCCTCCCCCTCTCTCTAAAAATAAGTAAAATAAAGCATTTAAAGAATAATAATGTAGTGAAAGTGATTGTAAACTCTTTTAGCATATAACAAATTAAAATTGCAGCTGCCCCACAGCTAATACAAAATCTACATGTAAACAGAAAGAGTGCCCTGATGGTATTATTAAGGTGGCAAAAGAGTTAAGAACAGGGTCTGTTAGTACTCTTTCTTCATTACATTCATAGAATGAATATATAACTTAGATTTTTTAAGGAAAAAGTAATTGACATGTATCCCAAAGGTAACAGAGGGCTTGCAAGAAATGTTGAGACTTTGAGAAGTTTGGAATATATGTTTCTGTGTTGTAGAGATAAGGATGATATTCTTGGATTTGAATTTGTGGATATATCTGGAAGACAGCTGGCAGTTTGGGTGTGGAGGTCAGGAAAGAGAATTTAATCTACTTTTAATACCTAGCACATTAAATGTTTATTGAATGAATATTTTGTAGATATGCTCATAGTATCCATAGATTTTTTTAAAATCTTACATAAAACATAAAATCAAGAACTAAAATGCCTCTTTGCTACCAGTCTTGCTGCCTGCTGCACAGGTACCCTAAAATCAGGGGACCCTCTCTTAATCAGCTAGCCAGTCAATTCTTTTTGAGTACCAATTTCATGCAAGATACTGTGCTATTTACTTTGGGAAAATACGCACTCCCCATAAACTTAGTAGAGAAGGTCATCTGTAAGAGTGTGTCCATAAACAGTGCTTGTTATATGGATTCAGAGATGGAAGAGGTCACTATGAACTACCCCTGAGAAGGGCTTGGTCCAACTTCTACAAAAGAATAGGTGTGGTTTCAACAAATGAAAAGGAGAGTAGTCCAACTGAGTAGAGAAGCTTGATGTGGCAGAGTGCCTAGAGCCTCACTCTGGGATAAAAAGTTCAGAGGCTGAAGATGGGGAACTGATTCTGGGGGATTGCCAATATTTTTTTCTCTGCTTTAAAGGTGGAGATAGAATATACCTTTGAAGGAAGTTGGAACTATTGTTTTGGGAAAATCATTTTATGACCTATCTGTGATTATACAAAGTTTCTGTATTGAGAGGTAGTAATGAATTTGAGCTAGGCAGTCAAATTGCCTGGATTCTTAATTCTGCCATTACTTGCTATGTGACTATGAGATAGTTATAACCCATCTGTGCCTTGGTTGCCTCATCTGTAAAATGGGGAAATTAATAGGACTCCGTCATAGGTTATTATGAAAATTATTGTGTTGGCAAAAAAGTCCTTATGGTTTTACCATAAAATAGAAGACACATTTTTATTTTCACCAATAACTTTATTGATTTGGATATTTTGAGTATGTTGGCTCTCTCCAGAGTGGCAACATAGATTCTCAATTAATGTCTCGATTTGATAGCTATCAACTTCAACTGTGCTCTACCTAACCATGGAGCATCGTCTAATGAGAAATCTCCAGCACGATACTTCACAAACCACTTTTGACACATTTGATCACTCACAGTACTTTCTCCACACACTGCACAAATCTTTTTCTGCATTTCACTTGTGTTTTTACCTTTCTTGAAAAAATAAAGCCTAATACACCAAAAATGTTGCTTATTTTCTTCCACCTTCAATATTAAAATGGATACACAAAACTTCACTAATTTTGATTTTTTTTAAATGCATGCTGACATGACAGCTGTCACAATACAATCTAACAAAATTGTCTCAAACTAAGTTAAAGACAACTAAGTGCTACTAGAGCCATCCTATGGGAAAAATCAGAGGATCATGATGGTAGAGGAGTGAATGGAAGTCACACTGAACTCCTCCCACGACAGATCTGGAATTACAGCTAAATTGTGGGGAAATCACCCAGAACAAACAATTGAACAATAGTGAGAGAGAAGCCTTATAACCTCAAATAGAAGAATCAGTTCGGCACAGCCTGACTGGTAAGGAGTGAGGCAGAGACACAAGAAGGCTGGCTGGGCACCCGCAGGCGGCAGCACCAGAGGGATATTTAAGCAGCCAGTTGGATCCCCCTGAGAAGAGTGGGGTCTAAACCATAAGAGGGGATCCCCAGCCTACAGCACCAGAGCCCAAAAAGTACACAGGTAACAGCCAGCTGCAATAAGCAGCAGGCACACTCTCTGCCAGAGACAGGTGGCTGAAGACTGAAAGAGCCGATTACAGGGCCAATGCATAAATTTTCCATTGCAGCAACTTACCCTGTGCTCTAGCAAAGGCGGGGGCAGAGTGGGCTAGAGATGCCTGAGGAGACCTGGGGTGGGGGCCTTGGGGAGAGAATTGAGAAAGTAGGCACTGGGATCCTGGTGCTAAGTCATCCCTCATAAGGCAGCCACCATCGAGCTCACACAGACCACTCCCCTTTGAGCAGCAGCAGCCAGAGAGGAAACAATGGCCCTGTTCCCAGGAGGGACTCTGCCCTGGCCCTGTGGTGCTTAAGCCTGACTGCTGAGTGCAGAGTGGCAGCCACGGACAGCAGATCCCTGCCAAGGGGGGTGGGAGGTGGGCAGAGTGGACTAGAGATGCTTGAGGAGAGACTGGGGATGGAGACTTTGGGGAGAGAACTGAGAGAGTAGCCTCCAGGATCTTGGTGCTGAATCGTCCCCAACAAGGCAGCAGCCATGGAGCTCACACAAACCACTACCCTCTGAGCAGCAGCAGCCAGAGGAAACAATAGCCCTGCCCCCAGGAGGGACTCTGCCCTGGCCCTGTGGTGCTTAAGCCTGACTGCTGAGTGCAGAGTGACGAGATTAACAACTGAAGGAGACAGCCACAGACAGTAGGTCATGGGAAGTCTCCAATAGGCTGCCTGAGGTCAGACAGGGTCAACATCTGACATCACCGGAGGTGGATCCAGAAAGAAAAAAACAGTGGTAAATACTAGAGGCTACTGAGATGGAATCCACTGTGGTCTTCTCCATGATTTGCAAAATTTTCTTTACTGAACACCTTTTTAACATTCATTTTTTTGCCCATCAAGTTGGTGCTTATTAAATCACTTGATTTTATACTATAGTTTATTTCTCTCCTTTTTATATAATAGTCTTAACCTCTTTACAGTCTTATTAACAGCAGTTCATTTGCTTTGATAGTGGGATTGTATGGGGGAGTTATTTCTGCGGTTGAGGGTTTGTTTCCTGGGCTTTGTGGTTTTGCTCAGGCAGACAAATAATGGGAAGACAAAGAACCCCCGACTAAAAGGAAAAGAGGAATCCTCAGAAAGAATACTAAATGAAATAGAGGCAAGTCAACTATCAGATACTAAGTTCAAAATAATGGTTATAAGGAAGCTCACTAAACTCAGCTCAGTGAGAATTACAAAAAACTACTGGGAAACTACGAGGAACTTACTATAAACTGTATCAGCATGAACAAGGACACAGAAACTATCAACAAGAACGAAGAGGAAAGGAAGAATACAATTTCTGAATTGAAGAACACAGTTGAAGGAATCAAAAGCAGACTAGATGAAGCAAAGGATCGAATCAGTGAGCTGGAGGACATGGTAGAAAAAAACTCCCAGAAAGAGCAAGAAAATGAAAAAAGGCTCAAAAGAATGAAGAAGGGTTAAGAGAAATGCAGGACAACATGAAATGCAATAATATCCATCTCATAGGCATATAAGAATGAGAAGAAGAGGAGCAAATAATAGAAAACCTATTTGAAAAAGTAATAATGGAAACTTCCTTAATTTGAGAAGAGAAAAAGTCACACAAGTCCAGGAAGCACAGAGGGTCCCAATCAGGAGGAACCCAAAGAGACCCACTCCAAGACACATCATAAGTAAAATGGCAGATATCAAGGACAAATAGTGACTCTTAAAGGAAGCAAGGGAGAAAGAGGAAGTAACATACAAGGGAGCTCCGATAAGGCTAGCAGCTGACTTCAGAGAAACACTACAAGCAAGAAGGGAATGGCAAAAAAATATTCCAATTAATGAAAAGCAAAGGCCTGCAACCAAGACTACTCTACTCTGCAAAGCTCTCAATTAAAATGGAAGGTGAAATAAGGAGATTCCCAGACCAAAGAAATCTAAAAGAATATACCATGACCAAATCAGCATTGCAAGATATGCTAAAGGGACTGCTTTAAGAAGATGAAGAAAAAGAGTGAGAGAGAGAGGAACACAAGTACAAAAGGGAAAAAATGAATAAGTACCTATCAATAACTTTAAATGTCAATGGATTAAATGCTCCAATTAAAAGACATAGAGTAGATGAATGGATAAGAAAACGACCTGCACATATACTGCCTATAAGGGACCCAACTCAGAACAAAAGACCTACACAGAGCGAAAGGGAAGGGTTGGAAAAAAATATTCCAAGCAAATGGACAGGAAAAAATAGCCGGGGTAGCAATACATACATCAGACAAAACAGACTTCAAAACAAAGGTCATAAAAAGAGACACAGAAGGACACTTCATAATATTCAAAGGAAGAATCCTTCAAAAAGACATAAACATTATAAACCTATATGCACCCAACATAGGAGCACCCAAATATATAAGGAACATCCTGGAGAACTTCAAGAAAGATGTAGACAGCAACACACATATAGACGTATAGCAGGGGATTTTAACACCCCACTGTCAACAATGGGTAGATCATCCAAACAAAATATCAACAAACATATTGTGGAATTGAACAACGCATTAGATTAAATGGACTTAACTGATATATATATATAGAACCTTTCATCCCAAAGAA
Source organism: Mormoops blainvillei (assembly GCA_004026545.1). Classification (NCBI taxonomy): domain Eukaryota; kingdom Metazoa; phylum Chordata; class Mammalia; order Chiroptera; family Mormoopidae; genus Mormoops; species Mormoops blainvillei. The sequence goes on from PVJD01000295.1 coordinate 265,830, forward strand.
GCAAAATACACATTCTTTTCAAATGCACTTGGAACATTTCAAAGACAGGCCATATGATAGGACACAAAACAAGCCTCAACAAATTTAAGAAAATTAAAATCATATAATGCATTCTCTCAGACCACAAGGGCTTAAAACTAGAAACCAAATTCAAGGAAAAAACTCAAAAACATTCAATCTCATGGAGACTGAATAGCATGCTATTAAACAACAAATGAGTCAATAATGAGATCAAAGAAGGAATCAAAAAGTTTCTGGAAACAAATGAAAATGAACATACAACAGTTCAAAACCTATGGGACATAGCGAGGGCAGTCCTGAGGGGGAAGCTCATAGCAATACAGGTCTACCTGAAAAGATAGCAACATTTCAAATAAGCAACCTAACACAACACCTACAAGAACTGAAGAAACAACAAAGCCCAGAACAAGCAGAAGGAAGGAAATAATCAAGACCAGAGCAGAATTGAATGACACAGAGACTAAAAGAACAATTCAAAGGATCAATAAATGCAGGAGCTGGTTCTTTGAAAAGATAAACAGAATCGACAAGCCTTTAAGCAGGCCTATCAAGAAAAAAGGGGAGAGGATGCAAATAAATAAAATTGGAAATGAAAGAGGAGAAATTGCAACTGATATCACAGAAATGCAAAGGATTGTAAGAAATTACTATGAACAACTATATGCCAAGAAATCTGATACCTGGGTGAAATGGACAAATTTCTAGAAAAATATAATCTTTCAAAACTGAATGAAGTAGAAGCAGAAAACCTGAACAGACCATTAACAGCTGGTGAAATTGAGGCAGTAATAAAAAAACTCCAGGCACACAGAAGCCCTGGACCAGATTGTTTCACAGGAGAATTTTACAAAACATTTAAGGAAGAGCTAACCCCTGTCCTTCTCAGACTATTCCAAAAAGTCCAAGAAGAGAGAAGACTCCCAAACTCTTTTTATGAGGCCAGCATCATCCTAATCCCCAAACCAGATAAAGACACAACAAAGAAAGAAAACTACAGGCAAATATTGCTGATGAACATAGGCACTAAAATCCTCAACAAAATATTTGACCAACTGCATCCAGCAATACATTAAAAAGATTATACACCATGATCAAGTCGGATGCACCCCAGGGAGCAAGGATGGTACAATATTCACAAATCAATAAATGTAATATATCACATAAGCAAAAGGAAAGACAAAAATCACATGATCATATCAATCTGTGGAAAAATCATCTGATAAGGTACAGCACCCGTTTATGATAAAAACACTCAGCAAAGTGGGGAAAAAGGGGGTATACATCAACATAATAAAGGCTATATATGAGAAACCTACAACCAAATATTATACTCAACGGGCAAAAACTAAAAGTTTTCCCACTAAGATTGGGAACAAGACAAGAATGTCCGCTTTCACCACTTCTATTCAACAAAATATTAGAAGTCCTAGCCACAGCCATAAGAAAAAGAAGAAAAAAATAAAAGGCATCTAAATTAGAAAAGAGGAAGTAAAACTGCCATCGTTTGCAGATGACATGATAGTGTACCTTGAAAACCATATAGATTCCGCCAGAAAACTACTCAATCTAATAAGTGAATTTGACAAAACAGAAGGATACAAAGTCAATATTCAGAAATCAAAGGCATTTTTGTACAACAACAATGAAATATCAGAATCAGAAATCAAGGGAAAAGTCCCATTTGCTAAAGCATCAAGAAAAATAAAGTACCTAGGAATAACCTTAACCAAGGAGATAAAAGACCTGTACTCAGAAAACTACACAACCCTGAAGAAAGAAATTAAGGAAAACACAAATAAATGGAAGCATATACTGTGGTCATGGATTGGAAGAATTAACATCATTAAAATGCCCATACTACCTAAAGCAATCTATACATTCAATGCAATCCCTATCAAAATATCATTGACATAGTTCGTAAATATAGAACAAATATTTCAAAAATTTATATGGAACCATAAACAACCCTGAATAACCTCAGCAATTTTGAAAAAGAAGAACAAAGTGGGAGGGATCACAATACCTGATATCAAATTATACTACAAGTCCACTGTAATCAGAACAGTCTGGTACTGGTATAAGAACAGATACACAGATCAAGGGAACAGAATGGAGAGCCCAGAAATCAACCCATGTCAATACGGTCCGTTAATATTTGACAAAAGGGGTAGGAACATAAAATGGAGTAAAAAGTAAAAATAGCCTCTTCAATAAATGGTGTTGGGAGATCATGCACCATACACCAAAATAAACTCAAGATGGATAAAAGACTTAAATATAAGTTGTGACACCATGAAAGTCTCAGAGGAAAACATAGGCAGGAAAATTTCAGATATTCCACAGAGCAATATTTTCACTGACACATCCTCTAGGGCAAGGGATATAAAGGAAAGAATAAACAAAGGGGACTACATCAAACTAAAAAGCTTCTACACAGCTAAAGAAAACATCAACAAAATGGAAAGGGAACAAACTGTAGGGGAAAACATGTTTGCAAATGATACCTTGGACAAGGGTTTGATCTCCAAAATATAAAAAGAACTCACACAGCTCCAAACCAGGAAGACAAATAATCCAATTAAAAAATGGACAAAGGACCTGAACAGACACTTTTCCAAGGAGGACATACAGAGGGCCCATAAACACCTGAAAAAATGCTCAACATCACTAGCCATCGGAGAGATGCAAGTTAAACCCAAAATGAGATACCACTTCCTATGCACCCCAATGTTCATAGCAGTGCTATTTACAATAGCCAAGTACTGGAAACAGACTAAGTGCCCATCAGTAAGTGAGTGGATCAAAAAAACTGTGGTACATTTACACAATGCAATACTGCACAGCAGAAAGGAAGAAGGAGCTACTACCCTTTACAACAACATGGATGGAACTGGAGACCATTATGCTAAGTGAAATAAGACAGGTGGTGAAAGACAAATACCATACGATCTCACCTATAAGTGGAACCTAATCAACAAAACAAACAAATGAGCAAAATAGAACCAGAGACACAGAAATAAAGAACAAACTGGCAGTGACAAGAGGGGATGGGGGAGGAGGATAATGAGGGAAAGAAGGAGAAGGGGCAAGCAAAGGAACATCAGTAGAGGACTCAAGGACATGGACGATGGGGGAGACTGACTGTGGGAATGGGAGGGTGGGGTAGGAGAGAGCAATGGGGGGAAAGGCAGTAAAACTGTAACTGAATAACAATAAAAAAAGTCACTATAAGAAAAGGGATTTAGGATGAGGACTGGAGAACTTGGGACACTTAGGTCTCATGCACAAAAAAATAAATACAGAGGCAGAAGAACACAAGGTGGTTTTGGGGAACATGAGTACATCGGACTAGTTAGAACTGAGGAGTCCTGTTTAGGAGCTCTGGGTAATAACAGAGAGAAGACAGATTAATGGGGAACTGGTCACCAAGGGCTGTGGGCACAAAGCTAAGAAATTTAAATCTTTTAAGCAGATGACATATAGCAGTCATTAAAGATTTTCGAGCGTGGTAGTAGCATCATGAAAGTGATATTCTGGAAAGCTTAGTCTGGCAGTGATGAATTGGGGTGAAGAAAGTCCAAAGTCCAAAGATCAAACAGAAGATTATAGTAGTTGTCAAAGCACAGAATTGACTGATCTAAATTAATAGCAATGGAAACCTTTTTGGGAATCATGAAGTATGTGACGAGGAATGCAGATTAGAAAAAAATGATATATGAGCCCCAAAAAGGTTAGTGACTGGGTGAATTATGAAGTGTTGGGTATTTGAGGTACTGAGAACTAGGAAGTGGGAACTGTGGCAGGAAGATGTGGTCAGAGAGGGGAAATCCCTTGTCCTGCCTTTCATTCCTGTCCCCACCCATGCTCAACCAACTTTGGTCCTTACAACTTTGTAAACCTACGTCTGAAGTTTCTAAAAACTGACTGGAGGCTTCTGAGGAAAACTTAATCCTGAGGGCTTCTTAATCATCAAACTGATCAGCAACTATTTGTTAAGAACTAATATCATTCATTCTTTCACAAATGTTTATTGATTACCTACTATGTACCGGGTACTTTCTAGGCACTGCCAATACAGCAATAAACAAAGCATACAAAAATTTCTATATTTGGGAGTGTACATTCTAGTGCTCATAAACAGTGTCAGGTGCAATGAGAGATAGAAAGAAATACCCAATTACTCTCAAGAAACTTGTTTTGTTGGAGACATGACATGCTCACATTTTAAAATATTTTTCAATCTGGTAAGTGTTATATAGTACTTATTATCTTAACTGCTCTGATTTTTTGTATAAAGTGGAGCATTATTTTGTATATTTCCATAAACATGTATTGATTCTGGTTGGCAATCCAGGGCTGGGAACCACTGCTCTACTCTCTCCCTTTTCTTCTAGTGTAAAAAAAGAGGGTGGGAATAGGTAAAAACAAACAAAAAGCAAAGGAAAGAATAAAAGACAGGGAATTATGCTGTGTCTTACAGTAAAAGCCGCATTAATTACCACTAAAAGCTGTATTTAGTGCCACATTTAGCAGTGTCCAACTGGCAAACTTCTAGCAGCTGGTATACCTGATATCCTCTAATGTAAGTCTTCAATCTCCTGACTTGGCACACATGTTAAAGTTCATTTGAATAGGAAGGCTAAACTGGATTTAAATAAGGTAGAAACTCACTATTCCTGTTTATCTTATCCCTTTCCACTTTTCTTTCTTTCTTTCTTTCTTTCTTTCTTTCTTTCTTTCTTTCTTTCTTTCTTTCTTTCTTTCTTCTCTTTCTTTCAAAAAAATGTTACTGGGTTCTAATGAGCACGAAAAATCTGTAAATTATTTTTCTTGTTCGTTACTAGAAAGGTGTGTGAGAGAAATAGTAAAATGGAAACCAACTGTGACAATATAAGTAAACTTTCATTCAACCAAATTTTTGACCAACTGTCACCCTTTATTCCCTTAACATATTGTAGAATAAACCCTTATTTCTAAAATACTTCATACATATTAAATAAGGTTAAATATACCGTTGAAGTTCTGAGGGAACCTGGAGTGATCAGAGTCAATGACAATCCATAACGAAAGGCTTCCCTGAGAAGGGAATTGAAGTACACCTTAAAAGAAATGGTCATCATGGATTGGCTTAGGGAAGGAACAATTTCTAGGCAGAAATAATGCTACTTGCTATAGTGTAGAGGTAGAAAATACATGTGGTATTACAAACTTCCTTGAATAGAGCAGCAGATGTGCTTAGAAAAGTAGGTCATTCAACTAATGTTTACTGTGTCTAATAAATGGAGACTATCTGGACATCATCTCTATCTATTGATAATAACCTTTCATATAGTGGAATATAATTACTGTCTTCTCTCAGTATTTTTTTCTAAAAAAATCTCACTTCCTTAACCTTTATTCAATGTCTTGTGTCTCAGTTCTTTAATCATCTCACTGCAGTCGTCTAAGTTCTCTTCAAGTACCCCATGTTCTCCTCCAGTTGTCAGTGTCACAATATATGCTATATCCTGTCCAAAAAGTCATGTATACACCGTGATTCAAATTTGTGATGATCATTATTTACCTAATTTCTATGTGTAAAAGTGTATAATTTAACATTTATTAGACGTATATTTTGTTTTAGGAAGTCAAAATTTGAACTCTTAAAATACGCATATGAATTTGTTGTGCTGAATTAGAATAACAGCATTTTAGAACTAAAAGGCAAAGGAGATCACTTAGCCCAGCTCTCTCCTCTTATACAAAGACTTGAGATCTTGAGAGGGTATTTTGCTCTGCCCAATATGGCAGTCACTAACCACATATGAAATAGAAAACTCTATTCCTTCCTTATACTAGGCACATTTCAAGCACTCAGTAGCTACACACATAGCTAGTAGCTCTGTGTTAGCACAGATATAGAACATTCCCCTCATCACAGAAAGTTCTTTTGGGCAGCACTGGGTTAAATGACTTGCCCTAAGCCATAAAGCTCTTCAGTGACAGAACAAGAACTTCCAGTTCCTGGTCCAGAGATCCCACCAGACCTTTTTAAAAAGGCAAAATATGATAGATTACTTATCCTATGCATAACATTTAAGTGTTTGTACAAAGCATTGTGCTAGGCATGGATCCTGACCCCAACAAGATTTTAAGAAAATTACTTTAGGTTGGTTGCTACATATATGAAATTTCCTGAAGTTTTTAGTTGGACAGTAATGGTGAAAATGGCACTGGAGGGAAATGGGGGTAGAATCACAGAAGATTGATGGGAGGAGAAAAGACCGGATGGAGCCTGGGAGACCAGCCAGAAATTGAGGTGTGAGCTGAAAAGTGTCTCATGCTTCTGGGAAGGTCAGAGGGACAGGAGACATTTCAGTAAATACACACACACACATTTACATACATACATACATTAAATAGCTTGGAGGTCAGAAGAAAGACATGACTAAAACAACTGCCACAACGAATATAGGCAGCAACCCACTTAAAGTAATTTGGTAACTTTCACATCTTTAATGTGGCATGTGGTACACATGCAAAAAATGTTTTTAAAACCATTCAATTAAAACCTAAATTTCTTTTGAGATTATACCAAACTCTCTGAAGTGCCTTTTATTATCTAACTTATTTCCTCTTTAATTGAATGGTTTTAAAAACATTTTTTGTGTCATGTGTTATGTTGTAGATATGCGTATGCGAAAACAAGAATCACAGAGTATTAAAACTATAAACAAATTGGAATCACTGCTTAAGAGATTTTTTAAAACAGGATTAATTGTCAGCTGTCAGGCAAGATTCAAGAGGTCACTTTTTGAGATCCTTTACAAAACGAACGTGACCAAATAAATATTTTCAATGATCAAAAATAGGTTGTATACTAGATATAGATATTTATGGAATAAATAATGAGATTAAAGGGATATTTTTCTATCAAATGGTGAAGGTATTTACCTCACTGCACAATGTTGACAAATCGATATATTTATTATTTATAGAATAAAAACAAAATGTGGAATACAATGTAGTCTTCTCAAACATAAGCTTGCATCAGAATCACCTACAGGGACTTCTTAAAACCCAAATTGCTGTGTCTACCTCCAGAGTTTCTGATTTAGTAGGTCTGGGTTATAGCTTGGAAATTTACATTTCTAACAAGTTTTCACTAATACTGATGCTGGTTGGGGGACCACATCTTGAGAACCATTGGTAGGTAGTATAATATGTTTAGTATTTTTAGAAGATACCTTTTCATCTTTGTGTAATGATGAGATGTAGGAGCCTTTACTTTCGAGTCTCGATGTAGACAGCACACCCCTGAATTTGACAATCTGTACTGCTTATTGCACTGGAGAGGCTCTTTGGGGCCTCCTTACATGCTGCACTCAGTTCTGCTCAAAAGCCTGAAGCACTTCCTACATTCTTCACATGCAGCTCTCAGAACAAACTAAATTCGCCCATACGATGATAACTTCAGCTAGATTTAGAAGAAAAAGAAATCTGATTTAAAATGATTTTTTTACTGCAGTATATATATATATATAATATATATATATTATATATGACATTATATTTTTAAAAAGAGGCTTATTAACCAAAATGCAGCTATTGTGGTACTAGATAGATAGACAGTATTTGAAAGGAGTAAGTCTTCCTGTAATATGTAATATGCCTGACAGGTCCTCCAGCATACCAAAAGAACAGGGTTGAGCAAGTTACCTGTGCCCCCAACCCTTTCTGGAAGATTGTCATACCTTGGTGTATTGCTTATCAGTTTAGGCAACTAGCTCACCCAGATAGTAACCTGAGTAGAGTTGTTCATAAATAATTTTTTCTGCTACCAGGGAAAAATGTCCACTACACAACCAGTGTCAGAGATGTCAATTTAAATGAGTGAAAAGTTTGCATAATTTTTTTACAAAAAAGTATTGCCATAGATTGTGGCTTATCTCTCTTCTGACCCCTGCTTCCCATGCCAACTGATACTGTGTAATTAAACAGGGGTGAATGTGGCCTTGGTGTTTTAAATGATTATTTACATGCAGATGTTGATTTCAAGTGCTTCAAAGTTGCCTATTCTCTAAAACTGGTAAAAATAAAGCCCTGTCTGGGTAGCTCAGTTGGTTAGAGCACCATCCCAATACACCAAGGTTGCAGGTTTAGTTCCTAGTCAGCGTACATACAAGAATCAACCAATAAATGCATAAATAAATGGAACAACAAATCAATGTTTCCTTGTCCCTCTCTCACTCTCTCTCTTTCTCTCTCTCTCTCTGTCTCTCTCCACTTTTCTCTCTCTTTCTAAAATTAATAAATAAAAATATTAAAAATAAAATAAGTAAACATAGATGACACTTTGAGACTTTGTCTTTCTTACTTAGACTTATAGCTATGGCCAAGGGAAAAACACAGTCTAACACCACTTAGTGTCACATACCTCAAAGTAATGGATTCTGAATAAATGAAATACCCTAGGAGTTGCAGAAGCTACCCTTTAGTTGAGTACATAGTTTTGTGGGGACCCTGTCTTCAAACATCTATCTGTATGCTAATTTTCTTTTTCAATTCTGATAATATCTATTAAATTAGAACAATAATTTGTACTAGTTTTTGAATTTTTTTAAAAGTGGGCAGTTTACTAAAAACTAAGTTAGATGTAGGGCCATGAGATTTGAGATTCCCTTCTACCTATAACTAGACTGAAAAACAGTTTTTAAAACCAACAAGGCTCCTGATCATTACCATATGTGTTTATTGTTCATAGTTATTTCTAGCTATTTCAGGGGGATCTTCTTCAAGCCAGAGTCTAGTTCATAATTACTGATTAATGTCTAATGTGGAATATGCATAAGAATTGTCAAAGGCTGTGGTAATAAACATTTTATATTTGAGAATTCAGAACATGAATCAGAATGAAAATAATTTCAGGGCTTTGTTAATTCACAAGTATATACAAAATAGCTTCTAAATGTTAAAGTGGAGAACTCTGAAATAATATCTCTGAGTTGAATAGTCAAATTCTATCAGGTCAAGGAGAACTTTTCTTCAGCAAGCTGTTCTTAATTTCTTATCGTGTAATTATACCAAGTCAATCTTGGGCTTTCTTAAGTCCACACAATAAAACAAAACTCCTTCATATTTTTTATTTTATTTAATCCTCATTATTATCCTGTGAAATAGGTATTATTATACGAATTACTGCCAATTCTTGGCACATAATCAGCACTTTACAAGTACTTATACAGTTGCTACATCTTAATTTTATCCACTCAATTCCAGACATATAGTTAGCAGAGAATAAGGAGATCCAGAAACAGAAGGGAGTAAGCACAAGCTTCGAGGCTATTGAAGCCAAGAGTGAACAAAAATCACGAGGGAGAGAGGCAAGGACTTCTCAAGTTTTAGCAGCAAGGCAAGCTGATTCCCGGTAGTGGATCACTATGACGGGAACTGACAGAGAGATTGATTCTGGGGGCTTAGGAGATCACCACCAATGTAGTTAGAACTACAGTGAATCCTGAGCAAGACACAGAGCTTCATGAAGCCCAGCAGCACGTGCTAGGACTGTTTCTCCCTTTCTCTCTGCAAATTCTTAAGTTAGACCCTCATTAACTGAAGTAACCTATGTCCCTTGCAGTATGAAAAATCCTAAAATGTATATTGTCCAGTAATTTTTTTCTAAACTCCTTTGGAATGAAAGATTGTCTTTTCACACTTCCAATCTGACTCTCCAGAGATCAGCCTAGCTTTGTCCTTAATGTTTAACATTAAAACTACATAAGCCTAAACCAGCACTTATTGGTCAAGAAAAATAAATAAAATACTCCTTAAATGACAGGGTTCCTATACCCCCTCATACTACATTCATACATTTGTCAGTAACCCTTTTGAACTGTCTCAAATTAAACATAATATTCCTGATGGGGAGTTTGAGTTCTGGAGTCAGAAATGTAGATTCAAATTCAATTCAGTTCTATCACATACTAGTGGTACAACTCTGGGCAAGTTATTTAACTTCTCTCTGCCTCAGTTTCTTCATCTATAAGAGGTTGTTTTTAATTTTAATTTTAAAGAATTGTTATAAGGATTAAATGAGATACTCCATTTAGAGCACTTGGCACAATGTTAACTGTTACTTTTACTCCATCGAGAACATTTGAAAACTCAAGAAAATTCATTAGTATTTATTAAATGTTGTAAATTCTTAGAGATATATGATAAACATCTGCCGGGCCTCTGGAAACTGAATTTTCAAAATTGGAATCATGACAGCAAGTTAGTTGCTTGAGATTCAAACCCATACCTCTACTCTTGGGCACTGGGATACCTCCTTAAGCTTCCTCCTCTCCTTCCTTCCAGTATTTACTGAGTCCCTATTTGTAACTGTTGCTGGTATGGGAATAAGGAGTTGGGAGACATTGTTGCAGAAACACTGAGTGGTGTTGGGGACACAGACACATAAACAATTACAACAAACTATGGTAAATGTCAGGGTGGAGGTTGTGGGTAGCTTCTGTGAGAGACTAGGTGAGAGGAGAAGCCTCTCACCTAGTGCGTGGGGTGGGGACCAGTGAGAAGGGGAGAGCCAAAGGGGGCTTTTTGTTAGAGGTAGATACATGGGTTGAAGGTTGGGTACTAAGGGAAACCAGGTAAAAAGGGAGTTCCAAACAGCAAAAACAACATCTTCAGAGGGCAACGGATGAGAGGAAAAATGGCTTATTCAAGGAACCACAAGTGGTTCAGTATGCCTGGAAAGCATAACACTAATAGGTGAGTTGCAAGAGATCAGTTGAGGAGAGAGTCAAGCCTAGAATGGCTAAGGGCCTTATATTCCATGTTAAGGGGTTTGAATTTGTTTTGAATGATTTCACACCATGATCAGACTTGGATGTTGGAAAGATCACTCGGATATCAGAACAGAAGCCTGATGGAGCCACATAAGACTAGAAACAGGGATGTGATTTGGGAAGCTCTATAAAAAAATGATGGGAAGCGAAGTTAGAACTGGACATGGAGATGGGCAGCAGACTTTCAGAGACCTGAAAGAACATTAACACAAATTGTTAACTGGTTGGATATAAGCAATGGTAAAGGGAAATGATTAAGAGGACACTTTTATAGCTTGAACGAGGGAGTGGATCATGATGCCATTAACTGAGATGGTGAATCAGAAGGAGGATGTGGCTTGGGAGGGTGTGTGTGTGGTTGGAGGTGGAAGAGGGTAGAGGTAAAGAGTTCAGTTTTGGATGCATTGAGTCAGAGGGTAAATGAACAAAAGGTGAGGGAGAAAGAGAACATGCATGTGGACTGCTCTTTCCAAAAATGTACATGTGCAGGGAGAGGCTTGTATAAATGTTATAAATGTTTCTGTAGGTTCAGGGAAAGGTTTTTAGGGCTTTTGTGAATGGTAGCCTCCATTCTCTGAGCAGTTGGAGGTGGTGTGATTTTCTGAAGGGTAGGTGGATGATGAAAAACCATGATGAGGAGAGCGGTAAAGTTTAGAATAGCTATATCATGAGTGAGAAGCTGATTGCAAACACAGGGAAACATGGTTAGAGACTATAAATACAGAAAGACACCAATTAACTCACCTGAAAGATTTCCTACAGCTTTCTCCAGGAACCTGCGTGTAAGCCAGGTTTTTCAAGGACCAAGAGAGAGCTAGATACTCCTTCTTTTCAAACCCCCAGTATACTCAAGCATGCTGGAATGCCAACAGAGGGTTACAAAACCAAGGTATGTTTCAAATTTCTACACTTAACAAATTAATGCTTTTAACACACAATGATTACAAGGCAATGTAATTGTGTTATTCACCAGATAATTACAGAATTTACTTAAAATATTAATTCATAATGTATTACAGAGTGTCATTTGGTAATAGGACAAAGTTTAAAGTTCTACAATGAATGTTTTCTTGTAATTGTGTTTGTATATCTCTGGGATGGTAGTATAATCTCAGTTCAACAAAATGTCAAAAGCTTTTGATTGAAGCTTTTAATAAATGTAGGGCCCAGGACCCCATAAGCCTTGGATGTTGGAATGGAAATAACAGATGACTGGATTAGTACAGTCAAAAGATTCAGTTCATTGAAATACATGGGGGCAATGGAATTGAGGGCATTGATATTAAGAGATGTTGAAGCAATGAGTTATGATTTCTAAACTGAATTGGGAAAGAAGTGAAAACAGGAGGGAGTAATAGGTTGGTGGGAAAGAGAGAGGTTAATAATAAATGAGGTGTGAGTAATGAAACTAGAGAACCAAATGGCTATTAAGAGAACAGTATAACATAGTTTGATTTCACAGCTGAAGTATTTCTGGATGATGATAGGGTATGGACATAGGAGTAGGTGGCTAATGTGGAGTGGGGATGAGAGTCCATTGTAGTTGAGAAAGCCAGCATTTCGAGATAGTGACCTACATGGACATTGAAAATGACCCAGGATAATGGTGGGTCTTTGTATGAAGAAGGCAACTCCCCATTCCAAGGTGCCTTAAATTGATAATTGCTCCCAAAGTGGGGCTGAATGAAAGAGAGAGGACAAAGGATTGAGTCCATGTTATTGTTATCCCGTACTAACCTGTGATTGGAATTTTATAGATGAGGAATAGTAAATTGCAAAATCTTGGTTGATGCTACAAAGGTGCTTACAGAACATAAAATCACTCCAAACAGTCTTTCAATCCACTTATCAAAGCAATTTTGTTCTCATTTTAATGGCAGGTGAAACAATATTGAACAAAGCAACCTCTGCTGTACCCTAAGCCCTTTAATTACAGTGTTCATAGTAGTAAATGCTCTAGTTAAGGGACAGCTTCTATTACAATCCCAGGTTTTTAATCTCTTTGTCTTAAATTTTTTTTTCAGTTGAAGTTTTTAATGGATAGTTTCTGTCCAAAGGCTTTGTGTGGCTTGCTTATTGGACATGAGAGAAAGGGAATGCCGACAGGATCCTGAGGAGGACTGCTGCAAAGGAGAAGCCATGTCACTGCATGTGAAGTAAGTAATCTGTGAGCATGGACAATGTTGCTGACATTATACAGAACTCATCACAGGCCAAAACCTGGGCTCAGTACTTACTTAATGTCCATTGACTCGTTTAATGCCTGAACATATGAAGTAGCTGTTATTACCCCTGACCATAATATCAAAGAAGTTAAAGAACGGGAAATAAGCAACTTGTCCAAGTCTCACAGCTACTAAGCGGTGGAACTGGGATCTGAACTCAAATCTCTGTAACTCCAGAACCCACAAGTTTATGGTTAAATGCACTTCACATTTTAGTATGTGGGTGGAGAAAAATCTAAGGAGCGTCAGGGGTTTCATTGAGGGGGATTCCTTTCTTCAGTCGGAACTGAGGTCCACAGCAGTTGATTAGAACCTTGCTTTAGAACCTTGAGGGTCTAAAGGCTTTTCTCCCTGACTCTGCCCTCCCACACCAAGTGGTACAGATCCTTCCTCAGAATTCTCCTGGGCTTCTCCTGGCTGGAGGGAGATTATCTTTTCTCTGGGTACCTTTTCTACCTTAAATCTATTTTTACATCTGTTCCACTTGCATTGCAGACAAAATCATGAAGACAAGAAACTAGGTTTGTTTAGAATGAGTTAGTGGGTTTAAAATCAGAGCGATGTTGCACAATCCTGTGAATATACTAAAAACACCGAATTGCTTAAATAGATGAACTGTATAGTATATTTCTACCTCAATAAAGGTGATTATTAAAAAAATATATCAGAACGTATGGATTAAATTTTTCTTTTTTCATTGCTTTTGATGACTTCAAATGGACTCCTTGCACCGTCCCATAGAGAGCCAGGTGCCTGGGGTGTGCTCCTTTCATTTCTTATTCAGTCGACATTCAACGAGTCCACCCTTGTGCCAGGCACAGGGATGAGAACGACGCGGTGGGGCGGGGCGGGGGCGGGGTGTGTGTGTGTGTGTGTGTGTGTGTGTGTGTGTGTGTGTGTCCCATACCCCTGAGAATGGGAAGCAGGTACAGAGGAATGCTAGTAACCGAAGTTAAGCACTGATTTTTTTCCGCTGAGGTTTTCATGACTGTTGCAAGTTTCACTGCTAAAACGTTTTCATTTTTACAAAAGGCAATTTTGTTTATCTAGTAATCTCAAAGCCTCAAATTACAGTAATCGATTATCCCTTTGAAGGGGGGTTGCGTATTATGAAGTGAAAAAAAATCAAGTTAATGTTAAAAAATAAATGGACCAGCGCCTGTTAACGGGTATCTATTTTAACCCCAACCTATCCTTGAGGCTTTAAGCCCGCATGGCCCTCCGGCTGGTCTAGCTGGGCTAACGCAGGGAGAGTTTACGTGGATTTACACGACCCTCCCGACTCCTTTCGGCCTTAGCCATTTCGCATCTCCGGGCGCACTGCAAGCCCTTCAGCCTTTCCCGAGGAACTGGCCGGGAGGACTTCCTGCGGCCAAGGGCGGGCGTGTTTTCCGCAGAGGCCAGAGAGCCGACCCAGACAGGACTCCACGGTGGTCATCGGGTCTTCACGGGAGCACTGTGGCCGGGCCCCGGGAAGCCCCCAGCGGAGGCCTGGGCTGAGAGCTAGCTGGTCTCTTGCGGCCAGGGGGGGCGTTGGAGGCCGGGAGTCTGGTGGAATGTAGTTAACTTGCAGGGGAAAGTTTCCCTCCGCGGTCGGCCCGGATCCAGTGCGGGCGGGCGCGCAGAGGAAGGAAGAGCCGGGAGGAGGCGGAGCCGGTGAGCGGCTCGGGCGGGCGGTTCTCTCAACTTTAGTTTGGGCGTCTGAGGCGAGTTTCTGCCTCAAGTCGGGCGCAGCCGCCGCCGGGGAAAAAAAAGGGAGGAAGGAAGGAGCAAGAAAAGGAAGTAAAAGAGAAAGGGGGAGGGGACAGGCAACTAGCTGTCCGGCGTCCGTGTAGGGAGTGAAGTTAAAAAGTTCTCAGGCGCCGCAGGTCCCGGTTTCTCGCAGCCCCTCCCGAGGCGCAGCCGCCAGACCAGTGGAGCCGGGGCGCAGGGCGGGGGCGGAGGCGCCGGGGCGGGGGATGCGGGGCTGCCGCGCAGCCCCCCGGCCCTGAGAGCGACGAGAGCGTTGCTCCCGCCGCCCAGAGCAGCCCGGCCCGCCGCCCTCATCGCCTCTTGCGTCTGGGCCCGTCGAGCCGGGGCGCCCGGGCGGAGCCCTCTCCCGCCTGGTCCGGGTGCGCGTCGGGGGAGGCAGAAACCATGGATCCCGGGCAGCAGCCGCCTCCGCAGCCGGCCCCCCAGGGCCAAGGGCAGCCGCCCGCGCAGCCCCCACAGGGCCAGGGCCCGCCGTCCGGACCCGGGCAGCCGGCACCCCCAGGGTCCCAGGCGGCGCCGCAGGCCCCCCCGGCCGGACACCAGATCGTGCACGTCCGAGGGGACTCGGAGACCGACCTGGAGGCGCTTTTCAACGCCGTCATGAACCCCAAGACGGCCAACGTTCCCCAGACCGTGCCCATGAGGCTCCGGAAGCTGCCCGACTCCTTCTTCAAGCCGCCAGAGCCCAAATCTCACTCCCGACAGGTAACCTCCCCGCTCCTCTGCCCACTTCCCCGTTGGGCGGGTCCCGGGGGGCGCCCGGCAGCGGCGACGGCCAGCCCTGGCCGGGAGACGGGGGTCCGGGAGCTCTAGAGGGTTGGGGATCGGGGAGGGGGGTCTCCGGAGAACTGGAGAAACTGGACGCATCCGCTGGGCTGCGGTTACCGGCTCCCCGCTCCTCCTGGAGTCCGGGGCCGAGATTTGTTTTTCCCCCTCGGAGTTTCTCTCTGCGGTTGCAACCGCGGGGGGCGTGCTTCCCCCTTCCTTTCTTTCTTTCTTCCTGGGGTTCCCGGGAGGTTGGCGGGAGTGGCGGGGGAGGTGGGTAGGAAGGAAGGGGGTGGGGAGAGTCGGCCCGGGCCGCGGTGGGCTTGCACAATGCGCGCGCCTCCGCGGGCTCAGCACCTTCGCTCCCGCCGCCGCCGGGCTGGGGGAGGGGGAGGGGGGCCTCTGGCATTTGTGTGTGGGTGAGTTGCCAGCGGCGGCCGAGTTTGTGAAGTTGAGCCTCGACCCCCCTTTCCTTCGGGGCCTCTCGGTCCGCTTCAGTCTCCTGGGGAGTCAAATAATTGTTCTCTTGTTTTCCAGTGTTGATTAGGGGTGGGGGTAGAACCAGTCCCTTCAGTTTCTTTCTCCCCCCCCTCCCCCTCCCGCTCCCGAAAGCATTTATTTTCCTCGCGGCCCCGGAGCTTTCTGAATACTGGATCCAGACTTTCCTGGAAGTTGTTTATAGAGTTAGTACTTTCACCCCTTTGCTTCCCTTGTGCCTTGGAACTCGGGCAGGCTCGGTCGTATCAAACTTAGTAGGTTCACGTGCTGGTTTCCCAATTCTAGACTATTATTTACAGTCCGCTGAAATGTTTTTAAATTAGCCACATCTGCACGTTGCGCAGGACCTGAGTTGCGCTTTACTATGCCTTGGTTTTAACACAAGCCTTTGATAATACATTGCAGGTTGACTCATAGGCCCAGTCCTGCCTAGTTCAGCTGTGATTAAAAGTTACTGTTTGGGAAGCGATGACTAATTCGAGGCTCACCATTACTTTTTAAATCTTATTGAGAATATGAACATGGCTGTTACATGTACACAGGGTTCGATTATTTTGTCAACTTGATGCAACATGAAGTGAAACTATTATAAAAGTGTTAACATTCCGACAGGTCCCAGTAGATTTGTTTAGTGTAGGTTTTTCTTTCTTAACTTTTTTTTTTTTTTAAAGAACTTGCTTCAGGCTAAACTTCAGCTTAGGAACTTTGCCCAAAAGTTAATTGGTTTTCCAAATACTGCAATGTAGTTAGTCCACTTGGGCTGTAACTTGAGTGAAAAGGAGAGTTATCGCCCCCATTCCCATTCCCCTAACTAGCAAGCCTGTTGTACGTTCTCCTGCGGAAGACCAAGGGATTTTGGGACTCAGAAAAACTCACTTAACCTGCTGACAAAAACCTAAGTTAAGAAGGAGGAAGTAAGAAGAATTTAGCTGCTTTCCCAAACACTTGAATTTGTGAGGAGTAGGCTTTATGCCTTTTTCTCTTACCCCTGGAAGTGGGTTTCTGGACTCATTCTGGGTAACTGTATTGGCGTTGCACCCTACAGACTACATGGCTCTGCTGCTAGTTAATATGTTTTGAAAGTATAATACACATAAGAGATTGAATTCCCCATTTTGTGGCACCTGTAAGCCAAAAATAATTGCAACTGAATAGTATACTTATTCTTCTAGTAAATAATTGCACAATAATTTATATCCACTAGTTTATGGATTTATACTATTCTCTTAGTTTTGTTTACAGTAAGTTTCTTAACTAACTCTTGTGCATCTGTAAGTTTGACTTTTATTTCTGCTAATGAGTCCCTAATTCAAATATATCCTGATTGGAAACTCAGAAATGTGTATGACTTTAAGGCATAAATGCCTCTTCTGATTGCTTCCAGTTTCCCTTCCTTGCATTACGAATCTAGGAAATTCTAACTTTTTGATCATCAGTCACTAATTCTAATGATGGAATGCAAATAACTGAATTATGAATAGTGCGAATATGGGTTGTAAACACTATTATCCACAAAGTATTGGGTATAAATTCATTCATATATATGTCCGCATTTTTTCATCTAGAAAAACACTATTTTACAAATGAGAAAACTGAGATTCATAGAGGTTAAGATATTTACACTAGTTAGTTTTGACTGGAACCTAGACCTTTGGGGTCTGAGTGCAGAATTTTTTCTGCTGTTAAATAGTGGTAAATATGTAAGTGTGTAAGTTCTTAAGTTATATTGTAGTTGAACTGTTGACATCTTTATCATCTAGGTACAAGTACTTGGTTGGATTTTCATTTCATGCATTAGGTGGCTTTACTAGTTCTGAATCTTTCGCGTTCATTAAAAGTTATATAATTTGTGACTGTTTTATTGATAGTATTTGTCTACCATGAGAAAAAAATGACAGTTGTGTTTAGGGCTTGGCTTAGGGAAAAAAAAAATGATTTAAAGCCTAGTTTTAAAAAAACAACACAAAACTGCATAGCTATTATATTCTTTGGGTTGTGTTTATACCTGAAACATTAAAAAAATTTTTTTACTTACTGATTGAGAGAGAGGGAAACATTAATTTGTTATTCCACTTATTTATGCATTTATTGGTTGACTCTTGTATGTGCCCTGACTGGGGATTGAACTTGCAACTTTGGCTTATTGGGAGTATGCTGTAACCCAGGGGTCTGCAGTCCCCAGGCCACGGACCTTCCTGGTCCCAGTGCATGGCCTGTTAGGAACCAAGCCACACGGCCATCCCCCCTACCCACTACTGTCTGTAGAAAAATTGCCTTCTACGAAATCAGTTCCTGATGCCAAAAAGGGTTGGGGACTGCTGCTAACCAACTGAGCTACCTGACCAGGCCCCTGGAACATTTTAGAACTTGGAAAAGCCCCCATACTGCATTGGTCTTTTAGAAATTAGGTTTTAAAATTCAATATTTATTATTTTACGGGTGTTTTGTTCATTCTATACTATTTGTCTCTAAAATATGTAGAAAGCATATCAAATGTGTAGTGGGTAGAAAAATGACTAACATATACTGCTCATTGATAAAATTACAAGAGTTCGTAAGAGTACATATTAAAATTACATAAACCATTTCAAAATAACCCTTCTGCAAACCTATATTCCTCTGTGTCAGATATTAACTGTTGAAATTTGCCTTTGGTAATTAGATATTTTGTTGCAACGACAGTCTATTTAGGAAATTTAAAGGGACTATTTAAAAGAGTAGCTCAGTTTGTTGGAGCATCCTCCTGATATACCAAGGTTGTGAGTTCCATCCCCAGTCAGGGCACATACTAGAATCAATCAATAAATGCATAAATAAGTGGAACCAACGTATCAATGTTCCTCTCTCACTCAAATCAGTAAATAAGAAATTTTAAAAATACAATTTTAAAGAAATTTTCATTTTAATATTCCTATAGGCCAGTACTGATGCAGGCACTGCAGGAGCCCTGACTCCACAGCATGTTCGAGCTCATTCCTCTCCGGCTTCCCTGCAGCTGGGAGCTGTGTCTCCTGGGACACTGACCCCAACTGGAGTAGTCTCTGGCCCAGCAGCTACACCCACTGCTCAACACCTTCGACAGTCTTCTTTTGAAATACCTGATGATGTACCTCTGCCAGCAGGCTGGGAGATGGCGAAGACATCTTCTGGTCAGAGATACTTCTTAAAGTAGGTGAAAATAACGGTGGGAGATAGTTGTCTAAGGAGTGCGTATTTTGGAAAACAGTATAATGGTATTAGGAGTTAAAATGTTATTTACTTTTATATCTTAATGTTTCTGTCCAGTTATAGCTTCATAATTTTTTGTTCGGTATGATGTAAATACCTTCTTTAGCTTGGATAAATTTTGAAAGCTTAATTGATTCTTGTTTCAGAGCCTTTTAATAATCTTTTGTGGCAATTTGGGTATTCGCATTTTGAGTTTGTGTGAGACCTATTAATTAGTCTAGCTCAAAACTGAAATAATACCATGAAAAAATTTCAAATTGTGAGAATTATAGGGCTGACATTGTCTTACGAAATATGAAATATAGCCTTATCTTTTTAAATAAACATTTTATTATAGAAGACCGACAAAATAGGGCTTCTTTGGTTGCCTGATTTTATAGTATTTTAGATTGTGAAATGACAAACTCTTTAGCTGAAGTTTGATGTGATTTATCAGGTTCCCGCCCCTTCCACCCCACAAAATATAGTGAGAAACAGAATTTTCAGGTTTGCCAGTAAGAGATTCTGTATCAAACTTCTTTCAGACTAGCAGGTCTTTAAAATAGAATTCATCCTCTCTGGGAAAACAAAAACAAAACCATTGGGTCGTTTGTTTTTATCAGACTTTTTGTCTTTAACAAAACGGTAAAATTTCATTAAAGCTGAAAAGATCAAAATAGAATTTTATCCCCTCCTGCTTTGAAATTATAGATAAGACCTTAATATTTTTATCTGGTTAAGTGTATGCAAAACATTTCCTAAAAAAATTTGTCTAAAAGTAGTTATTACAGACTGAAATTGTGGTTTTAAAAGAGTAGCATGCTTGGTAGTATTTAATCAGGATGAGATAATAAAGTGAAAAACAATCTGTGTTATGGAGATTTGCCTTGACAGTATACTCCTAAGGCAAAGGTAACATTTATTTATTAGATCAGATAATACAATTAATGATACTGTTTTAATGTGTGAGTCTTAGTATTTTATATTAATTGGCTTTTAGGGTAGGTTGTAACTTTGTAATGTAAAATACAGTTTTGTGACAGGCATATTTAGGAGGTAAGCAGAGGGAAAAGTTTGATCTTGAACTGCTTCCAGTTTTTGCCCCCTTTCCTCCAACTTTTTTCTTCTTTTAATTCGTTTTCTGGTGTCCTGGTATCCATTTCAGAGGGTCAGGTTTCAACCAGAACAATAAAGCCTGAGACTGGAAAGTACATACAAGTCTGGCAAACTCATCTGCATGAGCGAGATCATTTCTTCTCAAGCAGACATCCAAAGTAAATGATTGAAAGAGCTGCTAGCTGTGAGGATGTGTCTTTAAGGGAAAAGGAGTGGAAACAAACCAGGTTGTTAGTTGGGGATGGGGGTTGGGGGGAGGCTGTACTTTTTTTGAACCTCTCCCTGCTGGGTCACATGCTGACCCGGGGAGATTTTTGAGAAGTTTAATAGCCTGTTTGCCTTCTTTCTTTGGTTGATTCTGTAGTTGAAAGTATAAGATTAAAGAGCAACATTCATGCTCTCCCTTAGTCTTTTGTATCTTGTAATAATTGCTTATTGGTGATACCTGTGTACATTTTCATTTTGAATGATCTTTTGTTTTGAGCTGAAATAAATGTTATGTAACTGTATTTTTTAAAGCCTCCAATGGTTCTCCTTTGAGAAGAGGTGTTTCTCTTGAAGATATTGATACAGATGGATTAATGAAGAGTGTACATACACATACAGACCACATCACTCTGAACACCCCATCTGCAGTGGGGGACTGTGGGGGCGGGGTAAACCAGGCCAAAGTGATATGAAAATTATGCCATAAGAGTAATGGTTGCAGGAGTGGACAGAAGCTTACCTGGGGGGTTGTGGGGGGACTGGGAAAAAAGAGAGATAAACATGATCTCAAAATTTTTAAATTTCATTATTTGAAAGCTGCTAAGACAGTAAATTTTAAAAGTTCTCATAAAAAAAAATTCTGTAACTGTGTATGGTAATAGATGTTAAGTAGACTTAAAAAGTAGGGAAAAATGTTTTTGAGGGACTCATGGGGAAGTAAAATTAGGCTTAATGTATTTAAGAAACGTGAGGATTTTTGACTCAATGGAGTAATTTTCTCATCTCACACCTTTCAGAATAGACAGATTTTCCCTGAATGATAGATTTTGGTCAATAAAAGCAAGAAAAATTATGGATTTGTTGGCACCTGTCAGGAATTATAGAGAGGGCTCCTAAAAATTGGATATGGAAGATGGATATTATTCTTCTAAAGGGTACCTGCTTTATGAACAGTATGCAACTTGGAAAATGTTATAAAAGGATTAGTTTACATTCAGTTGTTACCTACTTCCATGATGATATGGGCTCTATGAGTTGTCTTAAACAACTTATTTTCCTGTACTGCACAGGTAAATGATTGACATCTATCCTGTCTCTTAGAGATGATGAATGAAGCTTTTGGAGCCAAGTTGCTTCTAAGTTCATTTTTTATTCTAGTTTTGATATTTTAAAGTCAGACTCCCTTTGCAATCAATGCTTATATATTTTCCCTTCGTATCTAAAGAAGATTGTTGTTACCACTAGATGGAGAATGAAGACTTAAACTAGTTGCATGTGAAAAATTGTATCTTACTAAACATCTTTGTAGGTACTTGTTGGAACTAACGTTTAAGGTACAAGTACATAATTTACCGACATTTATACTTGTCATGAAGAAATCGTATCAAAAGGTCCAGGTTTGGAAGGTAATGTAATTTGTTTGAAAACTTGTAAATGTTGACTTTGCAAACAGCTAATTGTTGCCTTGTGACAACACACGAATGGCTGTTTGAAAACAATTGGCCTATCCTCTAGTTTCAAGGCAGCACAATTACTGAAGGTTATAGACAGACTATCATGGTATTTTAAAAGCCCTTCCTAGGTCAGTAAGATCTCCTGGAGAAGAGATACCTTAGTTTGGCAGATGATAAAAGTAAAATTATGGTGGTACTAGCTATATTTATCAGTGACACATATTTAAGTTCTGGTATGATCGCGAAGTATATAAAAAAAAAAAGTTTAGTCTGTATATGATGTATAACATTTGTTCTACTGAATTTACTGTTTAAAACTAATTTCTTGAGCTTTTATTTTAAAAGACTCCTTTCTCTTTATTACTCTGAAAATTATTGCCTTCTTCAGCTGTCTTATAGTTTTCCTACAGGAAATAGTTCTTCAAGTAGTTGGTCAACAACTTCCTATTTCTTTATAAGCTGCTGAATAACTTCCTGAATTAGTATTCTATAATATCTCTGGTTACAAGGAGTGTTTTTCTCAGATTTATTTTATTGAATCTGATACCTTGTAACTATTTCCATGTACAAAGAACTTCTTGTATATAGCGTACGATATAGGACTTTATACTTTGATTTAAGAAATGTGATCCAGTGGTTTTAAAAGTTTGTAGATTTGCATTGTTTTAATAATGTTCTCAGTTTGAAAGGATCATTTTGTTTTATTTTTATTCTTTATCCCTTTCTGAGTAATTGGCCACAGTGTTTTTAAACCTTGAAGATTCAGGGTTTCTTGTGGCCGTGGTCTGTGTAAAGGTACTATTGAGCATCTTGGTCCACAGTTTAAAAGGATATTTTTTTTGGAGATTGTCAACATTGCACATGATATCAGTTAGCCAATTTTACAACATTAAATGAACTTGCCTTGCAGTGGATGTTATTGATTACTATAAATGGTTTGATTTTTTTGTTAGTTGTAATATCAGAAGTTAGTGCTCCACTGCAGTGATTAAAGCTACCTTAGAAATATCAGTTAAAGGAGATGAATTAAACTGTTTCTTCTTATAATTTGATATATGCTTCACCCAAATGCTTGTCCTCTTCCCAGAAGACTGTACACACTTGGCAGTGTGTATTGTTACCGTAATACAGATTAGATATTTTTAAAAGAAACAGTTTCATAAGGAATAAAGCTGTCCTGGGATTTTTTGTTTCACTTTTCATAACGAATAAAACTGTACTGTTTTGTTTTTTTTGTTTCGCTATATACCTAGTATAACTTGATAGGATTTCCTTTTAAGAGAGAAAAGTTTGTAATATTGCCATTTAATATTGATTAAGTTGCAAAAAAACAATTCAAGTTGTAATCACAAAGTATTTACCAGTCTCTGCCTGTTTGTCTTGCTATTGAGGTTGAGTGGGGAGAGAAGATTAAAGTGTGCCCTCAGCTGTAAGAAAAAATGCTTGCTTCTGCTCAGTGGGTGGGCATCCCAGGGAAGAATGGCCCACAGTGCCACAGTGATTTAGGCAGAAAAACTGTGGAGGAACTGTTGAATACAGTGGCAGAAGAAAAACGGTTGGAAGATAGTGGACATGGCAGAGTAAATAGAACATAGAGACTAATTTATTTCCTGGGGGAAATAATGAGTATTTTTAGTGAACTAAGAAAGATGTTTAGTTAACCAAGTAGATATTTAAATGCAGCAAACTCTCAGTGGGCTGTAAGACGGTAAGTTAATTTTCTTTAAAAAATAACATTAAAAAACATTCCTCCTCAAAAGCCTAATGTTAAACTGCTAAGGAAAAAAACCTAGGTGGATTTTGAATAATTGAAACATTTAAAAAAATGTTTTCGATTCCCTGAGATCAGTCCTCACTAGAATGTGGAAAAATAGGTTTTACTTTATAGTTAGAAATATAATGCAAATTAGCATCCTAAAATAGTAATGCTAATATTATGCTAATAACTTGAATTATCTTCTACCTTAAGGCTTTGGGGAAGAGGTAAACTCTAAACCTAACCTCCAGGCTGTCAAAATGTATGAAGTTTAGGCTTAGGGCAAATCAAAGTGAAGTCATTTTAAAAGTCAGTTGTTAAGATTACTCAAACTTAATTTGCTACCTTCAGTAATAGCATAATTTAGCCATTAATTGTGGCTTGAAAGTTAAGTAATAGTTGAGTAGCAATTTATAAAGGGAGTTCTTAAGGGGCTATGTGGTTCTATAACTACGGTTACTAAGGGATGCGGTTCTCACAAAAAGGGCTTCTGATTCTAGGATTAATCAGAACGTCAAGCCTCGAAAGGGGCATTGCTGTTTTTATGAAGAAGAATTGCTTCATGGTTTTGGTTGCTGAAGTACTGTAGCACCAAGTTTCTTAGGAAGAAGTCCTGCCACACTGGAAACACTTCTACTTGGGTAGGGCTTGACCCCTTCTAAAAACAAAGAAATTAGAAATCACAAAGTCCTTTTCTTCTTCTTCCTTTTAATATTTTAGACAAGAAAAAGTGGTCAGTAGTTTAATTTTCATTTAGTTCTTAGCATGAGAGGAAGCATAATCTTTAATACGTCAAATGATATGATGTTTCTCTGAATAATACTGCAAATTAACAAAATAATGCAGATGGAGGTATCAAATTATTGCTGTTTGCTTCTACCACGTATTCAAAATGTTTTTTGTGGCTAGTGCTATTACTTATCTGTCTTCACTTTTTTTGTGGTTCTCTTACCTCTCTTCAGTGAATTTACCAGATCTTCAGCTGGGTCCTGATTTGGAGGTGGTGAAGGTTCTTTTTGTTAAAAGCTCCTTCCTTCATCCTCTTGCAATTGCTTGCTTAACCTAAAGTGAGGAGGGTTTTTTTTTTTGTTGTTTGTTTGTTTTAAAGTAAGGTCTTTATTTCACTAGTAAACATGTTTAGAGAGAGAGATGTGTGTTTTGATAAATTCATAAAAACTTAACTATAGACTATTTGATTTGGGGTTTAGAGTAAAGAACTTTCTTCAGAGTGCTGCTATGTGCTTTCACAAAATTAAATGTGAACTATAGAGTTATTTGAAATTTAACTCCTCACATATTCAAAATGACTGTAATATGGAATTGGCTTTTGGAAAGGAACTAAACCCTAACATCTACGAGAAGAGGATAAAATGTGGACGTTTTTAATGTACGAGTATGAATGTGGGATCCTTTTGTTTTATATTAATGAACTTGTCCTCCCTCCCTCTTCTTCCCTGTGTATCAGATTTTATGGTTTTTTAAATAAGGTGTATGTTTTTTATTATAAAAGTAACAGATGTTCGTATCATTCATACTGGAACTTTCCTTCACTCTTATCCCGGCAGGTCCCCGCATCATTCTTCTTGGCTGGTTACCCTATTTATCGCTTTTCTCTTTCTTGAGTTGCTTATTCTTAGAGTTGGCTTATTCCACAGGAATCTGCTGAGAAAAAAGATATATGGCAGGTAAACAGCATTCAGATCTTTTGTGTTTAAAAATATCTTTATCTGTTAATTTTTGATGGGCAGTTTGGTTGTAGAATTCAAGGTTTAGTTATTTTTCTTTGGAGTTTTAAAGTTAATGTGTCATTTTATTCTAGCTTGTAGTTTTCTTATTGATCAGTTAAACCCAGTTTGCTTCCTTGGGGATTTTAGTACTTTTTTTCTTTATCTTTTGGAAGGTGGTCTTAAATTTCATTATGTGCCTTGGTATATACCTTTTTTTTATTCATTGTAAAAATTGCATGGCTTGGAAACTGTCTTCAGTATGAATGATGCCCCTTAACATTTTGCGGTGTAGTTGCCCTAACTGCCCTGCAGTCCTGGGAAAGATTTTTTTTATTAGTTCTTGTATAATTTCTTCCAGGCTGTTTTATCTTTTTCCTGTTCCTGGAATGGCTGTTCAGAATAATTCTTTAATTTTCTTATCTTTAACCCCCATTTTCCTTCACTTGGCCTTTTGTTATGCTTTCTGGGAGATTCCTTCAATTTTAGCTTTTAACTTTTTAGTTTATTTTTTCCCCCAAAAGCTGATTCTCACGCATAATTCCAGGGACCCTTTTCTGAGCTCATTGTTCCTTTTAATGACATGCAGTTATTATTTCATGAATGTAGTAATAGAATGTCTCGCTGAGAATATGAGAGGAGACCCCCAAAAAACTGGAATTATCTTCTGAAGGGCAGGCCTCTTGTAGTACAGGTTTCCCCCACTAGGTGAGTGTTCTAGGAACCCATCTATATTAGTGTACCAGCTGGTGGTGGTGTGAGAGGCTGCATTTGGCTTCAGCGAATATTTTTTGAAGACTTTCGACACATTTGCCCATTTCATAATGGGTGATTTATGAGTGCACCTGCCCACAGTATGCTGAGTGTTTAGAACTGTGTGACCAAAAATGGCATGACTCCTGTGTCCCACCCTCCCTATTTACCTGCTCTTTCCCCAGGTGACTTTTTTTTTTTGTTTCCCTGGATGAAAAACGTCCTCAAAGGAAAATGTTTTGCCAGCGTGGAAGAGGTAAAACAAATAACGGCACAAGCATTAACAGGTATCAAAATAAACAAGTTCAAAAACTGTTTTGAGCAGTGGGAAAAACATCTTGATAGGTGTATTGCATCAAATGAAGAGTACTTTGAAGGTGACTGAAGTTTAAACATGTAAGGATAAACACAAAATTTTTAATAAATGAATTCGGCTTTTTGTGTCCCCACGTTGTATAGTTGGTATGTCTTTTTAAATGCTCTCCTACTTTCATTGTGTCTACTGGGTTTCACTCAAGAGGGATATAACAGGGACCAATCAAGCCCTGAAGTTGCAGGGTCCCTAAATGTCCATATCTTAGTTAGGTTCTCTTGTAGTGACCAGTTTCTCTACATAAAAATCTGCAGTCCTATGCAGTCTTATTTTCACAGAGCATCGGTGGTGATGAGTGTTAAGACTGACTGCTGGTGTTTTAGGGCTGACCAGTGTAGGGCTTCATCTCTGCTCTTGGCTGTGTCAGGTATCTGAATGCAGAGCCTGTGGCTCCGTTTCTCTGGAGCATAAAATTTCTCATCTCTTTGGGCCAGAGTGGGGGCAGTGTGCAATAGGTTTTTTAAAAATTGTATGTAAGCCAAATTTTTGTAAATCCAGTTTGTGATTATTAGGCTGACTCTGTAAAGTTGCAGTTTTCTAAGCCCAAAATAGTAACTAGACATTTTCATATGATTTGACTTCAGTACTACAGCATCATTTTTATTTTTTAAATTTTATTATTTTTTAAAAGATTTTATTTATTTTTAATTTATTTTTAGACAGCAGGGAAGGGAGTGAGAGAGGGAGAGAAACATCAGTGGTGTGGTTGCCTCTCACGCACCCCCTACGGGGGACCTGACCTGCAACTCAGGCATGTGCCCTGACTAGGGAATTGAACCTGCAACCCTTTGGTTCATAGGCCGATGCTCAATCCACTGAACTATACCAGCTGGGGCTACAGCATCATTTTTAAATGAATACTTAAGTAAATGCTTTTACCAAGCAAATGATTAATTCAATTAAATTTGTCCCATTTTGTGTCAGTTTTGCTAGTTACATCTTTGTATGTTAGGTTTTTTTAAAGGGGAACTGTATACTTTTGACACAAGGGTGGTTGGCATTATGCAGTGCACAGTTCGTTCAGAAGGTTTGGATTCTGAAATAGTGTGCAAAGGAGAGACCGGAAACTTAATTCCTATTAGTACAGGGTCCGGCACGAGTAACATCCTTTTTCATTACAGGCTCTTACTACAGAATCATAAGCATGTCATTCTGTAACATAACACTATCACACTCAAGCACACCATATGACATTTTAGGTGAAATGTTCAAATTAAAACTATAAATTATTACACCCATGTTATTACCTTACCAACCACGCTCAAGCAGGCATTTCTTCTGCTGGGCCCTGTATGTAATAATGAAGATAATCATATCTGTATATCATTTTCAAGTACTTTATCCTAGTATACACAGATTTTAAAAGTAGGGCTTTAAAGTAAAACAGTTTTATGAAGTTAGCGTGTATCTGTCTTCCTACATTCCTTCTTTCTGTCTAGTTTTCATCAACATAATTGGTGGTAGGATAAGGGAAATACTTATGCATGTCTAAATTGGTTAAATAATTATTGGTATACTTATGTAGATAAACCCCCAGCAGTAAATAACTTGGTTTTATTTTAGTATAGGTTGTTTTGTTTTAATATATAGCTCAGAAAAGTAGCCTGTGTGTCTTTTAATAGGCCATCGTCAATGTCATAGAATAATATAAAGAATTTTCATTTTTTTGCTGAACAATTTTATTTTTTTATTTTTTTAATTAAATTTTTTCAATTCCAGTTTACATTATATATTTTTTTGGATAGAGTATTTTCTTTATCTATAAACTAACCATGGAGATGTAAGTAGTTAGAATTTCATGAAAACTGGGTGTAGGTTAAAATAGATTCACCCAGAGGTGGTGACTGAGATGTGTTAGGACCCTTCGTTGTTAATTATGTAGAGTAAGGAAGTGTGTTAAAATAGCCAAGTGGTAAGTAAGGTTAGACATGAGCTAAATAAATAAATGGAGATTTCTGAGACCCTGCTTGAAACTTACCACTGATAGAGTCACAGTTAAAATTTACCAAGCTCACCTGGATGACTTTTTTTTTAAGATTTAAAAAAAAAAAACCTCTGGGGAAGAGTTGGCTAAAATACAGATGTTTCTGTTTTTCCTCTACACATGTTCAGACTGATATAGGTTATGTTTCAGAAATTGTGTAGTTTGGATGGGCTCCAGATGATGTAATAGGATCACTTTTATCCACTCCCAGCTGGAAGGGTGTGCAGACTTTCTTGTTAGGACTGGTACAAATCTCTTATGGGTGACAAAATAATCACTGTTTCCAGATAATGATATAAAATTATTATCGTTGCCTTCTGTATGTGAAGACAAAGCATGCCCTTTGTGTACCTGTCTATTCTTAAGTTTTCACTTAGTGCCCATCACATGACAGATAAGAATTTGCACAGCTTATCTGTCAGTGTCCTGACTACTTCTGCTCCGACAAACACAGGGTGATTTTTTTCAAGAAAGAAACTGCTTGGTTCTGGATGGTATGTGTTGTGTCGCTTAGCATTGATGTGGACATAGTTTCTTTCTCCCTGCTTTTTTTAGTTATTTTCTTTGAATTTGCTTTATGTGCTTAGTGGGCTCTCGATTTCATAAAAACCCACCTAGTGGTTTTATGTAGCAGACATTATTTTAAGGATTCACTGGGTCCCACTCTGTGGAGTTGGGACAAAATTAATAGGATGCTAGCTGTCTCTCACTGGAGAACCTGTTGAGGCTAACTGATTATAAGTTCAGTAAACATAGATTTTTGTCCTTTTTGTTCAGTTTTATGTATGTAGCTCTTGATATATTTATTGGCAGATAACATCCCTTAGAGTGCTCAGTATTTCAGAGCTTGTTGGTCAGTAGTCACCCTGATCGATGCTTTCAGTCACTGCATAATTAATGCAATGCAATTTGTGCTCAAAAGATGCTAGAGTATTTGCCTTGTGTATTGTAAAGTTAATTTTACAAGTTTGAGGTTATTCTTAAACTCAAATGCTGTATCTAGAAGTATTTTTAAAAGATATATTTGTTTTCTGGATGTAAATGAATAACAGTTCTATGTAGGGAATCATAAGTCTCTTCCATGAACTGCTTCAGAATTAAGTAAATTAAAAAAAAAATTCTGTTGTAAAAGTGGTACCAGTGAGTAGACTACTGTAGGAGCTTGAGTGAAGAGATGGTATTCAAGTTATGCTTATGGAATTAGCATTTTCAACTCAATCAATGTGGGGTGGAGGAGGTGGGGAGTCAAAGACTGAGTTGCAAAAATTTTTCTGGTAACAAGGGGCTTGTTCTTCATACCTGGATGACATTTCTATCATATCTTAAGAGAGTCTTTTCATCAAAATGAAGCTATTAATTGTAGTAGTTAAATCTACCCTCTCACTTTGAGCATTTAAAAAAGCATTTCTAATATCAAAATACTTGAAAAACTATGAAATGACTTGTTTTTATGTATTGCTTGAAAAAAATTCTTTACCTACGCTCAGAAGGAAGTTAGGAGTTTCAGGAATGCTAGTAATTAAGAAGTGAATATAGTCAACAGTAACATATTAGACTTTTAAGATTATAAGAGTTAAGATTTCAACTCTGTTTTATAGTAAGTCACATGGAGGTCATTTACTGTTACTGGTTGTCTTAGTAAGCTGGGCTGCTATAACAAACCACAGACTGGGTGGCTTAAACAAGCATCCAGTATTTCTCACAGTTGCGGAGGCTACAAAGTCCAAGAACAAGGTACCAGCAAGGTAGACTTTATTCTTAGGCTTGTGCTCTTTTCTTCACTAGTAGGTGACGGTTTTTTGCTGTGTGCTCCCCTGACCTCTTTTGTGTGCACAGAGGTTTCCTTACATGTTGGTGGGAGTCTTTTAAAAGGATGAAGGCAGAAGCTGCAGACTTACTAAGGCTGTGACACTATGTCACTTCTACATTCTGTAGGTCTAAGCCAGCAATTTTCAACCTTTTTCATCTCATGGCACATATAAACTAATAAAATTCTGTGGCACTGACAGTCTGACAAAAGAATAGATATAATTTCGATTCATTCACACCAGATGGCTATTGTTGTGGTGGCTGTTGTCGTTTTTTTATTTTATAGTCTAAGGGTAAAGAGCTCAGTGGCCCTAACTAAATAATCAGGTATTGCATGTTTTAAAAATTCTTGTGGCACACCAGTGTGCCTGCCTCCCATGGCACACTGGTTGAGAATTGCTGGTCTAAGCATTTGACAAAGTCAGCTCAGATTCAGGGGGTTGGGAAGTAGGCTCTGCCTTTTGATAGGAGTTGCAAAATATTGTGGCCATGTTTTTAAGTCTACCGCATTTAAATTGGAAGTTTTTAAAAATAGTGTTCAAAATAGATGCATTTTCAACTGGGACCTAAAAAACTCAGGGTAGAGCATAATGTCACTGGAAATCACTTATACTGTTAAGAAATAAAAATCTCACTTTTTGTGAATAATGTAATATAAATTGATAGGTGTTTTTCTCTTGAGATACCATCAAATCAGTCAAGTTATTTTTAAAACTGTTCAGTAGGTTAGACAGAATATGGGCTTTGGGGTTATAGTTTGCATTTATGGCTCAAAACCATGAATTATAATTGACATGTAATTGTAATTATCCTTTAGAAGTTGACTACTAAAAAAATTGTCTTTTACATTATTTATCTTTAGATTAAGTTAGGCATAAATTCACATGGAACATAAGCAGAAATGGAACCTGGATTTCCTGGTACCTATTTGTCTTCCATTTAATTACATTGCTTTCTTTCCCTATCTGAATTCAATTAAGTTGAGAAAAATCTGTATTATTGCTAATAGATTTGACTGTTGATTGGCTATTCATTGAATCTTAATTTACAGACTTAGTAAGTTATCTGAATTATCAAGCTATATGTGTATATAATATATATAAATATAAGTATGCAGTTGGTGAGAATTCACAGTGATTTTAGAACAATTGTATTTTCGTTGTTCCGGCTTCCTGGAAGTGTTTTTTGTGGCCATACCACATGTGTTTAGATCTCTGAGTTGCTTATGAAGGAACGCTCCAGTATCACTGCTTTTTGGGGAGTTAATGAAAACATTCTCAAACATTTAATTTCAAAACTAAGCATCTACCTCCTTTTCTAAACACCTGTAAAAACAAAGTTTTATACTCTTCTTGAAATTTTGATGATAAAAAACCAATTTGATTCTTTGTAAATTGTTACCTAAATGTTGAATTTAAACAGTGAATTAAATTTTAGCACTGTTTCATACTCCTACAGTCAGTAATGTGGTTAGCAGGGTATCTCTAGTTGTTCTCTTGACTTTTTTTTTTTTTTAAGGTCCATAGCAACTCCTCCATTTTTGGTAGTGGAGTTGTATTGGGTCTATGAAGAGTCTTCACAACAGAAAAGAGCAGCTATTTATGGAGCATTTCCTCAGGCCTGCAATTTGAAGCCATTACAGCAAAGTTGCTGAGCAAGTCAATGATTACATGCCAGCAGTCACTGAGGCCCCCACCCTACAGCCTGTGTGGATAAGAGTCCAGGACTACTGCAGTGCAAAGTTTGCCCTCTTTAATTATTGCCAATTGTTTACTTTTAAAAGAGCAGCTGGTTTTATGCATTCTAAACACACTTTCTATATAGATTATTAAGCGGTTATAGGATATAAACTAATTTTTGAGTTTTCAGGAAATAGTTCAGCATCCAAGAATATGATTTCCCCCATCTCCCACTCCCTGTTAATTAATAAAATCAGGTCACCTTATCAAATGCAGATCTCGTCCAGCAGTTTTGCTTAAGCTCAGGAAGACAGATGTTGGGATTGTCTATCAGAGGGATTTCAATTTAATGTATACATCCTGTAGACCTGGAATCTATGTTTGAGAGGAGTTGGATTTTCGGATTTTAGGTAACTTTTTTGCCTACCTGTGAAAACATCATTTCTCTATAGCGTTGTTTTTTGTTTATTTGTTTGTTTTTTAAACTAGAATAGAAAATAAATGACCTCATTTGTGTTTGATAAAAGCACACAGTGAAATGAAATCCAGTGGCTTCAGTCTGCTCAGGAATAAAATTACTAGTAGTTGTTTTTGTCTTAAACAGGACACTACTAATCTGTGAATTTTACAACCTTTCCACTCTTTGGTGGCAAACTTTTAAAACTTAGCAGCTTTTCTATATTGCATTCTGA
This sequence comes from Mormoops blainvillei, assembly GCA_004026545.1. Lineage (NCBI taxonomy): Eukaryota > Metazoa > Chordata > Mammalia > Chiroptera > Mormoopidae > Mormoops > Mormoops blainvillei. The sequence goes on from PVJD01000295.1 coordinate 298,671, forward strand.
TGTCTTTTAGAAATTAGGCATTGTTCTGCAGAATTTTCTCTGTCCTATTTTTAAAAATCTATGTTGTTCTGGATTCAATTTCAGGAAATTTTTTAATGACTAAGAAAAATTGTTTTTAGCTATACCTATAACTTTAATATTACAAAAGTATCAATTAATAAAATTAGAAATTATGTTATAAGAATTGAAATGTGCTTTTAATTCATATTCTTTGAAAGTGTTGTCATAATGTAGGATATTTGAAATGGCTTTTTGGTTGTGGGCATTATATGTAAATATTTCCTAATTTACTGTCTCTATAACTCTCCCCTTCCCTTTCCTTCTAACAACTCATAATTGTTTAACAACATAGACTATGCTAAAAGGAAAAAGAATAGTGCCCTTATAAGATGCCCACCAAATTACTATGCCTGTACAAAATGGCAACCTAATCCTTGAATAATCGAGTTTCATAGATTGGATGGAATAGTGAGTTTCTTAACTGTGACAGTTATAATTGAGAGAAATTTTCTCGTTCTATGACTTAAATTGATACTTAGGGAATTTCGATAGTATTTAGCTAAATGGTAGCCTTTGGAAACTGCTTTTTGGATTTTTTTTTTTATACTGACCTCCCTCTCCCCCTCCCCCCAGAACTGTTTAAATGAAATACAAATTCCTTCAAGACTGAGCTCAGATTTTCATTCCCTAGAGTGTCTTCCCAGATTTTTCCTAGTTCCAAGTGGGCTTTAGTGTTAGCCCCCTCTTCTGGCCTCCCTTGAACCTTGCTGCATTGGGGATAATGTTTGTTCTCACTTACAGATTTGTTCTACTGTATACCCTGCACCTAGCATAGTGTCAGCACATATTAACTGCTCACCAAAAAATGCTGAGAATTGCTTTTACATGTGTTCCCAGTCATTTCAGAAGCCTTGAGTTATTTTCATGTTTTGGCACCTTCAGAAAGCTTCAGCAACATGCTCAGAGCTACAGAACCTAGAGGGATTGAGAGTGCATCGCCCCTGTCCTCAGTTAGCAGGCAAGGTGTGTGAAACAGAAATGACATGAGAAAATATCTTGCTGACTGCTAAACAATGTGGTAAGCCCTAAGTACTAAGTAGTTATTATGTTAGTAATCCAGAAAAAGAAGAGATTGCTTTCTGTGTTGGAGTTGTTGGAGAAGGTTTGTGGAGGAGTTTGGTCTTTGGTTGTATTTGGAAGGATGGATAGGATTAGATAGAATATGATTTTATTTTATACCAAATACTGAAACCTTTTCTTGACTTTGCTTTTTGGCGAATGACTTTGTAACCTGGCAATAAGTGATTTTTAAGTAAGACCCTATGTCTGATAAAAAAATTCCCCTTGCCCTGCTTGGTGTGGCTCTGTGGCTTGAGTGCGGGCCTGTGAACCAAAGGGTCACTGGTTCGATTCCCAGTCAGGGCATATGCCTGGGTTACAGGCCAGGTCCCCAGCTGCGGGTACCTGAAAGTTAACCACACATTGCTGTTTCTCTCTCTCTCTTTCTCCTTTCCTTCCCCTCTGTCTAAAAATAAATAAATAAAATCTTAAAAACAAAATTCCCCGCTTATTTGAATTTCCATTGCTTGGTTGCTTGTCATCCCCACTGGATATTGCAAGACCCATTCAGTTTACCAGTATTTCTTAAGCACTTAACGTAGTGTCTGGCATATAGTAAAGACTTAATAACCTGGCTAGCTGGGTAGCTGATTTATTGGGTTGACCAAAAAGTTCATTTAGTTTTTTTCTGTAAAATAAAGAGACACAGTTTTCATTTTCACCAATAACTTTATTGATTTGGATATTTTGAATACATAGACTGTCTCCCGCTATTGGCTTCTAGTGGTAGAGGCCAGGGGTACTGCCAACTATCTTCCAATGCGTAAGATAGTCCCACAGCAAAGAATTATTTGGCCAAAATGTCAGTAGTACCAAAAACTTGGCAAACCACTTTTGACACGTTCGATCAGTCACAGCACCTTTTCCTTACACTGCATAAATCTTTTTGTTGTGTTTCAACTTTCTTGAAATAATAAAGCATAATATGCCGAAAATATTGCATGTTTTTTCCATCTTTAGTAGTAAAATGGCTGCACAAAATTTACCAATTTTGGTAAGTATCCTTTAAAGACACACTGATATGACAGCTGTCATAATACAGTCTAACAAAATTATTTTGAATGAAGTTGAAGACAACTAAGCACTACTAGAGCCGTTGTACAGAAGAAAACTAAATAAACTTTTTGGCCGGCCCAATAATTCCAAGAGCCTTGATTTCCTTATCTATAAAATCAGTGGGTTGAAATATATGATTTCTAAGAATTTTCCCAGTTCCAAAATGCTGTGAAAATCAATGAAAAAATTCCTGTGAATTCCCAGGTCTATATATAAATGTCAAATGAAGTATTTTCTGATGTGATGTTGTATTTACAATACTTTTAATTTAGCGTAAAATACACTAAGTTTAATATATAAATACTATGATTAAGCAAAAACTTAGTAATGTGAGCAACAGGTGGGGTATTTTAGAGGAGGGATTGTTTTTTTTTTTTTTCCTGATTGTGACTTAACTGGAAGAAAAGGAAAAGTAAAAAAGCTCTGATGACATTAAGTAATCTAGGTAGAAATTAAGATAGAATTTATATTTAGAGCTGAAAGAATTAGAAAAGAATGGGCTGACTTTCCTAGGTACAGAATCAGTGATTAGTTTGGCGGCATAGTTTTTGCAGGAATGCAAAGTGATTTTAAGAAATACTGGTATTGTTGAGGAAAAACTAACACATCACAACATTTATTATCTATCGAATTGTAAAGAAAGATATTAGGAAAAAGAAATTGAGGATTTAAATTGCCAGCTCTTTCTCATTTCTATCTTCTGTGTTAGCACAAAAACTTAGAGATAATCACCTTCCCTAAGTGCCAAATAAGGCTTTTTAGTCTTCTGAGAGAAGAGCTATAGCAATTCCAGACACTTTCCATATATTTTTGGAGTCTCTTCTTTATAGTCAGTTTTAATTTTGAACTATTTTGATTGTCACATACAACTTAGAATTTTTTTTAACCCATTGTAGCCAATAATGCAAACTGCTAGTGATTGGTTAGTTGCTTTATTCATTCCATGTATGGAAGAATGTTAATATTTTGTGAATAGTGATTTAACTTAAATATAATTTCAAAGAAAAACATTTAAGCTTCCTTTTGAACATGTAAAAATTGTTTCATGTACATTCGACATAACCACTTTAACGTTAGAGTGACCATGTCTTGAATACTTGCTGTGTGAATACTTACCAAGCCTTACCTCATTTAATCTTCTCCATAGCCTTAAATATGTAAATATTACATGTTTTATAGATTGGGGGTCTGGCTTGAAGAGGTGAAGTAATTTATATGTATCCATGCTTGTGTCCTTCCATAGCACTTGCTATTTCTATTAAACCTGTGGTTGTCTCTTTACCATCAATAAAGTTTTTTTGCAGGCTGGTTAAATTTATGCTGTGTTTCTCATAGTCTTGTTCAGTATTACATACTCAGTGATTTTTGATCACTCAAATTAAATTAAGGTGCTTTAATTTCTTTACCATGTTCCTTAAATGACACCAGTAAGGAGAATTACCTACTTGTTCAAAAGCTTCCTGAGTGACTCTGATGTATGCATCTGCTTATCAAATAGTTGTTGAATGAATTGAAAAGAGTTTGGTTTCAACATACCATATACCCTAAATCATTGAACACGTAAGTCAAGCTGCGAAATGGGTGGATCCTCATTTTACAGATGTGAAAGTTTATTTAGCCCATACTCCCTCCCCACTTCTGCTAATTTAAGTTCCCTTTATTATTTCATATATATTTGTGATAATGTATGTGAGAGTACTACCTAAACTGTAAAAGGCTGTATAAATGTTGCTCTTTGTTACCTGTCCTTATTTATTGCTAAGAGTAGGTCACATGGTATAGGCACTGAGGAAGAAAAGGTTGCATAGACATCTTGCTTTACCTGAAAGCCAGTATTTTAGTTGAACAAATTACGTATTAGTACTTACCCATTGGATTAGAATTTGATAAGGATTTCATTTAGTCTCATAGAGCTCTGTTTTTACCTAATAACTATGAAAATAGTAGCAAATTGAAACCACTCATTTTAACTTCCTTAACAGAACTGTCCTAATTGGAATTTCCCACATCTGGGAATGTTAAGCAGTAAGGATGATTTCTTATGTGATTAAGAAGAAGTGACCTTAAAGACATGTAAAGAAACTAAGCAAGTCTGCAGACTGGCAGGTGTGTGGTAGAGGGTATTCCAGCATTGGCAATTCATTGTGAGAAAAGGATGACCTTCTGGGTACCTTCTGGCCCCAGACCTGTGGTCAGAAGTTTATAACTAAAGCTGTCTGAACCCTGAAAATATTGGTACCAGACATGCCCATTTAAATGAAAACTGAAAATTCATGGCATTATGAAAGATTAATTTTACCCACACACAGAATTTTTTTCCAACTGTGTACAAAATTAGTTCGTTATATAGTTTTCATTATGATCTAAGGGCCAAATTATTTTTATGGAAGTGTTTAACCGTATAATTTTAAGTAGGGGAAATAGTTTTATTTAAGGAAGTTTATCTTATGATGCTTTAGGACCTCCGTATTTAAATTAAGACACCCTTGGTATGAATTTTAAATGAGGCTTATTGATTTTACTAAGATGCTTATTTTTAAGGTACAGAATCAGCTTCTGCTTTTAAGAATTCAGCCTAGTGCTTCAAATGAGAGCTCATGTATTGCAACATTATTTATCTATTTTTATAAAGGGCTGTTAAGCACTTGGTGCCACCTTGTCTGAGTTGTGTGCTTGTGAGTTGTCTACATGAAATCACTTGATACAGCCTCTTATTTCTGCAAAAATTTTTCCTATATTTTTAGCCCACCACCCTAGTATGAAGCTAACTTATTTAATAGAAATATTTTGAGACCAGAAGCTTACTTTTTATTAAATCTTTACTGCAGGTGTTGCCCTAGCCATTTTTGCAACAGAGCAATATTTTAAAGCGAATGTTAATTTAGGTATGAAATAAAATTCATTTATCGTACCTTTAGCCAAAATACATGTATACACACACACACTCACATTCACTTTCTCTCGCTACTATTTCTAAGCACACAGTCTTTTGCTTAAAGGAAGGATTCATAAGTCCAATTTATTTCCATATTTCCAGATCTGAAGTTTGGCTGATACTTGTTTTTTTGATGGGATTGTCATTTAATGCTTCTTGAATTATTCTGTAGGAGTGTTAGCAAGGGTTGTTCTTATGTGAAATGTGAGACTGTGACCTCTTGATCCAAAGGCCAGGAGTGTTGCCAACTGAACCAAACCCTGCTGTTTCCTAAGAATAGAAGCACTCTGCTTAATGATTGGGGTTTGACTCAGTGTTTATGGTGTTCTCCAATAATTGGTCAGAATCCCAGATACACATGTTGGTTTTGTATGTCTTTTGAGTGGACAAGCAAGCATTTCTCTGTAGGGCGAGAAGAGGCAAAATGTAAATAATGTCTTCAGAGCGTTTGGGAAGGAATTCTAGTGTACCAGAAATAACCACCGATACCCAAGACCTTCTCTGCCCTCACCCCTAGAAGTTGTCTTCAAACAAGGAAAGAAGCGTCCATTTTTATGTTAACTATAAGCAACTTGAAAAGAAACATGTAATAAATGTATCATCTAAGGCTTTCATCCTTGGAAACTTAAGCCCTAGAAACCATAAATATTGAACTGAGGAAAACAAAGTGAAACTAAAGAAAGATTATTAGGAAGCATGAAGAAAGAGGTTCATCTGAAAGACACAGAATATTTATAAAATGTTGACCATATTTTTCATCCTATTAGTTTGAACTGTTCAAAATTAAAACAGCAGACCTCATAGGTCTTCATTTTATGGGCAAGACTAATAATACTTAATGAATTCAAGATTCTTGTTCTCAGATCTAAGCTGCCTTATGTGTATTTCTACTTTTCTTACTCCTTTGTTTCTTATTCTTGTTCTTTATGCTTTTCAAAATTTATAGTATGTTCATGTCTGAATATTTTAGTCTTTTCAGGACAAAGCAATTGTGAAGCCATAATTTACCAGAGAGATATAGAAGAGAAGCCCTACTACCTGACCCAGGTAGTTAAGATAGGTAGGTGACTTAGTCAAAATTCAATCAGGTTGAATTAGTTGTGTCAGTTATGTCATGGAATTAGTTTGGTTAGTTAAATTAGTTAAGTCACATTTATGTAATAAACTTGTGCAAGTCAGTGGAACCATTAGCCTGGAGATTAAGGTCCATAGCCTGGTCCCAAACCCCCTTGATAGCCTCTGTCCACCACCTCTTCCCCTCACTCTCTCTCCCTGCCCACCGTGCACCACCAGTCAGTTGTACTGCAGTGATGGTGCATGTTCACGTGTCTGTGGCTTTGCATGTCATGTTCCCATGTTTGGGCTACTTATCCAGGAAGGCCTCCCTAACCTCTCCATTTTTATTTTCTCATTTAAGGCTCAGCTCCAGCTCAGATATTGGTACAAAATATCCTGTAGCTTTCACTGACAATATTTGAACCTCCCATCTTCTGGGGTGTGAACTTCACTCATTTTTATTCCTATAGCATTTCTTTGATTCTAATAAGTGTATTTTTCACATTTTAACCTGTGAAATTAGGGTACTTCTAACAACTCATGGGACCTTAGATTTGATTAAACAATATACCTCTCTGTTCTAGTACTCTTTAGAGAAAACTAAGGTCCTGTGTTTGCCTCCCTTCTGGAACTTGCACTCTTTTTTGGGGCCATGTCTTTAACTCCTCTGCCAGCATAATACCCAATAGTTAATGCTAAAGTGTTGAATGAAATTGGAATACTTCGCTTGGCTTTTACTATATTCAGTTAAATTTCAAGGGCATGATTTGTTCTAAAATATATCAACAGTAATGACTAACATATTTTAAGTGTTTATTATGTGCTGGTACCGGTTTAAGTCCTTTATATGGAGTAACTCATCGAATCCTCACAACTCTGTTATTGATGAGAAAACTAAGGCACAGTTCATCCCAGATCATATAGCTAATAGATGACATAGCCAGGATTCCAACTGTCAACCTGGCACCACCCCTCACCACTGTTCTGTACTAAAATATAATTCAATCTTTATTTTACTAGGCACCATGCTATGTACTTGGCTATGTTTTCATGTAATACTCATCACAAACCCATGAGGATTTATATTGTAATAGAACAGAACACTCCCACTAACCATCTCTAGATATAAGTTCTAGTCCCTGTTTGACACTAGAAAGAGACAAATGAGATAAAGTAATTTCTTACCTTCAAGGAGTATAACGCTAAATATAAGGGTTAGTAAAATGATCTTTCTAGATTTCTTTCACCTTTTGAAATTACTGAATTCAATTGTTAAAATAAATCCAGACCCCAAATGAAATGAACCAACATTGAGCAACTTCTACACTTCAGGAACGTGGACATCATCCCTATTTACACAGGAGGAAACTAAGGTTCAAAGAGATTAAATAATTTGATCAATTGGTGGAATAAGAAGTACGAGGAGAATTCAATTTCAGCATTGGATCTCTGCCATCTAAACAGACAAGTCATCTGTGGTGTGGTGTTCTTTTATTTTTACTTTAGGGCTTTTAGGAAGTCTTTTCCTACCATCTTTTTATTCCACCAAAGAATTATCCTAAAGCTCATTCAACAGCTGTTACCAAAACGTTCATAACTTTCTATTTATATTTAATATTAGCCACATAGTTCCTCTGTCAGCCATACCATGGACTTCAAAAACTGACATTTAAAAAAAAAAATCAGGGCCATAGTAATCAAAACAGTGTGGCACTGGCATTAAAAACTGACTCAGATCAATGGAAAAGAATAGAGAGCCCAGAAGTAAACCTACACCTTTATAGTCAATAATTTGACAGAGGAAGCAAGCAAATACAATGGGCTAAAGATAGTTTATTCAATAAATGATGTTGGGAAAATTGTACAGATATATGCAGGAAGAAATGAAACTAGATTACCTTCTTACACCACACACATGAATAAATTCAAAATGGATTTGAGGCTTAAATGTTAGATCTGAAACCGTAAAAATCATAGAAGAAAACATAGGCAGCAAAATCTCGAACATTGCTCACAGCAGTATTTTATCGGATATACAGTATTTCCCCAGGCAAGGGAAACAAAAGAAAAAATAAACAAATGGGACTCCATCAAACTAAAGTTTTTGCACTGCAAAGGAAACCATCAACAAAATAAAAAGACAACCCACAGAATGGAAGATATTCACTGGTACATCTGATAAGGGATTAACAATCAAAATTTATAAAGAACTTAAAAAACTCAACACCAAAAAAACAAACAACCTAATTAAAAGATGGACAAAGGACCTGAATAGACATGTCTTCAAAAAGGATATACAGATGGCCAATAGACATATGAAAAGATGCTCAATGTCAGTAATCATCAGAAATGCAAATTAAAAGTACAACGAGATACCATCCCACACCTGTCAGAATGGCTGTCATCAATAAATCAAAAAAAAAAAAAGTACTGGGAAAACTGTGTGGAAAGGGGAATCCTTTTGCACTGTTCATGGGAATGAAAATTTGTGCAGCCACTATGGAAAGCAGTATGGAGATACCTCAAAAAATTAAAAATGGATCTGCCTTTTGACCCAGCAAGGAATACGCATATATTCACAGGAACCCAAAACACTAATTCAAAAGAACATGAACATCTCTATGTTCGTTGCAGTGTTATTTATAATTGCCAAGCTACGGAAGCAGCCCAAGTGTCCATCAGTAGATGAGTGGAAAAAAGAACTATAGGACATTTACACAATGGAATACTACTTGGCCGTAAAAAAAGAAAATTTTGCCCTTTGCGACAGTATGGATGGACCTGGAGAACATTATGCTAAGTGAAATAAGCCAGTCAGATAAAGACAAGTACCATATGATTTCACTCATATGTGGGATCTAATGAACAAACTGAACTAACAAGCATAACAGAGACAGACTCACAGATAGCAGGATGATAGCTGGGGTGTAGGGCAAGTTAGGGGGTAAAGGGATTGAGCAGAAATGAAAAAGGACTCATGGACATGGACCAGAGTGTGATGATTTCAGAGGGGAGGGGAGTATAAGTGGACTGACTAAATGATAATGGAAAAAATACAAGATTATAAAAAATATTTTTGAAACTTAAAAAAATTAGAATGATAGTCATAGAAAAGGAAATGATGTTCACTATTTAGGTTTTAAAAAAAATAGTATATTGTGGAATATTGTTAAAATAAAGCTTCAGAAAATTCTTTAAAAGGCACCCTTGTGAATTTTATAAGTCTGACTATTTAGAATAATTAACAGTACAGTCTGTATTATAAACACAAATTTTGAATGTTTTTAGTCTGTTTTAAACTATAGCCCATTTCTTAACATGAAAATAACTACATGCTTAAACCAGGCATCTTTGTTTCTTAGTTGACTTGTAAGAGAGATTACAGCTTTGAGCTGTAAACTGCAAGTAAATACCTGACTTGTCTGTACATACCTGGCTTCAGGACTTTGGGGAGCTTAAGACCATTGATTTGAAAGCTGAGATAAATATACATTTATGACAGCCTGTATTTCTGCAAAAGGCCAGTAGATTTGGATTCAGTTTATCTGTCTGAAAAATCTTGTCTAATAAGTAACTGAAGAAATAAGACCTACAACTATACATGGTTTAGCAGTGGTTCATTCAGTTCAGTAAATCCTGTTTGTACACTATGTGCCACACACTGATAGTTTCTGGGTGGCATTACTGTGCTAGGTTTAAGGACTCCATAAGAATTATACCTACTCAGTGTTGGTGTCAAAATTGGGGTAGCTCTGCAGCAGTAGGACCATTATAGAGTATTTATTTGATAGGCTTTTTTTTTTTTTTAAGAGAGAGATGGGAGAAAGGGAGAAAAAGAGGGAGAGAAACATTGACTTGTTGCCTCTTTGCCACCCCAACCTGGGGACCTCATCCTCAACCCAGGCATGTGCCCTGACCAGAAATCGAACCATCAAACTTCTGCTTTGCAGGCTGAGCTCAGTCCACTGAACTACACCAGCCAGAGCAAGTTATTTTTAAGCACTATCTTACTGTTCTTTGGATAGCATATGAGCATCTGAAATATCTTTACTCATCTTCTGCCAGTTCCTGATCATTATATCAATCCACGTTTTATTTTTTATTTTTTGAAAGATTTTGTTTATTTTTAGAAGAATGAGAAGGGAGGGAGAAAGAGAGGAAGAAAAACATCGATGTGTGAGAGATACATTGGCCTTTTTACTCTCACATGCTCCCATCTGGAGACCTGGCCTGCAACCCAGGTAGGTTCCCTGACTAGGAATCAAACCAGAGACATTTTGTTTGATTTACAAGCCAGCGCTCAATCCACTGAGCCACACCAGCCAGGGCTCAATCCACTTTTTAAAACAAATACAAATTATATCTTTTATTGCAACAAGTAATGGAGATTCAGTGCAGCGTGAGGATTAGTAAATACAGGAAGGCCAAAATAACAAATTACCCATAATCTCACTACCCATCAGTAACACTTTGGTTATATATATTCAGACTATTTTCACTATAGTCTTTGGATATTGCCAAACAACTCTTCAGTCAAGTTATAACTATTTGTCTTCCCACTAGCAACATCGAGTTAGAATTTTGTTGCTGTTGTCTTTTATTTCACTTATTGCTCTGTAGTTTTTACCTAATTATATTCTGAAGTATGAGTTCTTGAGGTTATTAAAGTGACCGCTGTAGGCAAAACACCATACTACAGGATATGGAGGAACACTTGAGATTGTTCCTGTAAAGCAGTATTTAAGTTAAAGGAATATTACTGCTATACAATTGGAGCACATTCAGATAGAATGATCACTAACCAGTGGAGACAGTCTGCAATTTCGGAACAAACTGTTTTGGAACCAGAATTTGAAGTGTCTATAGGATAAGTAAAAGAAAAGGTGTGGTTTTTACAGGGGGATGGAATATAAGGTGAGCATGACCTGTGTGCTGGATAAGAAATAAACAATATAACCCTGGCTGGTGTGGCTGAGGGATTGAGTGCCAGCCTGAGAATGAAAGGGTCACTGGTCTGATTCCCAGTCAGGGCACATGCCTGGGTTGCAGGCCAGGTCCCCAGTAGGGAGCTCTTGAGAGGCAACCACACATTGATGTTTCCTTCTTTTTCTCCCTCCCTTCCCCCCTGTATAAAAATAAATAAAATCTTTTTAAAAAAAAGATATAGACAATATAAATACAAGAGAGAAAGGAAGCTGGGGACATAAGGGCAGGACAGGGGTCAAATTGAGTGTTAATCCCGGGAATGGATGAAAGGAGAAGCCAGATTTATTGTTTTAAAGGGAGGGGAGAGACTAGATAATGAATTATGTTTCAGGGAAGCTGGCCTAGCAACTGTATGGAAGGTGGCCCATGAGACAGGTAGTCGAGTTTAAATCTTTTAAGATAGATGTGAAATGATTAACCAGACTTGTTATTTCTGAGTATGTAAGGGTATGTAAATGATTTAGTATCACTTTCATGATCATGGAAAGTGTGAAGAATTTCTTTGAGAAAGTTAAAATCATTACTTTTGTTTGCAATTATGTATTGGGTTGGCAAAAGAGTCCATTTAGTTTTTTCTGCAAAATAAAAGACAGATTATTTATTTTCACCAATAACTTTATTGATTTGGACATTTCGAGTATGTCCTGTCTCCCTCGTGGTATAACATTGATTGTTCTCAATTAATGTCTTGGTATGATCACTGTCAACTTCAACTGGCCTACTAGACCATGGAGCATCATTCAGCGAAAAATCTCCAGCACAAAACTTCACAAACCACTTTTCACATGTTCTGTCAGTCACAGCATCTTCTCTATACACTACACAAATCTTTTCCTTTTTATGTGTTTCAGTTGTGTTTTTACATTTCTTAAATAATAAAGCCTAATATGCCAAAAATGTCGCTTATTTTCTTCCATCGTCAGTATTAAAATGGCTACCCAGAAATTCGCCAATGTTGGTAAGTTTTTTTAAAATGCATGTTGATATGACAGCTGTCAGTACAGTCTAACAAAATTATTATGAATGAAGTTAAAGACACTAAGTGCTACTAGAACCCTCTTACAGAAAAAACTAAACTAACTTTTTGACCAACCCAGTAAAATACTAAATTTATTTTCCTCTTAGCCCTTGTTCTATTGATACTTGGTACTATGATTGGAGGTTGGGTCTTCCTTATTTGTACCCATGCATGATGACTTCACCCATAGTTGGTGTTTAGGAACATTCATCAATTACTTGTACAAATGAAAGAATATATATTACTAGGGGATATTTCAACATTAAGATTATCCTGTGGAGGGACATGAGGCTATCATTGCATAAAATTTCTCAAACAAATAGGACAAATTGTCATAAATGAATTGAGAAGATAGCCATGGGACCAGCTGATCAGTGCCAAAGAGAACTCTTGAGTCTTCCCGCAAAGCTTACAGACGTGAGAACACACACTCGTTTTCTTTACAGTTCATTTTTTTAACTTCTCTACTATTATTTGTTAATAAAGAGATTACAAGCAATGTGCTCACTTCTTTCTACAGAAGTTAGTAATGTCATTTTGGCATCACTTGTCTTTTGTCTGTCTTTCAAGAAGTCTGGGGATGTTTTGATCTTTGGCCAGCTGAGGTATTGCCAGCCAGTATTTTGGGAACTTCTAAAATGATGACCTAGTGCATAATCATCTTGTGATGCAGATTGTTGAGATATAAAATCTAATGACAAATAGCTTTAGTTATCAGGTTAAGCCTGATAATGATATATTTGATTATCTAGTAGTTTCATCCAACTCTCTCCTTTTAGATGGCATCCTCTAGAGCATAAGGGTTCTATCTTGTATTTATTGTGTAGTTTCCACAGTGTCTGTAGAACTTTGCATGGTGTACAGTAAGTAAAAAAATATTGTGTATACTGGTATATCTTGTAATCCCCCCCAAAATATTTTTATTTTATAACATTCAGAATGTTAACAAAACTTAAAAGATGAAAGATTCTTACGCAGATTTTTTGAGAATGGGAGGTCTACATTTCCTTATGAAAATACATATATCCAAACAGCATTTCTTTTATGCAGTTGTAATTATAAAGTTTTGTTTTCTTTACCTTGTTGAAATAATCAGATATTTCCAATCTACATAGATTTTTTTATGTTTGCCACTTTTAATGACTTAGGATTCTGTTTAGGAGACTTTTAATTGATTTTGATGATTATGTGAGAATGTTGTAGTACAATGTACCCAATCTTTCACCCTGCACAGTATAATATTCTACTTTGACTTGTGCCCAAATCTAATATTTTCATAGTCAGGTAGAAGTACGCCTCTTTGAGGATGTGTAATGAGCCTGAATCCTCTACCTAAAAATATTGTTGATTTCCTACAAGATTGGCCTGTCTGCCTTTCTAGTTTGTAGCTAGAGAATTTCTGCTACTTTATTTGGTTGCTCTACTTGTTTGTAGAGCTACCAAAGCCTAGATCTGCCAGTGGTAGGTATCAGGTGAGTTTATGAAGTCATTTTGATTTTCTTGGAATTTTTCCTGTTTGCAGGTTACTTTGAATTGAAGCTGGTTACAGTTCTTGGAAGACAGAATTGAAAATGTGGTTCACGTGTACAGTTTAGTGGAATTAAGTACATTTCAGTGTTATGTAACCATCACCATCACTGATATCATTTACAGAATTTGTTTATCATCCCAAGTGGAAATTCTTTATGTGGAACAGTAACTCTTCATTTTTCTCTCCCCCCAGCCTCTGGGGGAAATTTTTTTTAATTTAAGATTTTATGTATTTATTTTGGCGTGGGGGGTGGGGAGAAAGAGAGGGAGAGAAACATCAATGTGACAGAGAAACATTGATCAGTTACCTCTTGTACACACTCCCACCAGGGACTTAACCCGCAACCCAGGCATGTGCCCTGACTGGGAATCGAAGGGGTGATCTTTTGCTTTGTGGAATGTCACCCAACCAACTAAGCCACATTGTTCAGGGATCTGGGAGGAATTTTTATTCTACTTTCTATCTATGATTCTGCCTTTTAAAAGTACTTAATAAAAGTAGAATAACACAATATTTGTTCTATATATCAGACTTTGGTTCCTTTTATAACTCAGTAATATTCCGTTGTATTTGTTTGTCACATTTTGTTATCCATTTGTGTGTTGATGGACATTTGGGTTTTTTCCACCTTTTGTCTATGTGAATAATACTGCTCTGAACGTTGGTGTACACATATCTGTTTGAGTCCCTGGATTCAAGTTCTTTTGGGTATATATCTAGAAGTGAAGTTGCGTAATCATATGGTAATTTTATGTTTAAATTTTTGAGGACCTGCCAAGTATTTCTACAGCGGCTACACCAAGTCGACATTCATATGAGTAATGCACAAAGGTTCATAAGTGTTCCACATCTCTGCCAACTCTTGTTTTCTCTTTATTGATAGTAGACATGATAATGAGTGTGCAGTGGTATTTTATTGGGTTTTGATTTGTATTTATCTAATGGCTAGTGTACTGAACATCTTTTCCTGTAGCCATTGACTGTGTCTGTTTTTTGGAGAAATATCTATTCAGGTCCATCCTTTTTAATTAAAGATAGTAATCAGTGAAAAATGTGAACCCTTATTTCTGTAAGATAGGCAAGGAGCTTAGAGCCTATAAAAATACTGCAGGAAGTACTCTCATGTCTTAAAACATCTGAATGCACATATTGTTACATACTATTGGCCCCTTTTTTGTACAGATGCTCTTCTGTTTGGGATGGGGTTACGGTTACGTCCCAATTAAAACCATCGTAAGTTGAAAACATTGTAAATTGGAAAAGCCTTTAATATACCTAACCTGCTGAACATCATAGCCTAGCTGGTTTTTACTAAATGCCTGTTGCTTTGGCACCATCAAGAAGTCAAATCTTTGCATATTGGGGTCCCTCTGTACTTTGTATTATATTAGGATAGGCCATGCAACGCTGTAATGATCTAAAAATCTCAGGCACTTTATTTCTTATTCACAAAATTTTTTTTGTTCTTACGGCTTTCTTTCTGAATGGTATTTCAGGCATCCCAGAGACATCTATCTTGTGACTTTGCCGTTTTTACACGTTGCCTTTGTTGTCGTCATAAAAAGAAAAGAGAAACATACATAGAAAATTTACGCAATAGTGTGCTTTGGTCTGAAAATGAAACATAGAACTTCTCATAGCCCTTTGGCAAGAATGAGGTCTCTAGATCCCTTCTCACTGTAAGGGGCATTAGGAAGTGTGCGGGAGTGTTTAGGGACTTTCTTGGTGATCAGTAAATGTTTCTGCCACATAGAGATGATAGAGACTTCCAAATTTAGAATTACAGTTGTAATATGCCATTTTTATAAGTATTAAGATCATTAATGTTTCCTAATCTGCAGTAATGGAAATTGAGCCATATTGTTTCTTATTACAGATGTTCTGTGTGTACTCTTTAGAGGCTTGTAGCCACCCTTATTCTGGTGATTCATGTATTCCTGGATCCATTCTTATATTTTTAATTCATATATGTGTGTGTGTGCGTGTGTGCGTGTGCGCGCGCTTTGTATTTGTTACATATTATGTATATGTTTTTTATTTATTTATTTTATTTTTAGACAGAGGGGTTGAGAGGGAAACATCAATGTGCGGTTGCCTCTCGCACGCCCCCTACTGGGGACCTGGCCCACAATGCAGGCATGTGCCCTGATTGGGGAATCGACCCAGTGACCCTTCGGTTCACAGGCTGACGCTCAATCCACTGAGCTATACCAGCCGGGGCGTGTAACATATTATAAATATATATTGTAAAATACCAAAGTATATTTGCTTTTTACATATATTTTATGGCTAATATTTAATTGGTAACATTTTAATATAATATGTTGTTCAATTAAGAAAGATAACTTAGTTGAGGTAACATTATTGCACATATAAGGAATATTTAGGAGCTAGAGGCACTAAGGGGAATAGAACATGATCTTTATTCTTAAGACCACAACACACTAGTGCCTTTTCACCAGGGTTGGTTTGTCCTCTCTCTTTCTGGAGCATATGAGAATGATTGGAGACATAAAATCATTGCTAGGATCACATGAGATCAATTTCAGCTAGAGGATTTCATTTAACCTGTGGAGGTTTTGACTGATCTGAGAGATACAAATGAACTCGAATTTTCTTAAATATTGTTACATATAGTGGGTGCATAGGTTCACACTCATGACTACCTGCACATTTATATGTGACTGATGTTAAGCCATAATGTTTAAGCTGTCAGTTGGTTATAACACGTGTTTTGTAAGGGTATATGATATTCGATAGTAAGTTGTATTAAAATATTTTTACAAGTGTTGTGAAAGTATTGGTCTTGAGCATAGCAATATTGATTGTGATGAGTGTTAGAAACTTTTTGTGAAGCCAACTATTAAAGATTCTGATTAATTAATGCTAAAGACCATTTTTGGTTGTGTTTTTTTAACAATATGTTTCTGTTATTTGAAAAGAAAAATTTTTATTTTTTGTTTAATTTTTAGATTGTAACAAAATAAATTTAAAAATCATGTATTTTATATAAATATAATAAATGCAGATTTGCAGTGTTTTAGATTTCTTTTTACATTTCAGCACATACTAGTCATAAATGTATCTCTCAGATACATGACCTGCACTGTAAATTTTTTGACCATGACTTCCTCAGGGTTAATTGAAATCTGCTTTGGCTCTAATTGGACAAAAATCACACTCCTGTGATTTAGTTAGGCCATGTTTCCCCAGCTTTGTGGAATGCTTTTCCAGCCTCTTCAACTAGCTAATCTTGTAGCACTAAGGTCAGAGGTTATCTCTTCTGTGTGTCCTCTGTATTCACAGGTTGGACGAAGAACTTTTCCACAAACATTGTGAGACTCCGTATG
Source organism: Mormoops blainvillei (assembly GCA_004026545.1). Taxonomy (NCBI): domain Eukaryota; kingdom Metazoa; phylum Chordata; class Mammalia; order Chiroptera; family Mormoopidae; genus Mormoops; species Mormoops blainvillei. Next base: position 315,722 of record PVJD01000295.1, read on the forward strand.
ATTTCTTATTAAAATTTTATCTTTCTGGATCTTCCCCACTAGAAGGAAACTCTTCTGCAGGTCAGGAACTATGTCTTACTCATTTTGATGTCAGCAGCACTTGGCACTTAGTAGGTGTATAGTAAGTGTTTATTTTTTTCTTTATTTATTTAATTGAATTTATTGGGGTGACATTCGTTTGTAAAACCATACAGGTTTTGCCCTGTCTGGGTAGCTCATTTAGTTGGAGTGTCCACCCATTCACCAAAAGGTTGTGGGGTTGATTCCCGGTCAGGGATATACCTAGATTGTGTGTTTGGTCCCCACTGGGGCGTGAACGGGAGGCAGCTGATGTTTCTCTCTCCCTCTTACTTCCCTCCCTCTTTAAAATCAATATTTTAAAAAATCCTCAGTCCTGGCAGGTGTGGCTCAGTGGATTGAATGCCAGCTTGCAAACTAAAGGGTCGCAGGTTTGATTCCCAGTCAGGGCTCATGCCTGGGTTGTGGGCCAGGTCCTCACTTGGGGGCGCATGAGAGGCAACCACACATTGATGTTTTTCTCCCTCTCTTTCTCCCTCCCTTCCCTGCTGTCTAAAAATAAATAAATAATAAAATCTTTTTAAAAAATAATCCTCAGATGAGGATTAAAAAAAAAACCCCATACAGGTTTCCAGTGTATAGCTCAGTAAAATGTCTGCACACTGTTTCGTGTGCCTGTCACCTCAAGTAAAGCCTCTTTTCCTCCCCATCCCCTTTTCCGTCTGGCTGTCACCAGGGATTAGCCAAAAAACATGTATAACACATAGATGGAGACCATAGTAAGTGTTTTAAATGAACTGTAGCTCAAATAACATTGTTTGGCTTGGGTTTAGTTTGGGGCTGGGGAAGGAGTTGGTTTGGAAGAGAGAAGCTGATTGACAGGAGACCTGAATTCTAGTTCTGCCTCTGCTGCCCACTTAGTTATCATGCATGAGTTTAGGCTTGAGTGACAATCAAGAGCCTCACTTCTGTCATCTCTAGAGGGAGGATTGAATTTAAAGGATCAAGAATAGCACTCACTCTGTAAGCAGTGTATCACAACATACTTAACTGGAGCCTAGACAATCTTATTGAGCGCAGGTGCGTGTCCAAGAGTTAAAAGGAGAGACTTAGTGTTAACTTCTAGATACTGCCCCTAATTTAAGACAGGGGATTACAAATAGTAGTTAATAGTAAATAAATACCAAGCACTGGGAGTCCAAATGAAGAGATCCCTTCACTTATCTTTGAAGAAACTTTTAGGGTATACCTTTATAGATATCCTGGTTAAGTAGAGTATTCTCATTTAAACTCACTCGCATACATTCTTCATTAAGAATCTCCCACCTGGCTAATGAAGAGCTGGAAGATGCTGATGAAATGGCTTTGTTGTGAGTTGTTTTTCAACCTCTGAGTCACTGGCATCAAAGCAATTGTAGATGCTGCTTCTACCAGTGACCTTGATGTTAGCAGTTGTTTGACAGGTAGGCAGCGCCTGTGTACCTTTCACTCTGCCCTCTCTAGATCAAGCTCCTTGATTTAAGAGATCAGCCTGGGTGTTGCCTAAGGAAGGCATGCTGCTCTGAGTCAGAAAAGCTGTTGTAGTCCCATTTTACTTTAAGACTGTCTGTCCATTCTCACCTATAAAAGGACACAGTTGTCCAGATGGTCCAGTTTTCTTTGTAGCTTAAACTTGTTACTATTCTATATAAGTTTGCCCTTTGATTTTAACAATTGTCTTTTTTGTGTTGACTTAATCACCAGTTACTGATTGAAAAGATTCAGGTAATGCCTGGAACATAACTGACATGAAATTAATTTAGGATCTACTTCAGTTAGTAGAAATTGTGCTGTACATTACATTTCTAGTACTTATAACTGGAAGTTTATATGAGTTGACCACTTTTATCCCATTGTTCCCTCCCCCTGCCCTTGCCCCAATCACCACACATTTGATCTTTTTCTAGGAGTTTGGTGTTTTTTTTTTCTTTTTAAGATTCCTCATATAAGTGAGATCATACCATAATTGTTCACCAAAGTTTTCCTTCAGTTGTGAAGTTTTTTGTATGTTTTGAGAACTTTAGAATCTTACTTTCCATTTGTGACTTTAATTGTATCTCCACTTGGACTTCACCTTCATAGACAGGCATTCTAATTAAGCCTAGTCTGTTCTAACCCTTAAACCATTTTAATAGTTTGTCTTTGTCCAGCAGCTCCATTATGTCAGCCTTGAACAATACTGACAGAAACTTTCCAATTTCACAGATACAAGTAATTCATAATAGGCAGACATTGACCACTCTGCCATTCAGCCACTGCCCCTTCCCGCCAAAGTTGTAGTGGACAAAATATTTTATGAAAACTCTTATGTGGAGTTTTTTCTTTAAAATACAAAGAAACAGTTTTTATTTATAATTCAGGTATTTCATCCTTCTCACCTTAAAATCCAAGTGTGTTCTTAATACTGTTTTAAGAATTAGTTATTTTCTATATGTATATTCTGTGTGAATTAGGAGATTAGCAGAATGAGCTCCATAGATAACCAAAGTAAGTTTCTGCTTTGGGAAACCTTTTTCGGTTCTTAGTTTTATTTACCAAAATAGAATTTTACAGAAACTTACAGTGAAACTCCCAATCTAGTAAACAGCCTCTTCCTTAACTTTTTAGATTCCTAGAGCTTGGATTTGTTCTCGGTGAGCTGGTAAATGTTTGGCATTTTAATCAGAGAGTAGAGGAATGCCTTCTTTGTACTTAAGAACTCCTTAAAAATAAACAAAACAAGCAAAAAAAAAAACACAAAACCCTCAGAACTAGAAACTAATGTGAAACTACTCCTTGGGCAATATCTCATGTAAAACTCAGGATCCAGCCTTCTAGCATGGTCTCAAAGGTCGTCCAAGTGGTCATGTTACTTAGTGTTTACAGAATAACCTTTTTGTTAATTTGCTTTTCATGACCATGATTGTGACTATTTGTAACATTTTCTATCGATGTCTATAAAAATCTCTTTTAAAAAGGTGTTACTATAATTTTATAGTATAATTGAATTTCATATTTATCTATCTTGAAAGATTCAAAAAAGAAACCTGTATTTTCACTGATAGGATCCCATTTCAATTAGAGTTTACAAGAAGGAATCCTAGTTTTCAGCCTGAACAAATGTTCTGATTCTGGTGAGCTGGAGGATTTGCAAAATATCTTTTTTTAAATTGAGGTAAAATTGATATATAACATATAAGTTTTAGGTATACATACATCTCTTTTAATGAACATGTCAAGCCCAGAGGAGACAGAAGGAACCATGTAATCTGTGTTTATAATTTCATGTCGATAGACTACTGAGAGCATTCTTTGTAAGCCAACTCTACCTAATAAGGCAAGCCTGTTTCGGATGAGTATGTAGCATTCACTTTCTTTAATTTTTTCTTTTTTTTAATCAGCATGGCATGACCATACAGAGATCACTTTTAATGGATGGAAGTGTAAGTAAGGTAGATGACTACTTGGCCATGAATGAAAGTATTCTATTCTCCCTTTGCCACATTCATTCTGAAAATGTGGTATAGAATATATAAAAATTAACTGTTTTAGACTTGGGGGTCTTTCCCCAAGTTATTTTGCTAATTTCAACATGAATAATTTTAGATGATTGAAAACATTCCACAGTGTTATTAAAGAAACTGTTGTTTGAAGCAAGTGGTGACTAAAGAGAAAATATATAAGATTCTTTACTAATTGTATTGTTTTCAGCAAAATGGCCCTGGCCAGATAGCTCAGTTGGTTAGAGCATCATCCCTATATATCAGGGTTGCAGGCTTCCATCCTGTCAGGGCACATACAAGAATCTACCAGTGAATGCATAAAAATGGGTGGAGCAACAAAGTGATGTTTCTCTTTTTCTCTCACCCTTCCTCTCCCTCTCTTTAAAATCAATAAAAAAATATTTTTTTTAAATGGCAGGGATAGGGGAAGCTGGCAGTTTATGTAAAAAGTTTCATATTTGTTTTGTTCTAGTAGGTACATTTGCCTACTTTGCTTAGAAGTGTTTATTACATATTTTCTTGACTGCCTTTCTGGTGATTTACCATTTGGGATACGTTTCCCAGGCTCTTAGATTTGTTCTATATTATTTTGCGTGGCTAAAGCCCTGTTGTGTTGATAACAGTTGAAAACTTGGATGTAGCCATAAATATGCGATGAATATGGTTCCAGGTTTTGAACTACATGTGATTTCCTCACCATGGACACATGCGCCAACAGACTGAACAGATCGTTATCTGGAAGCTACTGTCTGATGAGACACAGAAAGTTGATTATAGCTTTGTGTGATTGCCTAAAACTGCCTTCCTTCTTGGTCCTTGGTTGAGAACCTCAGGACTAAGTCATTGTCATGGCAAATGAGGTCAGAGTTGGTACTCAACACATTTATTGCCTTATCTTCATAGGTCTTTTTTTCCTACCTCTGGAATGGCAATTATAAACTGAAAGCATAACACTGCCAATGTCTTTAACATGTATAAAAAAGTTTGCTTCTCTTTTGACATCTGTCATGTAGTAGTTTCATTTAAAATACTTACTCAGGAGTGCCATTTCAAGCAAAACAGTGGAATATGAGAAAAACAACTCTTTTGAAGAGATAGTATTCCTTATCTGGCTCTTCTAGGTAAAAAATGTCTTATTGTATGTAAGGATCTCAGATTGTGAAAGAATATGTAAAATTGCTATGTTAATTACGCTCCAGTCTTACCATGCTTAGAAGTACAGAGGTACTTCTAATAAATCTTTCAGATAATTCTGATGGCAGTAGTTTAAGGATCACCTTTTAAATAATATTTATAGATTTTGTGTGTTGAAAATTTCATAGAGCTTTCTTGTTTTGTTTTTTTTGGTTATAGTTCTGGTGTTTCTTTTCCTTTCTTTTTAAGGTGACTTATGAAAGGAGCTAGGTAGACTTTATAATTGAGAATCAAGAGACTTGATTTCTGGTCTTTGTTCTAGTAATACAACCATGAATCACAGTTCATATGGCGATGACATCAGTCATTTTATATATCATGAAATAAGGACAAATAAATAACTGTTTTTTAACTTTTGGGGAGAATGTTCTCAGTCATTATGACATTATGAAACGAATATTGCTAAGCACAACTACAGATAAAAGCTATCTGGGACTAAATTGAGAGAACTGTGTGTTTATTACAGGAAGCCTCTACTTGAGCTTTGGCATTATTCTCATAGCTGTTCCATCCTCACCCCTTCCTTAGGGAATAACCCTGTCCAAGGAGAGATGTATAGTATAAGAATGTCACTCTTATATAGCAACATGGTGAAATTGTGTTTAAATTGATTTTATACTTGTGAACAAATGTTAATTTTGTTCAACCTAAAGCTATAGGGCCAAATTACAGTGTGGTGTACGGTTTGTAATCAGTTGTCACATTTACTTTTATGTGTTTCTGCCTGCCTTGGTTAATAATTTTAACCCATTTTTTAATAGCATTGAGTGATAGCCTGATTATTTACATTTCAATTTAAGATTTTGATTTCCGGTAATATAAAAGAACTCTGTTCTCACAGAGGCAAAGTATGTGAGTATTCTCATCTTTATCAAGAAATTATAGTATGTACAACTTTTGAGGGTTCTAAAAATAGTTCATTGTGGCACATAAAAATATAAAAACCATATGGTTGTGGCTTAGGAACTGCAGCTTATAGAAGGATTAGATTGAACAATGTATCATTGTTCGTAGAGTCAATTAAGCATGTAGGTTTAGCTAGCTTGGGTACAGTCTCTAGCATGTGACTCTATAAATAACACTTGCACAACAAACATGGGCTTGATAAGCGAGCAATAAATCTGGGCTGACTGCCCACTCTTCTAAATTTTAGAACTAGCCCTGCCATCATAGAATTTTGAGTGCCTGACAGCAGTAACAGAAGTTTTAAAATTAAAATGTTCCTCACATCTATTTTGTAGTATTCCTGGTTTTTCAGTTTTAAGCTTATTTTTGCTATTTCCCAAAAGACAACCTTTTTTTCCTTTTTCTTTTCTTTCTTTTTTTTTTTTAAATAAAAAGAAGGCTTTAGTTAGCTTTTCTCGTCTTACATACACTCCAGTACAAATTTTCTGGCTTTCTTTAGGAATGGTGGTGATTTGGTTGCCAGGATGCCTCTAGATTAAAAGCAGAGGCATCTTTGTTCACCTTCATTGGGGAAAATTAGGAATTTCTAACAGTTCTCCTAATAGTTATATTACAAGCCCATGCAGCAAAGATGAATTCACAAAGATGCATTTTATCACAGTTGAAGCAGGTCACTCTCACCAAAAAATTTGTTTTGTTTTGTTTTGTTTTGGTTTTTTGTCCTATTGTATCACAATGAAGAAAGTCTAAAAGGTGTGTTAGATTAAACACTTCTCAGATGTATTTTTTTTTAAGTTTCTGTTCATATAGTTTGTATTGTTAAATTCTTACAACTAATTTGTACCATCTGACATCAAAAAATCTTGGCAGAGTTAGGAAGACCCAGTTTGTTAGGTAGCTGTGCAAACAATTCTCAGGTACAAATAATTTAAGACTACACTGCTGGGTTTTGGCGAGAAGTATGTTTTACAGTTTAGAAGAAAAACATTTTCAAAAGGGGATAAACTATATATATATACACACACAATATGGTTAGGCTTAAGTTTATAACAACTTAATTTTAATAATACTAGCTCTAGATTTTAACCAAGATTACAGCATTTTTCAGATTGACGGGGTGTTTGAGAGTCCTCTCAAACTTAACTCCTCATTCTCCACCCTCCCCTAACCCCTCTTTCCAAACCAGGATCTGTTAAACCACCTTTGTGTTCTCACAGTTATACATAAGTGCATTGTTACATTTATATCGAAATATTGGTATATATTTCTCACTACTCTAAGAGTCTTGAGACTCTTAAAATTAACTAAAATTAACTTTAGTCTCAAAATTTAGCTAACTTATTCATTACTCACAGTGTACCATACCTTACATGGCAGTTGATCCCATTTAGATTTAGGTCAGTAAATACTTGGCGGTTAAAGAATAACCTAATAGAACAAGCTTTCGATTTATCAAATGGTAATTGAGCACTTAATTGCAAAGCACTGTGTTTATTAAATATAGAAAGGATAAGACAGAGACTGAGATCTTTAAACTCATGATCTTGTTATCAAACAAAAAAGAGGTTCAGTCTCCTGTTGCCACAGAAACCAAATTCGTAAGGCAGATGCTGGTGTAAAAGGAAAGAGGTTTTATTCAGGTGCTGTGTGATCTGGGAGAGTGGTGGACTCCTGTCTCAAAGCATATTTCAACAAGACCAAGACAAAAGGCGGTGTCCAGAGTTCCTGTTCCAGAAACCCAAAGGCACTGCTGAGCAGTTATTAGTCCCCATCCAGGTAGTTTAGCTTGACATTAGTTGCTCTCCTTTTCAGGTTCCCTCCTGGAGCCTGCATGTGGATCCTGCATGACCACGGATCATGCAGATGCCAGGGCTGCATAGTTGCATGCTCCTGGGCGAGAGAGGGCGTCAACACGCGGGCCAGTGCATCACCCGGTGGGCAAGAGAGTGCGAGACTCTCTCCTAGAGGCAATGGGCCACGTGGCTGCTAATACCATATGGTCCATCAAGAGAACAGACTAAAACATTGTGCAAGTGCAGGTCATGAGCAAGAGAGAAGTGAGTAAGCCATGAGACAGCCTTTGTTCCCCTGGGATTATATTAGCTTTGGGTGTGGAACAGACCAGGTGCTTTCATGCACCCTGGATAGCTCCACCTCCCAACCAATCCCTTCTTTCCCCAGGCTAGACTGACAGGTCTCTTTGGTCCAAAACCTCCCCCTGTGCCATTTTGACTTCTGTGGCACATGTGCTTGCTTTTCCCTGGTTCCACCCTCAGTACAATCCAGGGGAGGGCCTTTTTCTATGCAATTATCTTGCTAGCTTTTCCCGCACTTGGGCCCTGTTGATTGATATTTCTAGCTTTCCACTTGCTGAGTGTAAAACCTCCCCCTGCAGCCATCTTGGCCAATGTGGGAGACTTCTGGCACTCTGTCTACCTGTAACAATCTGATGGGAGACATTAGATTTGTATTATGAAAAACACTTTCTATTTATAGTTTGAGTTTCTTAATGCAGTGGTTTTTTCCCTTTGTCAGTCCCATCAGCCGCTTTTAGTAAGAAATATTTCGGAAAGTGTTTATTCAGAAATGGAATTCATATGTAATATAACTACATATATTATTTTAAAAATCAACATCAGTCTGTGTAATGAGGAGAAGCAATTTGTGGTAAAATAATGTGTATATTAATATATAAATCTTGGGCATGACTATATTAGAAGCTATAATAGCCACATGCCTACATCTGTACCTATAATTGCCATGAACATGACAGTTTTGAATAAAGAGTAAGTGTGTTAAGTTGGTAACAAAAAATTGCTGTAATTATCCAAAAAGGATGTAGTATTAACAAATTTCCAAACAACTAAGTATAATTGATTGCCTTCTAGAAAAATTTATTATGTAAATTAAAATTACATGTGTTTAATTATGTAATTAAAACACATGTTGTCTCTATAAAATGGAGTTCCAAAGTTGTGGAAAACCTACTACTACATTGCCTGAAATCTAGCATTCAGTAACATCTCCCTTTATAGATGTTTGTGGGACTGTAATGACCATACATGTGCTCTCCTCCCCCCACCCCCAATTTCTAAATTGATAACCGTTACACTAAACCAGTGATTTTCAACTGGTGTGCCACAAGAATTTTTAAAACATGCAATACCTGACCATTTAGTCAGGAGCACTGACCTCTCTTCCCATAGATTGTCAAGTAAAAAAATAACAACCAGCACAACAATAGCTGTCCAATGTGAATGAATCAAATTATACCTATTTTTTTTTGTCAGATTGTCAAAAATATATTTTTTGGTGTGCCACACAACTTTAGTAATTAGTTTATATGTGCCATAAGATGAAAATGGTTGAAAATCGCTGCCCTAAATAAAAATATGTAGTACACTATCAAATCAATTTTTGAAAGGCTGCAGTGTTTTGTTTTGTTTTTTTAAATTAAAAGTAAGCATGAAGGAGTAAACTGTCACCAATGCAGTCAGTGATGTAACAGTAAGAATGCTATTACCTGTGGCAATATTTTGAGACATTTGGTTATAGGAATGAGATTATTCTTTTATTCCCAAATTATTTTGCTGCTCTTTCCCTATACTTGAGTGATTTCTTTTCTAGTTCATTCTTACTGTACACTGATAGGCCAGTGAAAGTTATCTTATGGTCCAGAAACATTTTTATCATTTCCATTTCCTGCCCTGAAACCTGTAGTGTCTACATACTGTATCTCTTCATCATCTATAAGGTGAAAACTGAATTTATATCTCATTCTTAAACATTTTCTTGACTTAGCCTGTTCGCCATGTAGTATTTCCAATTTTAAATATTGGATTTGCACAGACAAGAAATCAGGAAAAATATTTGAAGGACCTTTTGTGTATACCAGGAGCCACAGTACTAGTTGCTTTCACATATGTTACCAAATTTAATCCTCATAAATCTGGGAAGTGAATAAATCAGTCTGATTTTACTGAATGTAAAACAGATTGATAAAATTACCTACCTGTACACCCCAGATTATCATGGGCAGAGCTGGGATTTGAATCCAAGTCTTCCTTACTTTTCTTACTATTCTACAAAGGAGGCTTCTAAGAGAGGGATCTGGGTTTTGAAAGATTGGGTAGAAATTAGATGTTTTTGTGGACTGTTTGGGGGAAAAGATGACCTGAGGAAGAACAGGAGTCTCAAGAAATATAGCAGATGTTTAAAAAGAATTATACAGTGTCAGTAACACTTGACTTGCAAAAGGATTTTTTTAAAGTAACATACTTAGTCTAAATCCTCTCTCTATGAACCACTTTCAGAATTGATTCACTACTCTTCTTTAAAAAAACATGTTTACATTGCATTGTGATAATGTATGTTGAAATAAACAATATGGGGTTACTTTTGATAAATTCTGAGAACTGGTTTAACAGGAGTCTTCGAAACTAACATAGGAGATTAGACATTACAATGTAACAAGTGAATATTTAGATAGGCAAGCAAATTGCAGGTTATCACATCTATATCAATTTATATCAGTGCCATAAATGTTGTTTCTAACGTAATAAACAAAGTAGAAAGAACAAAAACCAGCATAACTTTTTAGAACTGCAAACCACCAATTTAAAGGAAAAAAGATAGGAAGCATAATATCCACCATAACTAATTTATCTCTTTACCAGTGCCATCAGTTGACAAATCATTAATATTTTCTAATGATTGTGCATTTTGTATGATATAGTTTTCCATCTGATTTGTTAGTCTTGGCTTATTTGCTAGTCCTGGATTAGTTTTAATAGTTGATGAATTTAAAAAGAAAGCATTTAAAGGGATTCTAATTCCCCTTTTTAATTACATTCCATGAAAAAAAGTTCTGTTCTGCTAGAGTGGCAAATTATCATTTTGGAAAAACCTTTTCTGCTGAGACCAGTAAGATTTGAGTGAAAAGAGCAGTGAACTAGAAGCTAAAAGGCATTTTGATCCTGGCAATGCTGCTTACTAGCAGTGTGACTTAAGGCCAGTTACTCAACTTTTCTGAGCCTCTGTGTCCTCATTTGTTAAGTAAGGATTGTTCTTAGAACTGTTGTGATAGGTTTCCGATCTCAGGTAGGAAAGTCTTAACTGTGCCCACTCTCTGCTTCTCATCATCCCAGTACTGGACTCTCTACTCCTTTTTCATTATCTACTGTCATTGGCTCCTTGGAAGAGCCACATCATCCTGAGAGCAGTTTACAGGTGTTAGCAGCTTTCTGTCCTGTACAGTAAATCCCAGGGGTTTGCTGGGGAGGCAGCACATGGATCTTATATGTAGGAAAGGGTCTGTAGGATGTTCCTTTGACCTTCAGAGTTCACGTAAAGGGATTTACTCCCCCTTTCCCCCCAAGTATCCAAGTCCAAGTGATCTATGAGAAGATGTGCTTGTCTATCATTGATCCCATTTAAGAATCCCTGGGAATGTCAATTATACCTCAATTTAAAGGGAAAAAAATTATTTTTTTTCTTAAAGAAAAAAGAAAGGCCCTAGAAACTTCTCAACTACCATATCCCCTTTGTGTTTGAGTGGGAGAGCTGTAAAAGAGTAGATCCCAGATTTTGGTCTACTGGGTGTTATTGCAGAGGAGATTTTTGTCACCTTGTACCAAATTATTGCAAGGGTTGGAGGAGGGGAGGTGGTGATATAGAAGTTAGCCTTAAGAAATCTAAACAACACTCAGAATGTTTCCGTAACGTAAGAGGAAGTCTCATGCAGTAGAAAGAGTGCAGATTTTGTGTCAGCTCTGAATTTAAATCCCAGAATAGGCTACATACTAGTTAGCTGCCCTTGGACATATCACTTAATCTTTATAAATCATAGGTCTTTTTTAAAGTGATTTTGTTTTCAACCTTTGCAAGAGACTTAAGAAACAATGGCACGTTTTTATTCTCTCTGAATTGGTCCTGGGGAGATAAGAACTTTTGGGACTTTGGGTCTACTTATGGTAGCTTCAGGTAGCATTTAGTGTTCTTAATGATTTCCCCAGTAATTTGAGGATGTGGCAATAATATTGTTACTCTTTATAGGTAAGAATCCCTGAATGTACAAGGCCCAGGTTTGAATTGCATACGATTTACATTTCATAGGAGGATATAAAGCTCTTTAAATACTGTTGTATATCAGAGCCTGAATCAACCTGTGTGGTATTATGCAAAAACTCAGTTTTCTGATGCTTCCCTTCAGTATATCTGTCCTTTCTGGGGTTCTGTGTATACATTTTGCTAAGTCCAATATGTAAGACCAAATTCTGCAGTGTAAAATAAGAGACAAAAACCAATGGGAGAGGTAGCTCTGTGTACACAGGAGAAGCTGCTATTAGACATGGGCCTTGGTCAGACTTCGTTTCATCCGTCTAAGCTTTGACAAGTTCATTGTTTCCCAGCCTTAGCTGCTCTAGAGTAAGATCATAGGGTTTACCTTGATCATAATTCCAATTACCTTTTCTTTCCCAAAGTAACAGCAAAGAATAATTCATTGCATGTATTAAAGGGGCTATAGAATTTCACACTTCTTATTTTCCTGTGGTAAGTTCATCAGCTAGGCTATTCTCAGAAACAGGATAAACTAAATCTTTAATTATTTTGTGTTATATATAACCACTCATGTTTCAGCTCTGAAAACACTGTTTTATCATTTTTCCTTAATTTTACCTCCTTGGTCTGTATATTTTTATTTTGTTATCTGTAATTTGACATTTCTAAGAATCAGAGTAAAAAAACTCTTTTAACACTTTTCCAGATTAGCATTTGTATGAACTCTTAGTCATCACATTCTTAAGTAGTACATACTGCTTTAATATTCATCCAATTTAGCATGTATTTATTGAGCCCTACTATGTACCAGGCATGCTCCCAGTTGTACCTCCCTCAAGAAGCTTATATTTTGGTGGGAATAGAAATTTTTTTTGTGATATTCTGGTATCTTTTATTAAATGTTCAATACCCATACCTTTTTATTCTATTCCTTCTTAGTATGTTTGCAATATATTTGCTGTTCAATATATTACAAAGAATTTACATGTTTGTTATCATCCTTTTCATATGTGTGTCTTGTGCAGAACTTGTTTTCAGAATTCTTGGGTATCAGATGCATTCCTTTTGTGTAATACCTAAGGGAGGTACCAATAATGCCAGCCTCGTTAATCACCTTAATGTTCCACCTCTTGTTAAGAGAGAAGTTATACCATAAATCACTCAACTTTCACCAGTCACTGAAATTATTTGCTTCTGGCCTGTCCTTTCCTATCTTCTTTTACAGTGGAAGCAATGTCTGCATTGTTGCATTCCACCAGGTAATGTATGACTGTAATTCTTCAGTGAACCCATAGCACATCTTCAGCTATTCTGTTTCTCTTTACATTTAGACATGTGTGTCTTTTCCTCTTGAAAAAACAAAAACAAAACAAAAACTCATACCCATCCGGTTGCATTATTTTCTCTCCCTTTACACAACTAAATTTATCTGCTTCCTCACCTCCTACTCACTATGGCCTCATCAGACTACTGACTCTGCTTTTGCCAGTGTCCCCAGTAGTCTCTTTATTGCTAATTCTAGTGGCTCTGTGATCCTTTCGTATAATTTCATTTTTATGGAAAAAGTAGGCATTGATAAAGGGCTACAAGAACTTTAGGAGAAATTTTGATATTCTTAGGGCAAAAAAATTCATTAATTTGTTGGCAGGTATTTGTCAAGCACTCTTATAATCATTAAAGATACAGTAGTTAGTAATATGACGACAGCTCGTTATATCCCTGGATTGTATTTTAGTTGGAGGAAGCAGGGGGAAAAAAAAGTATAAATACATGTCAGATAATGATAAAGGATTATTAAGCAAAATTAAAGAAAAGAAGAGTCCAGAAATCTAGATAGGTTTTAGATAGATTTTGGATGACATGGGCAAGGAAGGCCCCACTAAGAATATGATACTTGAGCAAAGACCAGAAGGTGGTAAGAGGAAGGATCAATGCAGATACTGGGGGAAGAGTGGGCCTAGCAAGCTGTTTATTTGATCTTACCAAAAATACTCTTTTGTGGCATGAAAAGTTTTTTAAATATTCTTGTTCTTGTGATAAATAGGAAGGCTAGGTATTTGGTGGTATACTATTACAAATTGACCCATTAGGATAAAACTATTTTCATGATTTAATCTTACAGATTAAGTGAAGACACAAATTCTAAAGTTAATTTTATTTCACATTTTCTTAGGTATCTGAATGGTTGCATGCTTTTGTAGTTGGACAACTTAGATAATGGCATCTTTGTTCCGTAAAGAGATGTAGATATTTTTTAAGTGGAACATTAGCTCAGGTTAACATAGTATAGCTCTATGAGACTTTTAGTGAGGTTCAACAGCTTTTACAGGATAAGAAAATTTAGCATTCATACTTAGGTCATTTCAGCAAAATAATATTTTGAGAGCAGTAAAACTATACGTTCTCTGTATTATATTAAAATCCCTAATTTATTTAGAGGAGGAAGAATCCTTGAGAACAGGTTTATGGATTACCTACAATATTTGGGAAGATTAGTGGTTCAGAATGGGGTCTTCCTAAACTCTTGGGTGGAGCCCTATCTAGTTATGAATAGGTTAATATGATTTATGTCATTAGTTAGTTTTTAGAGAAACCCAGGTGTTAGATAACAAAGTCTTCATCAGTCAGAATCATAAACTTGCTTCTTTACCTCCCTCTTCTTTACCCCCCACAAATATTAGGGATTTTTAAAAGTACTGGAGACAAGGAATAGGCAGTGGCATACACTTTCATTAAAATCTAAGAACCACTAATAATGAATTACTGACCATATCCTTTCTTGATTGCTTAACATTATAACAGGCAGTGATAAACATTTCTCTCAATTTTGGTCTTGTGGATTTTAAACTTTTTTCCTTGAATATGACTGTGTTAATTATCATATGTGTATTGCATACCATTAATAAACATGAGAAGTGCTGTAGATCTTTTTATGGTTTAATCATAAAAAATCTTTTTATGGTTTAATTTGTTCATTGGCTCATGGAGGATTGAAAAGAAAGAGGAATAAGCTCTTACTGGGCTGGATAAGGACTTGATCTTTTGGAATGAGGTGCTTACATAGCAAGACTTGAATAAGGTTTTGCCTATAGTGTCTAGACCCAAGCAAATGCTAGTGCTACTGCAAAAAAGCATATATGACCAGTGGAAAATGAAGTGCTGAATTGATGGGTATCCTTGTCATTCCTAAGTGTATGCATCTTCTACATTGTTACCTCCCTGTTTTCATCCCTCTTCTGCTTGCCTAGGACCTATGGGAATTCTTCTCCTATCTTTAGTAGATAGTATTTTTGGCCTGTTCCAGCCAGAGTATACGTTCCTTTTTTGCTGTGTTATTTGATAGTGTTATTGATGAAGACAATGTTCTGATTCTGTGTCTGGAAAGTAAATGACAGGGTATCATTTCCTAACTATTTACATACATATTTATCATGGGGTGATTCAATAAGAGAGAACTCAGATTAGAAACTTAACAAATTTAAAAATAAGTCTTAATTCTGGCCATTCCCCCCTCACTAGTTTAAAAAAATAACGAGTTCATGGTTGTTTAATAATAAGAAAACCTAGCAAAGCAGAGTCCTGTAATTTTGCCGTTTAGAAATAAACAGTTACATTTTGATGTCTGTCCTTCCCATATGTTTTCAGTACACACACATATTTAAACAATAAGCCCCATAATGTACATTCTGTTTTACCATCAACTTTAAAAAGCTGTATTATGAATATTTTCCATGTTATCAAATATTCTTCTAAAATATTTCAGTAGCTGCATTATAATCCATCATATTAAACAATATTTATATAACCAATCCCTATCATTAGATGTTAGCCGGCTTTCAAGTTTTTGCTCTTATAGATTGTACAGATGAGAACCTTGCGTAATTCTTTTGAGTACTTCTCTGGCTATGTTTTCAGGATAATGTTTTACATAGTTTCATGTGTATATATTTTTAGTTGTTTCACTGAAACATTTGCTAGAAACATTTATTGAATGCTCATATTCCAGATACTGTGCTAGATGACTTGTAATCTTATATTTCGTAGACGCTTTAGCTGTTTTCATACCAGTTTTATAGATGAAAAAATCGATATGCGTATTTTGCAGTAAGTTAAGTGTATATAGAAGATGTTTAAATATTTTGTTTAGCAAATAAAGGCTTTTGACAATCACAGGAGACAATAAAAACCCACAATTAAGTTTTTAGTTCTATTTTGGCTTTGGTGTATAATAATGAGACTTAATATCTTTGTGTTTACCTAAAGGGTTTTAGGTCTAAAAATTACGTTAATTGGCATTCTTAGCTTAGGAGAAGAAATGGATGATTCCCTTGCAAATTTTGGGTTTTGGTCACATGACCACTGTTATAGATGATTACTTTATAAGTCACGTTTTATCTTTTATTTTAATCCTTACCCGAGGACATTTTTTCATTGCAGAGAGAGAGAGAGAGAGAGAGAGAGAGAGAGAGAGAGAGAACACATCAGCATAGCTTTTTCAGATCTTGCAGTTGTAAGATGTAAGAGAAAGCTGAGTGATACAAGGATGAAAAAAAGGTTACAGAGGAAAGGTAGGAGTAGTAAGAGATCATGACTATATGCTTTTGCCAAGCTAGTTCAGACACCTTTGCTATTAGCCCATATAATGTACTCTGTTTTCATATGGGGGAGTGTTGTTTTTAGGACTTTGTATTTGTTATCTAATGCAGCTGTTTTTTTGTCTCAGTCACATCGATCAGACGACAACATGGCAGGACCCCAGGAAGGCTATGCTCTCCCAGATGAATGTTACAGCCCCCACCAGTCCACCAGTGCAGCAGAACATGATGAACTCGGCCTCAGGTGAGGAGACACTTTGATTAGACCATACCGAGTAATGCTTATGCATTGGTAAAACTTTCTCTGGAAAAACAGTAGTTATTCTTTTAAGGAACCAGATCATGGGTGATGGTTATTTTCTATCCAGTTTCATAGAGGAGACTTAATTTATTTCAAAATAACATGCTGTATGACCAAAGCATTGTTCAGTCATTAATACATAAAGGGGTTGGTGACTAAAAGCAAACAGTTTTTAAAGTTTCAGTTCTGAAGTGAGGATTTCAAATTCCTATGTTGGTTAATTTTGACATGCTTGCATTTTCTTCTGCTTTCTTGTGTTGAAGGTTTACCCCCTCCTTTTATGGCTTGGATGGGAAACCAAGCTGTGTTGTTCTTAACCCCCAACCTTTTAAAGCAGATATTTGTTCTACCGTGAGATTAACTGGAAGATTATAACTTAATAAACCCCAAACCATCTTTCTTAGGTCTAGTACGTGTTACTGAACACATTTCCACCTTTTCTGCAGGAGATACACTTGAGTATAAATCTTTTTCCTATCTCGTATTTGGCAGTTTACTTAAATCTACCATTTTTCTCATCTACAGAGTGAGGAGTGACAATGCCCCTTTCTACAGAGAGGAAGATATTAAAGGGAATTATATAATACATACAAAGCTTTTATTACAGTTCTAGTACATAGTAGGTAGTAAGTGAAGGCTCAGTTCCATCTTCCGTAGTAAGTTAGATACTATCTGGCTTCTTTTTTTGTTATGTGGGCCCAAGTCCATAGCTACCCCATTATGCATCTTTATGCTTATAGAAAAAGATGGTCCTTCCTCTGGGAAGATGCAAACCTGTGTCTGGCATCAGGGACTGGATTTGGGCTGGATTTCTGACCATTCCCCTACCTCCCACACTTTACCCACTTTGCCTGGTGCGTTGGTTCCAGACACAAATGGCAACAGTAATTGGCAACCCTAGTGGTCTTGATGGTTTTCTTCTTTACAACTCATACATCTTCCCTATCCAACAGACTGACCAACATAATACATTATTATAGCTGCACTATAGATTTTCTTTAAACAGCAGCAGCCTTTGGAAAGGGATTGATGGAGGTGGGGAGCGGGTGGTACAGTTAGTTGACAAGAAGATTCCTTGACTTGAGAGTTCACAGAATTTGAAATGTCTTTGCCCCTAAAGATGATGCCAGTGTGTTGGAATGTTTCTACTGTCCTTAACTCTGCTCTTCTTCTTTGGTGGGTTAAACACTTGTCTAAAGAGTTAAAAGCTGAAAATGGAAATACAGGCAAAGTTCATGAGTGAGCTTCTGTTGTCATAAACTTTCTTTATATAAACTCTTGAAGTAGGATTAATTCCTTAAATCTTCCATTTTAGCTTATTTTAATATGAATGCATTTATTTACTCTCATAATCTGTTTTATATGTGACATTTAATTTAAATTTAAAAAACGTAAAGGCAAAAAATACTCAAGTATTGCCTGGCTGAATACTTTAGTTGGTTAGAGCATCGACCCAATACTCAAAGTTTGTAGGTTCAATCTCTGGTCAGGGCACATAATAAGAATCAACCACTGAATGCATATATAAGTGGAACAGCAAATCAATCAATCAATCTCCCTCTTTTTCTCTCCCCCTGTCCCTCCATCTCCCTCTCCCCTCTCCCTCCCTCTCTGTAAAATCAATTAAAAATTTTTTTAAATTATTTAATATTTGACTAATGTTTTCACTTTGCAACTTTTTTAAATTATCAAATTTTCAAATACAAGTTGCATTGTATTTATAATCCAAAGAAGATGATTGAGATTATTCATTTTGTTATGCTCCATCTAAAACTATACCTAGGGTATCAGTAACAAATAACTCCTTAATTTAAATTTTATTTTGGGAGATTACGCATTTTGCATCTACAATGATTGTGATTCTTTTAGAACATTGATTTGTTTTTTTTCCTATTAAATTTTCTAATGGTGATGGTTAATGGAAATGGAATCCTTCATTCAAATTTATGTTTAAAATCAAAAGTATATATCAAATTGGTTTTAGGGGGTTTTAGAATACTTGTGCATATTTTATTTCGCTCTGTATTTTATTTGTAAAATATGAAATGTGTTTTTATATACCACATATAAATTAGTAGTCATAGGCATGCTTAATTAACAGGTTATTTTAAAAATTAACTTATATTTTCCAATTACAGATGACATGTAGTATTAGTTTCACGTGTACAACACATACTTTATGAAGCGATCACCCTGATAAATCTAGTACCCATGTGACACTATACATAGTTATTACAATATAATTGACTATATTCCTTATGTTCTTACATTCTCATGACTAATTTTATTTTTAAAGATTTTATTTATTTATTTTTAGAGAGAGGGGAAGGGAGGGAGAAAGAGAGAGGAAGAGAGAGAGGGAAGAACATCGATCAGTTTCCTCTTGCATGGGCCCTGACCATGGACTGAACCTCCAACCCAGGCATGTGCCCTGACCAGGAATTGAACCAGCAACCTTTTACTCTGAGGGATGACACCCAACCAACTGAGCCACACCGGCCAGGGCATCGTGACTAATTTTATAGCTGGCAGTTTGTTCTTAATCCCTTTCACCTTTTTCACCCATCCCCATAATCCTTCTCCCATCTGGTACAGCTCTATTTAGTAAAGAGAGGTGGTGTCTTTGGCAGGAACAGTTAGACTAGAGTGGGAAGAAGCATGATTGGAGTGGGTTAAGAGTGAGAGGGGGAAAAAGTATGAAGAGAAGGTTGGAGATAGAGTTGGAGGGAGGACCTGAAATGGGGAAAACCACCCCCAAAGAGACTTGAGCATGTGTAAATGGTAGTACAAAGTATTAAAAAATGAGAAGCCCAATTTATATGCCAGGCATTCTGCTAAACTCATTTTGTACTATCTGATTTAATTCTCATAATGGCCATTTAACTTAGGTGCTGTTATTAGTCTCACTTCACATACGAGAAAACTTGAGTAACTTTCCCCAAATTACACAACTTTTAAATGGTAGAAGCCAAGATCCTCAGACTCTGGTTATGAATGGGGTTCCAGAGCCCATGCTCTTAGCGTACACATGACCAGGATTAGGATAAGTGGCAGAGAGTAAAGCCTCAGAAAATGGGATAGGATCTGTTAATGTACTGGAGGCGCTATTTTAAAATATCAGTTGGTACACTGGACACTGTAGAATTCTTTTCTACAGAAGGTGGTAGCCGTGGGGATGATTTCCTTAAGGAAATTTTGTGTCTAGTAAAATCAACACTATACCTTAAAAAGAAGGAGTATTTAAAGAGGACACTAGAGGGTATTGTCTTTAATGGGAAGGTCAGACAGTATGATGAGCTAAGAAAGGAAGAGACAGGTATGGTGAAACCAAAAAGCTATAAAGCAAACAAACAGACAGACAAACTGATTGTGAAAAAAAGGAGTCAGCAAAGGTTCAGAATGAGAGTAAGGTGTTAATAAGGTGTTAAGTATATATGAAAATGCAAGTGTGGATTCTAAATATGTTCACAAATACAAATGGAGGCTTAATTACCAAATCAAATTGAGGCTATTGATAATGCCTATATATAGTAAATACCTTTTTTTACTCTGAATTACAGTGCACAAAATTGTTGCCTTTTATTTCTTCCATTTCAGTGGACATTTAAAGAATAGAGGACTTCTACGTGGTGTTGAAATGCTTTGGAATGAATGTCATAGATGTAATTTTGATAAACCTCATGTTCATATAAAATTATAACCATAATGTCATGTTAATAAGGTTTCAACCTAAGAACTCTCTCCATCTGGAAAGCACCCACAGTGCCTGTGGCTGTGCCTTCCCTAGTGAAGCACCTACACAACAAGTTTTCTCAGGTAGCTCTCTCTCAGTCAGGACATTCTATGTGAAAAAAGCAGCAAAACTGATGCTTGTCTGTGCTGGGAAAATAATCTTTTAAGGAGTTTTTAGGACCTGGAGATAGTGAGGAAGGAGATTTGTGGGGGTATTTAAATTTCGAAGGCATCTACTTTAACATAGTAGCACATGGCTTGCAGTTCAGGGTATCTACAGACACTTTTCATCCTGGAGGGAATGCCTTCTGCTAATCTGAAACCTTCAGATAAAAGAAAGTTATATAGCTCTTTCGAAGCATTTCACTTGGGTTAATCCAACTAAATGCAACTTGATTTACATTTTTACCATAATTTAACCAGAACTTTCTAGTTTTGCTCTTTTTAAAGAATCCTCATTCAGATATTTGAGTCCAGCATGCGTTCTGCTCTTAGTATTTCTAATCATACCACTTTTCTTAAAATATTGTCATTTTTCTCTAGACTTTCCAGACCTACTTTTTAATAGTTGACTAGAGTGAATGATTTTTTAAGATTCTCTCCACTGCTAAGATATTATGAAATTCTATTTGTTTTATTCACTTTAATTCTGTTTAGCAAAATGATCAGTGTAGTTTGGCTTTAGAAGTCGCTTTTCAAAGTGTGAAGTTGAAAGGAGTATATATAATTGAGTAATCACTTAAAGGTGTACCTGGAAAGGCTTCTAGTGGCAAGACTTATCAGATCCTGTAAAGAAGATTAATTTATATTTTTTCGTTCATTTAATTGGCAAATAAATGACTGAACTTTGTGAAAAGAATTTGAAAGATGAGAAAAAGAAAAGTAAAAGGAAATTTGAATAATTCAGTTAGATGATGGCTCTATTTTATTTTACATTAAAATATATACTATAGACATATATAGATTCTGTTCTATTAAATTATTTGATATGATTGCCCTATAGAAGTTCTGTTAAATGTATTTTGCTTATAGTATATTAATCTAAAAGCCTTTTGATGTATGCTTGGGATCTATATAAAATAGTCGTACAGCCCTGGCACAGTTGGTTGGACGTCATTCCACAAAGTGAGGGGTCACCAGTCTGATTCGTGGGTTGGGACCCTAGTTGGAGAACATGTGAAGAGGTAGCAGCTGATCGATGTTTCTCTCCATCTCTTTCTCCCTCCCTTTCCCTTTCTGTAAAAATAAGTAAATCTAAAAAATAAATAAACAGTTGTACATACTGAGAGTTGGGTAAACATTAGTGATTCTTATGTTAGACATTAGAAAATAAGGACTTGTGGAAAGAAAACTGGTACTTTTCCTTTAATCAGCTCTATCTATTTAAATGAAGATATTAAATTTTTTTTTAGTAATAGCTTGTTAACAGTGACACAAGATTGCTGAATCTTAAAGCAGCAATAAAGTAAAGAAAGTACACTCTGTGATAATTCAAAAATAACTTGTTGCCAAAGGCTGTTCAGGAGATGCTTAGGAACATTAAAAATTACATGCTGTGATTTAAATTAAGCAAAATCAATTAACCCAATTATCTGCTTTTTAAAAATGTACCTTTGATAACAATCTAAAGTCAAGTGTGCTATTACCAGTACATTTTAAGGGATCCATTATTTTCACGTTTTAAAGTCGGGCACTTTTTTTTAACTTAATACCTAAATCCTACCAATGCAGCACTTTTAGATTTCCCTATGAATCTGCATGGAATTCCTAGGAAGTATCTCAAGATGGGTGGAGAAAATGTTCTAGATGGAGAAAGGCGACATATGTTAGACGCACGTGCTAAATGCCTATCACTGCAGTAGGGAAGTGTTGAGCAGCAACCAGACTAGTATAGAGCTTGCCTCAGCGTTTGCCTGCTGTGCTGTGCCTGCTTTGTGTAATCTCTCTCAGAGCACAAAGCACCGAATCTGAAAGAAAATTGTTTCCAAGGAAAATGACAGGTAGAGAATAGATGTGAAATGTAAAAATTACAGGTAAAAAAGTAAGTGTAAGGTTTCTGCAGAAAAGAGCAAGGATGTGTGAGAAATTGGAAAGCTGACAACAGGTTTTAGGAGTAGATAATCCCTACTTTATATGTTGTAGTTCACAGACCTCGAAGTTCTTTTCACCTTTGGAGTGAACTGAAAAGAATCTAGAGTTGAGGGTTAAGATCGAGGGCCCTTGGAGTCTGGTGGACATGGATTTGAATCCCACTTCTGTCTCTTAGTGCCTGCGAGATCTTGGACACTACTTTCCCTACCTGTGCTTCAGTTTCTTCACTTGGGAAATGGGGATAACAGTAATACAACATTGAATATATAGGGCTATCGTGAAGATTAAATGATATAACATATATAAGGTGATCGGCACATAGTTAGAAATTATTATTAACAGTATACAGTGCTTGGTATGATATATTACATATACTTGTGTAATAGATAAGTAAATGTGATTTGATC
This sequence comes from Mormoops blainvillei, assembly GCA_004026545.1. Lineage (NCBI taxonomy): Eukaryota > Metazoa > Chordata > Mammalia > Chiroptera > Mormoopidae > Mormoops > Mormoops blainvillei. The sequence goes on from PVJD01000295.1 coordinate 338,547, forward strand.
TGATATTTTACAATTTAATCAGTTTGTGTGAACTGGTAGCCACTGTTTCTTCATTTAAAATAATTTTAAAAATCTGTTACCACATTGTCTCTGGGGCTACATTTACATGAATTTACAGCAATCAAATGTTTCTGATTTTTGGAAAGTTGTTGATTATTATAAAAGAGAAATTATTTGTCAGTCTGAAGTCAGAGTATATGGAACAAAGCTCTACTGAATTGTACCAGCAGTATTTATAGGAATAAAATTGTAACAGAGCCCAAAGAACCATGAGTGCAGTAAGAGACTGTGTTTGTATTAGTTAATCTCAAGGTCCTATCCTAAATATCTTTTTTTAACCACATTTCTCATTTCTTTTTTTCTCATCTGGGAATTTAGATAAATTAAGAAAAGATGACCACAGGAGAGGGGATAATAATAAAAGCAAAAGGATAATGATACAGAAACAAGAACCGTTTTCCTCATTTAAAAGTATGGACCATTACATTTTATTTAAATAAAAGCTGCAAATAAGCAAAACACAGGGATTATGAAGATAAAAGGATATTATTTAAAGAGTATAAAATTTTTTTTTTTGATACCTTAGCATCATTACTACAAGCTCTCTTGGTAAAATCAGTTATTAGATAGTGATGCTTAAAAATAGAAGTATCTGTTCAACTTTTGTTCTGTGATTATTTTTAGAATTTTGGAAACTTTGCTTTGGATTAGAGAGAATGAGAAAGAGATTACAAATTATTTACATTTAGGAACCAAATAGATGCCTGTTTTATTTCTTCTCTTGATAAGTGTTGGAATATTATTTTTGTCTTTCCCACTGATTTCTAAATCCTTCTGGTTACTCTATTGCTACAATAGCTGTATGACTCATAAGAGGAATATTTGTGTGAAAGATTAAGATGCTAATTCTTTAAAAATGATATCCATAGACTACCATATATAGGCAGCATGAGTGAAATGAAATAAATCCTGCAACAGTAGACAGAGTTTTCCAAAATAATATTTTCTTTTGATATCAGAAAGGTAAGGAGGTAGTAAAACTTACTTTAGGTTAACATTTTAACAAAAGGTCATTGCTGTATTTGAACATTCTGAAATCTCAATGAGCTTAACAGAAAGCTAATCTTTTATAAATGTACTTACTAAAACTGTAAGTTCTTAAGTTAAAATCTAAAAGAATCAAATTGCACTGAAAAGTCTGAAGTGTTGCATACTAGAAAGTTCTCTGAGTTTATACTTGGCGTTTTTCTCTTGGAAGTTCATCCAGCTGTAATAGACAAACAGGAAAATGATTTTCAGAGTCTCATAGTTTCACCTTGAGACAGCTGAATTGTTCCCTTTCTAAATCATTGATTCCACAAAAATGCCCTACTTTGTATTAGGCACTGTAATGGCCACAGGGATTGATGAGTCAAAACAGTTTTTTTGCCCCGTATAATTATAATAATAAATGTTATGGCAGACACTCGTATACACCAAGTGCTGAGGAAGTAGAAGAAGAGGAAAATGTGGATCAGTAGTTGGGAAAGTAGAGAGGACATCTTTAAAAAGTCAGAGGTTCATTTAGTCCTTCAGCAAATATTGAATACTTAATATATGCCAGCACTATACCAGATCACGAGAAAACAATATAAACAAATGTATGTATAAGATATTTAAAATGGAAAGAAAAATAAACCTAACCTGTTAAAGGGAGATATTTTAGATAGATTCTCTAGGGAAGGCCTCTGTCTCCAGGGAAGGCCTCCTAACTGATGTCTTTTGAGCAGAGATCTGAGTGACAGATCATGCAGATATCTAGGAGAAAGGGGAAGAATGCTCCATGCATTACACAACAGGCAGTTCAAAGGTGCTGAGGCATGTTTAGGGAACAGCAAAGAGGCCACCGCAACTAGAGCGGAGTTGGCAAAAGGTAGCATGGATTCCATATTATACAGGAACTTGTAGGTTTTGAACAGAGGAGTGATATAATCCAAGTTTTTTAAGTATGGAGAATAGTTATGGGAGCGTTGCAATTTTTCAGGGGAAAGGATGGACCAGTGTGGTAGTGGTTGGATTCAGGACCTGAGTTTTAGAAGATGAGTAAGAGTTAAGTTTGCTGAAGAAAAGGGAAGGTAAAGGTATTGGTATGTGAGAGGTTACTGGGACCTGAAACCCCCAGCACCACATAACTAGTGGAATGGTGAAGGGATGAGACTGAAGACATTTACAGAAAATTTCTGTGTGATCAACGAAGAGTTTGAGCTTTATCCTAAAAAATTTTGAGAAGACATTAAAAATATGACTCTCTTCTGGGGTCCTTCCCCTATGGAAGAGAAAACCTTCTATGTGTTTCCTTTTTTTGTTACCTAATTATTTCATGTTTGAGGCCCAGGTATATTTTTAATAAACCTACCTCCTTATATTATGCACAGGTTTTGTAAGTTAAATATATTGCAACAAAATGGCAGAACTATTCCAGGAAAGAGTAGGGAACTGACTCTTTAAAAAGAATCTACTGTAAATCCTGCCCTGTGTCAAGCACTTTCTCCTTTAATCCTCTCAGCTGTTAATTGAGAAGCATTCACCTCCATTTTCTAGATAAGGGAAGTGAGCATTAAATAGATTAAGAAACTTAATGTTAGAAGGCTAATAAATCTTAGATCCAAGATTTTGAACCAAGGTCTGTCTGAACCTAAACTTTTTACAGTTTTTTTTTTTCCTTAACTATGCTGTCTTTCTAGAGTTTGTTACAAGGTTAAAATTATATTTCATTTCATTTGAAATGCAGCAAAGGTGATTTTTTTTTTAACCAAGTAACCCATCAAATGGTGGTTTGCTATATTGATAAAATCTGAACCTGGTAGGTAGTTCTATAAAGGAGTTTAATAAAGCAAGTGAACCTTATTAGTTTTCTGTATTCTAGATCAGTGGTTTTCCGTTTGTAATGTGTGGAGGAATTGCCTGGGGGTTTGTAAAAGGCAGATTCGGTTGAATTAGTCTGGAACGGAACCTGAGTGAGATTCTGCATTTCTAGTAAGTTTCCATGTGCTGATTTGCTGGTTCATGGATTACACAGAAAATTCTAGAATGCAAGCTTAAAACCCATATAAACATTAATGATCTATTTTACTATTCCTATTTTTTATTTTATTCCTATTTTCAGTTGGAATAAAACCTTTACTAAGTGCCCAATACATGTGAATCACTTTTATTTTATGAGATCATATTTAATATAAAAGTCCTGCAAAATGCTATCAACTTTCAAAAAACTGAGGATCCGAGAGACTGTAATTTGACCAAGATCAGTCAGTATTCTGGCCACAGATAATTTCTTCATTATTTCAGCTCAACAAACTTAGATTGTGTTTGGTGACAGTGCTGAGCTCTGGGGATACCGAGATAAAACAAATCAAGGTGCTTATTTGCAAGCCTTAGAGCCCGATGGTCAGGGTGGGGGATGTAGGTAAATGATAGGGCGCAGAGAAGCATCTTCTAGGAAGGGGATATGGCCAGAGTGGTTAGGGGCACAGTATGCTAGTGAGAGTACAGGCAAGTAGCAGTGCCAAGATTCCAACCCAAGCCTTCAGATGTGTAGGCCAAAGTTTCATCTTAATCTACTACACTGTTCATTGTGGTCCAAGTAGTTTGGCAGAAGAATCTAGCTACCTATAAGACAGAGGAGAACACCTGAACTTGAGGGAGGAAAGAAGAAATGAGCTGGCTATCACTCTGAAGCAGGTAGGTCTGTACACAAAAATGACACAGCCTGAGCTCATGGTTTAGAACTACATGCTTTAAGTCAGTTTTCACCTTGAAAATAAAACTGTTACTATGGAAACCAGAAGAGAAATCATATTTCTGTTACAAAGACTTGACTTTATAAGCTACTTTTCCTTCAGTAAATATATTTATACGTACTTGTCCCATGTTTAGCTTATTGAAGCCACAAAAAAAGTTAGTGACTATTTCATATTTGTTGTACATGACATTTTCCATTGTGTCTACCTAAAAATTTTATTAGTGTGGACAGAGCTTTATGAGGGACTGTTTAGGCCTTACAGTGTCAAGCATATGACTTTTAGGTGTTTATATTTATGTACAGCTCTTTTGTATGCAAAACTACAGAAGAGTCAGGGATGAATATATTTTAGTTCCTATGTATTCTGAAAACCGTAAGTCTGCAGATCAAAGTGTATCACAAACTGACCTGGTGATAGTGTCTAATGTTGCCATTTTGTCCTTAGCAACCTTGCAAAAATGAACATTTCCATTCTTGAAATAACTCTTTTTCTCTGTTCTATGGCAGAATGATAAATTCTTCCCATATTACTATCTGGTCTATATTTAACTCAGTGTGGAAGAACAGATACAAGATAATCTGCAGTCAGCATCCAAAAAATCAAAACAAGTGCAATTTCAAAAGATAAGTGGGGAAGAGACTTACTAGTAGGGCAGAGTTGAGAAAAGCTTCACAAAGATATTTTATGAGAAAAGAGTAGAATTTCAGTGGGTAAAAACAGTTGAGGCTAGGAGGAGACAGTCTGGGTGGTGGGATGCATTGGGGATGTCTGTGGAGGTAAAAAGTCCATGACACTGCTAAGTACAGGCAGACCTCAGATATACTATGTGTTCGGTTCCACACTACAGTGAAGTGTGTTGCAGTAAAGCAAGTCCTAATCTCTTTGCTGGTGGAGGGTGTTGCCTTTAGTTTGTAAAAAAGCAATCTGTGAAGTGCAATAAAGCGAAGCACAGTATTGTGAGGTGTGCCTGTACTGGAAAGGCAGGGATGAACAAGCCATGCAGCTTGTGGGGGGGGGGGGAGGACTAACATGGAATGAATTACTAAATTACTTATGTGATGGAATCATCTTACCAAAGAGAAAGCACTTGATGCATAGGAAAGGAAACTGTGTAGGTAAAGCCCTTTTGAGGAAGTGACATCCACATTGAGGAGGGATGAGTAGGACTTAGCAAAGCAAGGAGGGTGGGTTAAAAGAGTTCCTGCAGGGAAGCCCTAGGGAGGAGAGGAGAAGGAGGGATATGAATGATAGTGATGAATGCTTTCGGGACCCATGCAGTGCTATGTAATGCCCGACTATAGAGGACCTTGAAAAAATAACCCAATAAAGATTTGAGAATTTTTCCTGTGGGCTTTCGAGAACCCTAAGCCAAAGAGCTACTTCCTCAGAGGAGGTGATGCAAGATGCTCTTAATGTAGCAGTTGATTAAGACCAATTCAGGGGCTACTCTTAAAATTTAGTCATGGAAATGTGAAAGTCTAAAAGTTTTATTTGAGGAACAGATGAAATTGTTGTTTTAAAGTAAAATTTACTCAATATTGGACATATTTCTTGATGTCCAGTTGGGAAGAAAGGAAAGTGTTGACACTGTGAGAAGCATTAAAGATGTAGGAATCATCTACAGGAATATGGCTGAAATTATGGGATTTCATGAAAATTCTAGGAAGAGAAAATGTTTTTAAAAACACTGCTTTTATTTGCAGTATAATACTTAAGAACATGGATTCTGAAGATCTAGAACTCTCTGGGTTTGAATCCCAACTCTGCCACTGACTACTCTGGGATAAGTGATTTTGGGCAGCTTTTCTGCGCCTTAGTTTTCTCATCTGTGTAAAGTGAAGATAATAAGAGTACTTGTGCCATGGAGCTATTAATTAAGTTAATACTTGCTTTGAAGAACTTCGAGCAATGTCTCACATATAATAAGAACAGTTTGTGATTCATCATAAATACAACAGACCAGATTTTCAAAAAAAGACAAAAAGCTGAAATTGATCAGAATTAGATACCTTTACAGGAGGATCATTGCCTCTATTGTTCCAACTCCTCTTACATTCTAAGGAACTACTTATTCATAATCCTGTATTTGAACTACTCATCAGGGTGTGTTTAGTAAGCTTTTGGTGTCCTGGGGGTGACTTCTTTACTTCTGAATTGTGGGGAAGGTGAGAAGGAGAGGTTGATCATCTAACTTGTGGTGTAATCAAGACTTTTGTTTGATTAGATATTGCAGATGGTTTGTTAGTCATTACTAATGCAAGAGGATCCTTAAGCAAGAGCAGGAAGTTGATGTTGAGTCACCTTCAATGTTATGACATGGAGTATTTTGTTTGTTTTTAAAATATTGCAGGAAGTTAATATTTGCTGTAGTAGATAAGTTATCATTCAACCAGTAGTAGTAAATCCTACATAAAAATTTGTTTTCCCCAAGGATAGGTAATTCTCATTTATGAATTATTTTAGATATAGCCTACTACCGTATCTTGCTTATCCTAATTCAGATATCTTCCCTTTTTACATTCCATTGAAATACCTCTTTCTCACTGCCGTTTTGATTCAGGACCTATGTTTTATCTCTTCTTTCCCAAAAAGACTTTGGTGTGGTGGTTAGACATGATATTGCAGCTTTGAAAAACTCCCATATCTTTCCCATGTCTAAAGGCCTACCTTTAGTGTATATAAATGTGTTATGGGATGAAAATGTTTATTGCCCGCTTTTACTTGTCCATAAGTTTGGAGAAATTGGTATAACCTTTTAGTCTTGGCAGTCCCCATTAGGTCTTACCCATTCAACCCTTTATTGTTTGAAATGACGGGAGATTTTCTTTTCTGGTCGGGTCTGGGTAATAACAAAATAGACCACCGTATCTTGTTCCTTGCTTATCTGTCCCCTCCATACCTGCCTCCTCAGTGTTTCACCTGATGGGAATGCTCATGCCCCAGATCATCACATGCATGGGCTTGGATTGTTTTGGGGTCTCAGCTTTAAGGTCACATTCTCGGTGCAGCCATTCTTGGTCCACATGTCTTTCTTTCTTTCTTTTTTTTTTTTTTTAAATTCTCATCCAAGGATATGTTTATTGATTTGAGAAAGAGACATCAATATGAGAAACATTGATTGGTTGCCTCCACATGTACCCTGATGGGGGATTGAACAGCAACCTTTTGTTGTATGGAACAACACTCCAGCCAACTAAGCCACCTCATCAGGGCTTGGTCCACTTTTCTAAAGACTGTTTCCCTTTTTTTTTCTTCTCATTCATGCTCCTTCCCTCCTCCCCCTTCACTGCACTTACCATTAGCCAATATTGTATTGTATATACCAGCTTGTCGTACTTACTAGAACATAAGTTTCATGAAACAGGAACTGATTTGCTCATTGCTATCTCCAGGACCTTAAATAGTGTCTGAATATAGTAGTGGCTCAATTAAATCCTTCTTGAAAGAAAGGATTTGCTGTATCTCAGCGCCTTTAGTTTAAATGATACCAAATAATAGAGAAATTGAACCAACATGGAAAGAATAAAACAATATTTTGTTTCACAAACATAAATAAAGGATTTTAATTGAATTTCATTTTGAGTGCGTTAGTTTCAGCCAACATTTATTCCCACCCTTTCCAAGAGTAGTAGGCACTCAACGAGACATTAAAATAGAAAAATGTATAATATGTACACCGATGTTTAGGTATTTCACAGTCTAGCCTGGAAGAAAACACACTTAAGTTAGATCCAAGAAGCAGTTCTGTACCAGCTAGAGAATTCTAAGTTGGTATTTTAGGTCAGTGGTTCTCATAGTGAGTTACTGACTGGATTAGAAATTCTAAGTGTGGGTTTCTGTTTTTAACAAAAACCCTCCATGTGATTCTGATGCATAATAAAGTTTGAGAGCCACTCTTGTAAATAAAATGTTGCTACTTACATTTTCTTTGTTTTATATACTCTGTGTTGGAGAAATTATAATATTTAGGACACACTAAAATCAGAATATACATTGAACTCAAAGGCATACGTCCCTGTGATCTCTTCTTATAAACTTAGTTTTGTGGGAAGCCCAGGTTTCCTTTCTTCCTTGAACTCACTGACCTCACTCCATTCTAACTCTAGCCCAAACAGATACTCAAATCAAACTTTCAGTAGCTTGTGCAACTTGATGATTCAGAAACTATATCAGTCTTGCTTTTTCTGCTATTCATGGTTATTCAACAGTTAGCTTACGTTAACATGTTTACTTAGTATTAAGTCACTGAATTTCTTCTGAGGACCATTTAAGTTAAAAAAAATTTTTTTCCCTGGTGACTAAAGTCCAGATCTATATTGTTTTATTTAATTCACATTTAAGGTTGATGATTTCTTTTTAGTTTTCTTTTTCTAATACTAAAGATTCAGTTGTGGTTCAAAGCTGTTAAAAAGTAATCTTTCATTATCTACTCCTTTGTCTTTGATCCATACCTTTCTTTTTATATAAAGAAACACCCCATTTTGGGCCATCTCTTTCCACATAACATATACATGTGGGCAAAGGTAGGCTTACGGTTGTGAGTATGCAAAATAGTTTATTCTTGTATTATTATTTATTAACTATTATATTTATTTTTATTAAAACTCTAAATCTACTTTTGACCACCCCATATTTTTACCATGATGTTAAATGAAAAACATAAATGGATATATAAAGCATTCTTTTCTGTTTAGCATATCGAGTTTGCTATAAATTTGACTGCTTATAAAATTAATTATATGGTAATTATTCTATTTCATATGCACATTATTTAATTTTTATATTGAAAATATGGTTAGAAAATAGGCAGCTTTGCTACACTGTTTATTTGTACTGGGCTTAGCTCTCCTTTATATCATTTCTAAAATTAGTGCATTTAGAGGTTTGTTTTTTATTGTTTATGGTCTATAAGAACACTATTGGTGAAAAGTTTCCTGAATTTAGCCTACTGTTTTTAGTGAAATACTAAATACCTACTTAATGATTTATATTAATATATACCTGATATATGACTTATGTGATAAATACTTAATGATTTAAACTTCCATATAAAGAGATAAAGTCACTATTCCACTTTGAATTTAATGTATGGAAACACCTGCATAAGTTTTGGGGAATGTATTCATATCTTTGGGAAGCAGCATATATTATGGTTTAAAATCAGCAGCTCTGAATTCAAACTGCCTGGGTTCAAATCTTCCCTCTACCTTGGGCAAGTTACCTTTCTGAATGTCCCTGTGTTTCATCTGTATGGTAGGGATAAGATCGGTGCCTAGCAGTAGAGCCACTGTGTCGATTAAGATGTGATGATGTCACCACAGTGTGATGATAGTAATGGAGCTAGCAATGGTAGGGGTGCCTCTGCATAGGTACCCCAGGGGTACCTTGCATTAGTATGTATAACAAAAAAAAAATTAGAAACAATTCTGATATCCAACACTGGAAAAAGGGGTAAATGAATTCTAATATATCCATACTGTAAGATCTGTGAAGCCATTAAAAAGAATGTGAGACCTATGTGTTGTGTGAGGAAAAGATGCCATAGTATATCAAGCGAATAAAGCAAGTATGGTGCAGGTGGAGCATGACATCGGTGGGTGTGCATATGTTGTGGAATATGCACAAGAAAAATCCAGAACCTATCACAAAACTGAAGCTGTTTAGTTTTTCACCTGAGGAGTAGGGGAAATTTTTGCTTTCTTCATTATGCATTTCTGTAATTTTTAACATTTTTTTAATTTTAAGTAAATTGTAAAAATGAATACATTGATGAACACAAAGTTTAAGGAGTTAAAAGCACTAGATTAATAGCATTCACATATTCTGTTTATAAACATATTAATTGAAAAGAATATACATACTACATGATCTTAAACATATTTATAGAAAGTTCAAAGTATTAAAGGGCTGGACATTTATTCTTCCATTAAATATTTATTGAGCAATTACTTAGATATGAGCCTACAAGTTAAAATATGAGTGACCTGGTCATTGCCAGGAGGACAGGCATGTAAACAAGTAATTTCAGCTCTACCTGTTAAATATTAATACAAAGTAAAAGAGGAAACTGATCATTTTGTGTGAGGTAACCAGGGAAGGCTGAATCGAAAACGTGATGTCTGAGCTCTAATAAGTTTGTAAGGGCTAGGCAGAATGTGATAACAGGAACAACACATAAAAGGAGGTGGCATAATTTTGGGAAAAGTTGGAGTAGGGGTGGGAATTGGGGTGTGCGGAGAAGACTTTATTAAGAAAAATGAGCCCTGGAATTTACCTTTTGATGGTATAGAGCAAGGAAAATATTTTTAAAGTCAATGAGTGACATATACAAGTTTATTAGGTAATAATTCTGAGAAGAAAACCCTGGTGGTGGTTGATAGAAGACACTTTGATGGAAGGAGGAGGCGAGAAGCTGGGCACCAAGGAAGGAAGCTGTATAGCAGTAAGGAAAATGAACCGATATCTAGTGATGGCTGAGCTCTTACAGAGGGACTGAAACAGATCAGTCAGAGAGAATGTAAATAGCATGGGTGAGCAGGTAGGGAAGATTAGTTTGTGTTGAAGATACCACTCTTGGTTCTAACTTGGACAGCTGAGGTGGAGAGTGATAGTGTTTTTTTGTTTTTTAAAGTAGGGAATCCATGTACTGGGGCAGAGTTGGCGGCTGTAATGATGTCTGTTGGGATTGTTGAGTTGAGGCTTCCAAAAGCATCAGATGACCGCTATTGACTTATTAGTCAGCATATCTTAGGACCTTAGAATTTTAATTACTTGTTTTTCAAAAGCATTTTACATTTGAGCCATCTTCATAAATGTAGTAACAAACCATAAGTAGTCAGTTTTTGAGGTTCTACCTTCGTGTTAGGGAAATTGAACCCAAAGTGATAGTGAAAGCTGCTGACCAAAGTGGTTTGATTTATTTGTTAAACAAATTGGCTTCCATTCACCTGTTAGTAAATATGGGATCTCTTACAGCAAATTTCATCTCTGGGCATGGTTAGCATTGTGTACACAACTGCACATCCAGGACTGGAGGGAGGGTCTTACCTCAGTGGTTTCTTTAGGATTTCATGTGTTTGCATCACCTAACAGGATGTTGCTGCCCTCTCCACCCCCTCCTCAAAGCAGCCCTTTGATAATAGTCTAGTAGCAAATGGATCTGTTCCTGATACAAATGGAACTGGCCTAGAATTAGAGCTCTGGGTCCCACAGGCTTGTGTGACTGATCTGTTTAACCAAAGTTAGTTACTCGGCATCACTCGTAAAGCTGTCTCAGACTGCCAATATAGAAAGAAGGAACTTGTTCTGTTTTTGTCCCAGGAACATACTCACTCTCTTGTCTTGGATATGGGACATGAATGAAAAGAAATTTAGTTATATAATGAACAAGGGCTCAGGAATTAGGCTGCTGGATTTGAGTATCACTTTGACACTAATTAGCTTTGTGAGGTTTTACCAGACTAAACCCCTGTGTGCCTCAGTTTCCTCATTAAAATTGACATAATACTACTGTTTATGTCATTGGTCATTGTAAGGGTTATGTGAGTTAATGTATTTAATTTGTTAGAACAGTGACTGGCACACAGGAAGCACTCAATTCAGGTTGGTCCACAGATAAAAAAGTTTTAGGCATTTACTCAGATTCTATTTCCAATTTGCACTTGCCTCTCCTAACTCCTGGTGGGGATGGGAAGTAGAAAGCGGATGCTGAGGAATAAAAGGACTTGAGGAGGAAATATGCTTGAATTCAGTAATTTATTCTGGGGCTCTCTTCGTAGCTATTACTTCCCAAAAGCAATTGTCTAGCTTCCATACCATCATAAAGATATAATAATTCTTTTAGACTTGCAGTGTACAATATGCTCTGTCGTCCCATCTCCCGGATGTTGTTTCCTCCCTCCACAGCTTCTTCCTGAGAAATTTGATTTCCCAGCAATTTTACCACTTACCTGTTCGCTTTCAAAACTCTGACAAACTTAAACTCCCAGCCACAGCTCCAACCTTCTAGCAATTTTTGGGCTGCTTAAGAATAAACTTTTTTTGAGCTCTAGTTTTCTTGGTGTGAGCCTGTCACATAAATAACGGAAACAAATGGAGCTTGGCAGGCTTAGCTACAGTGTGCTTTATATTAAACAGAATGTTTATGATACTTTAGATGTTCTGAAACACTCACTGTATTCCTTATTAAAGAACCTCAGAGTCCCTAGGAAGATAGTGTCACAAAACTGGATTGGGGGTGGGGGGGGCTTAGTGCCTGAAATGCAGCATTTCATGTCTTATAGTAACAGTAATAATAATTATTTAGGTCATGACTTCCAAAAGGATTTTTTAAAAATCTTGACTTCTGTTTTTTTCCTCTGTGTCTTTGGTATATAGGTTTACCTTTCTTCTCTGAATATGTTTTAATGAATTGTTTTATGTCAAGATATATTTTCTTTTTAAATTAGTACCCCTCCCACTTTTTTAGGTGCACCAAATAAAAACCAACCGTGATTTTTTTTTTTTTCCTGTATTTATAGGTCCTCTTCCTGATGGATGGGAACAAGCCATGACTCAGGATGGAGAAATTTACTATATAAACCATAAGAACAAGACCACCTCTTGGCTAGACCCAAGGCTTGACCCTCGTTTTGGTAAAGGTTCATCTCAAAACCTTTCTAGATATTTTTGATTACTATTTTTTTGTACATGAATTTGAGAAGGTACATTTAAATAAAATTGCATTGCTTTATAGTATTAAAAAATGACTACCCACTCAACTTTTCCAGTACTGTTTTTATACCTTCTACTTTAAACCTGAGAAATTCAGGTCTAAATCAGCAGTTTAGCTTAGACTCTTTGGGATGGGATTGAGGGAATGTTGTGGTGTCTGACTAACCAGAATCACTGTTCCTTTCACATTTTTGGGAGACACAGTAATTTGTTTAAAATGATCTTTCTAGCTCCAATAATAATCAGGCTGTCTTGCTGTATCTAAAACCTGGGATACCAGCTTTTGTTAGTGACCTGATGTCTGCCTATGCTTAATTTCAAAGAGCAATGAGTACCATCTTGTGGCCTGGGTATTGGAATGTTTTCAAACCTAAATGAGGGATGGGGGCTGTCACCTAGAAATAAGACCAGTGACAACATTTTTTTCTCTACTTGTCTGGTGTTTTGTTTTGTTTTGTTTTGAAGATCCTTTTCTTTGTTTTACATTTAGGAAATAAAAAACAAAGCCATATTCCTCTCCAGATCACATGATTAAGTCACCAGTTTACACAAAGGAATACTTCCCTCCCAAATGTGCACATTTTGATAATAGTGTATGAACCCTTTATTGCCTTTTTATCCAATTTTTTCTCACTGTTTTCAGTTTGTTCAGTTAAGTTTCTGAGATATTTTTCCAAAGCCATGGAAAAATGACTCTAAAAAGGAGCAGATCATTGTGGTTTCAAAGTTTTCGTCTTGGACTGAATGCAGCTAAATGAAAACAATGTGCAGATCACTGAGTAGGTCAGACTGAGGGGACAGGGAACCTTTGAAGTTTTACAGGGGTTGACCTAACAACAACTGTGGGGCCCTTACGAGAAAGAGGAATTAACTCTGTGAATGCCATCAAAACACAATCCTGGGGTGGGGCAGGGAGAAGAAAACTACCCAGAGCTGGTTGGTAAAATAACTTCCCTGTCAGGAACATTATGAACAGTTCTCCTATGTCTTTATATACCTTTAAATAATCCCAGAATTTGGGTTTCCCCTAAACTGGCCTGCTTTATGGATTGTGCCCCCTATTCAAGTGAAGTCAAAGGTGGGATCAGGGGAGAGACTGTCATTTTGACAGATATCCGGCTTGGCTTAAATGCTACCCTTTTGAGCTTCAAGACCTATTTAGGTGTTAAAAAAGTTACATGGCATGTTAATAATTTGCAACTTCAGATTCTGTTTAATACTTGAATAAGTCCTTGTGGTTGAAACAGGAAACCGAGTAAGGTAGAGAATTTAATAAATGTTGCCATTTGTATGGACTGGAACGATAACAGCCATGTTTCCTTAAATCATCTTTAATGAATTCAACTTGTCCACATTTTGGAAACTTTTTAAAATGGTACTGTGGCTTTTTTACCACTCCCCACCCCCCAACATAAGGTTGTGAAAGATGATGATTAACTCTTAGCTAACTGCAGAATCAAGAATTGGAACAAAGCTGTTTGGTTGTTTGTTTGTTGTTTGTTTTTTTCCTTAAAGTACTCTCAGTTACAACAGGGAAATAAAATAACTTGGCTGTGAGCTTCAGTAGATTCATTAATTACACTCACAGCTTGTTCTTTTGTTTTAAATCAGAGAAAGTACAAAAAAAATTATTTCTCCCTACCTCCAACACATATGTACACACAAGCATACAATTAGATATGCCAAAAAAAGTTTCATAAAATTCTCTTATTGCCGTTAGTTTCCCTTTTTGGGCCCACTGTGTATGTGTATTCCAGACAGGCTTGACAACATGCCAAAGCTTTTTATTTTGTAGCCCGACTTTTAATCTGTTCCAGACCTTTTCAGTCAGAGAGCTCAAGTGTAACTGAAGGGGGGTGGCGGGGGGCGGAAAGAAAAAAAAAGTGTGGGTTTCTCTGATCTAGAGTGACAGCGAATAGAGACGAGCTGTTAGCTGCTGAATTTAAAGGAGTTTTCCTTGAAATCTGAAATTCTATAGTGGATTGTGTTTTCTCTCTGCCAAAAAAATAAACTATCCCCTTTCTGACCTTTTGAGCCACGCAGACACAAACAAGTGGTAGGTTAGTGCTTTCATGGTTTTGGGTTTGCTTTCCTATATACCCCAAATCTATATTAAAATATTTATCAATTCTTAGCTTAAATCAAGCTAACCTATGCCTTTTGACATTTTAGAATGGAACATACACTTCTGTATTCGCTTAACTTTATCACTCAGCTCCTTCAAACACCAGTCTCTTATATTTGTATTCTTTATCAGATGTTTTAGATTATATTTAGAACAATTTATCAGATCCCACATGAAGTTAATAAATTACCCATATAATTTTAGGAAATAGTAACTTGTGGCTTCGTTTTTATATGATTTTCTTGTTCTTTAACATTTAAAAACAGTGTATCTTTGATATTGATATTATTTTAGAGAATTGATTAATAATTTCTAACAAATCATGAAGTAACATCCAATGACAATAAGGACTCACTGATATTTATTGGCTTTGAAAAAAAGGAGGGCTTTTGTTTTTAAGGAATCACATTAGGAATGTTTTTTAACTTGTATTAAAGAAAATTGATGCTTGAGTATTATGTGGGCCATTAAATTATTTCATATAAACACTCTTTTTTCCTAGAGATTTTATACTTGTAAACACGGAGTCTCAGGTTTAAACATTTCTCTGTCCATTGTAGAATTATTGTTTTATATGATACATTCATGTGAATATTTTCCAATTGAAAGCCCTAATGAAAACACACAAAAAATATAATTCCTTTTCTTTAGAATGAAAGATCTATTCCAGAGTCAGTGAACTGATCTTTAATGTAATGTTATTCCTGTTTATGTAAAGAACATTAGATAGTATTAGCAATCTGTGTTTCTGGAAATAAGTGCTGGTAACACCAGTAGGATAAAGACATTTTTAGTGTAAATAAAATATTGGAACCAGAGATTTGGGCTAAAAGATATATCAGTGAACAATCTAGTATAGCAAAAACAAAATATACTTTAATTCCTAAAAACAGTTCTGTGCGTAGAAATTCAGTTCATGGAAATGTCAAAGGTGATTAAAACCCAGATGTTGATTTTGATCCTTTGCTTCAGTTTCTCAAAACTTAACTATGTGCGTGTGTGTGAGATATATAATTTCCTAAAATATAAAGAAATAAAATTAATAGTAAATATACCTATATATAATTTAAGTCCTAAACCAAAAGTTGTTCAGTCTATCTTATCAAAGTTAAATATTTTGCATCAATAATTATAGGTTTATTAAAATTTTTAACTGTTTAGATATTCATTAACCTTTTCCCTTTAAGACCAAATATTTCTGATAGCTGTTATGAATAATATTTTACTTTTGATGAAAGTTCACCTAATGACCAATTAAATATCTAAGTCTGTTCCATTAGAGATAGGGAAAAAAACCTCTAAAGGCTGTAGGAACTAAACTTGAAACTCTTTTAATGGGGGTAGATAGAATGTTTACACCTAATCATTTGAATTTTATTAAAGTAAGTTTCTTAATATCTGTGCATTAAAAACAAGTTTTTGTTTTGTTTTTAACCCTTTTATAATCTTTCCTGGTTAACCTAAAGTGTCAGTATTTGGCTGTGAGCTATATTATTTACTACTTACAATAGGGGAGGGAAAGATGTTTTTGGTAAGGAGAGCTGTTGCTAACTAAAAATTTTTACAGAAAAACCTCACAAAATTTGACCATGAAAAGGAATTTATAGTTCCTCTAATCAATGTTTTTCAGAAGAGGAGAGGTGTATTCTGGGTACTGCAGGACAGTCAGCATCCCTGGCTCTTGCCCACTAAATGCTGTAGTGCCAGCCAGTTGTTGTGATGCCACAAATCAATAATGTGTTTTGTTTTGTTTTTTTAATGCTAGGACAAGAAAGGGATGTGGCCCCCAATCTGAGCTGTTCTGAGATCCAGGAAAATTATGACTAATCCAAGGTTATATAGTTAAGTGACAGAACTAGAATCTGAACTTCATCTTTTGATGCCTAGAAATTTTAAGGAATTTAAATTAAATTTAGTTCATCTTACAGAAATATAGCCAATTCACTGAATACCGATACATGGCAGTTTCAGAGGGAAGAAGATGACAGTGGTTGATGTGTTTACTTCTTTGCTGTATTGTGACTCATCTTGAGGAGACTACTCAAAGTTAATGAACTTCCAGTTACGGAAGAAAATTGTAACATATATGATTGGAACATACTGCAAAGCCACGTAGATGAATTATCATGCTCCACCTCTATCATTTTATTAAGAGATTATCTTTTAACCTCTCCCTTGACTGGAAGCTTACCACATTATAAGCGGTTCATTCTATTTAAGGGAAGTTCTAATGACCAGAAAGTATGTGTTCCTTTATTACCCAGAAATATACTTCCCTTCAAATTTGTGGATACACTTCTAATCCTAGAAGCATTCTTTTCTAACAGTGGTTTCTCCATTTTTTTTTCATGTATTAAAAGTTCTGAGTACTTTACCAGTTTACTCTTCTCTGGATGCCTTTCATTATAGTGTTTTATATGTATGTTACCCAGTGAGAAAAATAGTTATGGCATTGCTTTGACCTGGCATTTTATGTACACTCCAAAAACACATTTTGAAAAATCTACAGAAGTTAGTTAGCATCCTGTTTTCTACATGGTAGTTATATACAGTGTGGGACTACAGTAGTAACTATACAAAACAATTTATTCTTGTATTAATTATTGCATTATTTTACATATGTACAACTGTAAACCTACTTTTGCTCCACAATGTGTACTTCATTCAAAAGAATTAAATCATGATGTAAAAAACTTTATCTACTCAATTGAGAGTTAAGAGACTCCAATTCTCCTGGTAACCAACTTGTTCAGAAAGATACCTGACTTCTGTTGACTTAATTGGTCTCTTCTGTAAAATGTGACTGTATTATACTGGATGCTTTTAAGCATATTTCCAGTCCTTAATTAAATACAATATGCTAGATTATGAATTCTTCAGTGACTACTTTGGACCCTTGCTTGAGGTTACTTCTAAATAGCCTTATAGATTTGAGTTCACTGAAGTTTCAGAGATACCCCTGAACTCTTTATTGTACCATTTTAAGTTTAGCTTTTGGTTCTGTGGTCTCAGTTGGGAATTACTTTTAAAGAGGAGACAGGGAAATCTTGCAACCTTTAATCTAAAGATAAGCCTTATCACATGGTGAGTATACCCAGGCAAACAAAACTGATGGGGGATGGACAGTGCTGAGCTGAATAGTTAAGTTTTATTTATAGTCTCAAACTCTTGGAAGCATATAGGAGTTGAAACATGCTTATATTAGCAGGGTTCAGCTTTACTCCCTTAAAGATGGTGCATTTTGGTATGTTTTGTTTCTAAAATTTAAAGTTGCATAATGGAAAACCTGGTGTAAGCTGACTTGAGTTACAGTTCCAGGCTATGCACTTACTTGAAGCCTGATTTTAAACACACTGTTACAGATTACGTCTAATTGTTGCCCTTGTCCATTGTTTGTTTTTTTTTAACTTCAAAATAAGCACTTACTGAAATGAATATTTTATTGCATAAGATTATAGAATATCAAAATTAGTTTAATACTTCAGGTTTGTAGTTTTATTCTTTTTTAATCTATATTAAATTCAGGAGGATGGTGCCAAAATAGTTTATCAGTCATGGTAAGCAATCTCTCCTCTAATTGCCATGGGTGAGTAGACATGTTAATGCACTTAAATTAGTATTCTACTTGACAATGATTTGATTATGCAAATAACTGTATAGCAAAGAAATATTTTTGTCTTTGTGTACAAAATTCATGTAGAATTTTTTGAACTTGAGACCTTAAGGTCACCAAAGCCACTGAATAATTTACATCAGTGGTTTATTGGTGTTACTAAAACCTTAACATAATTTCCTTTTTAAAACAAGGTGCAAGTTATATTTGTATCAACTCTGCATTAATAGCAAGTATCCTATAAAATGTGCTAGAGAAAAGAGCCATTTGGTGATGCCACTTTTGCTGCCAACCCAGAGATTCAGACACATGAAGCAGAGAAAACCATTACATAGATTTCCAAGGGATAAGTCAAATAGATTTCTGCTGAAATAAATCAGAATGATTTAGAAAGGAGACTGGTTCATATTTTTTGTTTTGTTTTATACTCATTTTGTTCTGCTACCCTCATTGCTGAGGTCATTTTAGAGCTCATTCTGGACTTGCTTCAACTTGGAGATTCTCCTGTGCATTACTAATAGTATCCTACTAACTAGGGATAGAAACTATTTCAGTACCTATTTACTCACTCAACAGATATTTGAGTGCCAGTTATGTACCAGGCACTATACTAACTATCAGGGAGGGGGTTTAGGCTACTAAACAAATAAATCATTACAAAATATGTTAAATACAATAATAAACAAAGTGCCACGAATGGGAATAATATGGGCTGGAAGAAACCTGCTTGAGCATCTGTGGCCTGGGAAGGCTATTTTGAAGAGGGACATTAAAGGACAAAAAAAAGTCTGTTATATTCTAGACTGGATAAAAGGACCACCTTTTGTGCTTATTCGTAAAAATTAAGATATGCATGTCTCCTAAATTATAACTTCCTTTGTGAAAGAGCATTAATAGTAATAGATAACATGTAATCATAAATAAAGCTGTTATTAATGGAACTGTTGACTCACTAACAATGAATTCATGATGGCAGGTTTATTTTAAAATATAATTCCTCTTCTCTTTAGACCAGTAGTCTTATTATCTAAACTTTCTCTCCAAACTAGATTTTAAACTTTATTTTCATAGTAGAGGAAAAAAACGTGGCTGTACTCTGGGGACAGAGAACTTGAAAGCTAGTTAGAACACTTTCTCCCTTCTCCTCCTCACCTCATTTAGCAACCCCAGAGTCCTGCCCCAAAATGCTTAATGAGGTGATGAGGAGAAAATGTTAACTCTTGAGTTTTTTTCAAGCTCCATCCATAATTGTAGTGTTTAAAAAATACCCTAATAATGAATTTTCATGCCAGTCTTTTGATAGACAGTTGAATTAAGAAAAAATTGACTGAAATAATGATGTTTTTGGTATTTTTCAACAGTTTAAAGATTTAAATAGTTAAGTGGTCTCTAGGCTCTGTGACTTTGAGTGAAACGACTATAAGGAAATCACTTTTACCATAGGCTAATTGATATAAATAAGAGTTAAGTTCCAACATCATCTCATCAACGTTGTAACAAAACGACATTGGTTTTTCAAGGACCTGCATACTTTAAGCCCAGTTTTGGGGCTCTTGAGGTTGGTGCTTGGGAAGGGAGAGAAGTGCAGAGTGTGGGAGAGAGAGATTCCTTTGCTTATGAAAAGACTTACAGTCATAGAGGAGGTGGACTGTTACCACGTAATGCAATGCAAAACAACGAGATACTCCTTTATTCCCAGTAGGATGGCTAAAATCAAAGCGACAATAACAAGTGTTTACTCTAGACTATGAAGAAACTGGAACCCTCATAACATTGCTGGTGGGAATGAAAAAATGATGCAGCCACTTTGGAAAAGTTTGTCAGTTCCTCAAAAAGTTAAATAGATACCATAGGACCTGGCAAATTCCATTCCTAGATATATATGAAAAAAAAAATTGAAACCATATATTTATACAAAAACCTGTATGTGAATGTTTAGAGCATCTTTATTCATAATAGCCAAAACGTAAAACTAACACAGATGTCCATCAGTTGATAAATGGACTAACAAAATGCAGTATATCCATACAATGGAATATTATTTGCCAATAAAAAGGGAATGAAATGCTGATACCACAAGGATGAATCTTGAGAATGTCATGCTGTATGAAACAGGCCAGTCACAGAAGGCCGCATATTGTTTGATTCCATTTACATGGCATGTACAGAACAGGCAAATCCATAGAGACAAAGTAACTCGTGGTTGCCAGGGACTGGGGAAGGGGCAATAGGAAGTGTCCTGCTAAGGATATGGGGTTTCTTTTTAAGGTGTTGAAAATGTTCAGAAATTAGATTAGTGGTGATGGTTACAGAATTCTATAAATATATAAAAGCTGTTAAAATGAATTTTATGGTTTGTGAAATATCTCAGTCTCAGGAAAACATTTTTTTAAAAATCATTCCTGGCATGGCATTGTCATCAAGTGTTTGGAAACATCTTTTGAATATTAACAATAAAAAAGATATAATCAGTCATTAGATTAGAACCCTGTTGTTTTGCTCCTTTTTTAAGAGACAGATATTCAGTGTGAATCAGATAGTGAGAAATTTCACTGAATAACCATCATTTTATGTTTAAATATGTATATGTTATGCAAAAAGTAGATGATTCAGTTCCCTAGGTCAGGTAGTAAACACTTGCTTAGCTAGCACTGGCTGTTTTCTGTTTTCTGTTTACTATTTTAAGACTGACAAATGGCCTATTAGTTTGTGTTTTTAGAAAAGCATTCATTTATTTTAACAAGTCTGCTACTTTACAGTCTTTAGTACCCTTGTAGGTATGAGAAAAACCTACAATTTGTTTCTAAATGTTAATGAACAAACTAATATAGCCATGTTAGTACATAAAAATGTGTAGTGTCTGAGACTTGATAACAGAGTAAAAAAGTGCTTTTTTTGTTGTTGTGGGAGGTTTGTTATGATTTAAAAGTTGAAAAATTATTTCTAATTTTAAACTTATACTCTTATCAGGATTTAATTTCTTATCCTAAAGCTTATGTTTGATTCCCAGACCTGCAGTTCTTTGTACTATTCCATGGTTGAGGCTACAAATTATGTAAATGTAAAAATTGTCTGAAATTTCACAACTCATATGTTTAGACTGAAATTTGGGGAGAGACCTGAGGTGATGACCTCCTTTCTTTTAGAGAAGGTGATCTCTTATTTTTCCATAATTGCCAAGTGGATGGTTTTCTACCATAAAGCTGTCAGGATTGATGTAAGTAAAACTTGAAACAGAACCTGAATTTTAAAACAGCATATGAAATTTAAAAAATTTTGCCATATTTTAGGGATTTTTTTTCTCTTTGCCTTTTAGAAATTTTATTAAAACCGGAAACATTGATTTTCAGTAGTTGGTCATGGAGAGGAAGAAGTTGGTAATGCTGTTCTTTTCTTTTCTAACTGCCCTGCCCCCCTTCCCCCAGGAAACAAAGCCTGTTTTGTTTCATGCCTGCTTGTGAGGTCTGTGCTGCACCCCATGTGGGTGCACTGCTCTGTGCTTTGTTTGAAATGCTTGAGATATTCAGAAGGTAAAGAACAGGATGCTTCTGGAGAGGGGTAGATCCCAGCTTCATATGATAAACAAGCTTGTTTGAATTGGTCATCTAATGGTGAGCTCTTTTTATGGAAACCTTGCTGCACTGCTTGTATCCATAGGTAACAGCGTTTCGGTAAACACAACCTAAAATGCTCACCATTTATTAACCAGAGAGGCTGTTACATATTTTGTGGAAATTTCTGTTTAGTTGTACAGAGTTGTTTCCTTTATCTTTTGATACCCTATTTTTACCTTTCTGTGGTTTGGAATAGTCAAATAAGCTTAGATTTGCAAAAGACTTTACCAGTTCAGTATGCTGTCAGCAGCAGTCACTGTCACTGATGATGACTCCTTATGGTTTCTAATCCTAGGAAACTGGTTGGGAAGCAGAGGATATTTACCTCTTTATTTTCATGCAATTTTATTATTATCTAATTAGTTTTCACAAGGAATATACATTACTTTTATTAATTTATTAAATGCTATAGTACTTAATAAAAATCCAGTGCGGAAAGCCGAGAATCTTTCTCAGTAGATAAAATGTTTAACAGTGTATAGCTCTAGAATCTGTTTTGAAATCAGTCATGTTTTATAATTCTAACACTCCTTAATTTACGAAAGAGCTATTTCGTAGCAGTTATTTTTTCAGTTTCATTTATTTAATTTGCTTGGAACTGAAAACATTTTTTCCCCAGTATAATTGTTTACTCTAGGCCTAAATCTATGAGATGTTCATTGTATGTGGCGGATTCTCAGATCAGCCCCCCAATTCATTTTTAATTCATATTATCAAACTTGACATAGCACAATGTATAAAAAATATCTCTATGGAAATACATTGAGTGTCCAGGAATACCGGGAAGATGTTTCATCAAAAGAGAAGGATCCCTAAGGGGGTTGAGCTAAGGCTCAGTCTCTACCACCCTTTTTTTTTTCATTTAGATCTTACAGGACAGATAAGTATACATGTCTTTGTGAATCACAGAATACTTTGGAACAGTGAGTGGCATGGTAAAGTGGTAGGAGGGAAAGGAGGATATGGGAATTCAAACCACGATGATTATCTGTAAGATTAATAATCTTAAAGTTTAAGAGGAACTATTCTGGAAAATGGAAGAAAGTAACATTTATGGAATGGAGGAAACAATTAGATGAATTACTGAATTGGTGTGTTCAACTTGAATTGTGGTTTGTTTGACTCTACAGGACTTGTTTTTTAAGTCATAAGTACAGTGCCTGTTGTTCGTGCATCTAATAATGTGGGTGATAGGTAGATATAAGCAATTGCATTAAATTAGGTTGTTGATTGATACCTGGCCAATGTTAGCTGTAATATATTTTTGGCTTTTTCCTCGATACATGCCCTTATATAATACTAAACTATACACCATAATTATGAAAGTTTTAACCAATTTGTTCTTCGTAAAGACATTTCATAATTAAGTCTGACCCCTTTTTCCGTGTAAGAGATTAAGAAGGCTTTGAACAATATGGTACTCCATATTGTTTGTAGTACCATATTTTTTGACATTCCTTCTGTGCTTTTCCAGACAAAATATTTGAAAGACATAAACAAAAAGATGTAACTTAAGAGTCATAATCTCTGTGAGTCAGAAAATAAAAACCACACAAACCAGTGAGCAAGGGCAGGACTAGGGGCCTGCCAGGTTTAGGGACCATTAAGTTCCTGAGGATATCAGGAACTCAGAGTTAAGAAAGAAGAAGGACGTATAGGAACAGGCCCAGTGGTGAAAACCATGCATAGAACTGACTGACTTTGTCCTAAAACAAAAGCAAGGGTTGACCATGTGTCAAGTCACAAATTTCAAGACGACATTCTTTTAACCACATGCACTAAAATTTGATCCCAGTAGTAAAATGTTAGCTTCAAAAAATAATAACATAAAAGGCTTGCCCTACCAACTTTGAAAACGTAAAAGTTGTAATTAAAAGTGTGATACCTGGTATAAGAGTAGTTAGATTAATGACCTGGATAGAAAATCCAGGGGCAGGGGGAAGTAATGGAAATATAACATGATAAAGATGATTGAAGGAAAGATATACTTTACATGAGTGGTGTCAGGAATGATACTCATGAAGATTAAATTAGATCCATTCATGCCATACACCAGTGTAAATTTCAAATGGATTGACTTGCCAAATAAATACATATACAGTGCATAAACTGGAACCATAGTTTTGAATTTAAAAATTGATGAATTCCCCATGGCTAGTATAGCTCAGTGGATTGAGCTTTGGCCTGTGAATCAAAGGGTCACCGGTTTGATTTCCCAGTCAGGGCACAGGCCTGGGTTGTGGGCCACGTCCCCATTGAGGGGAACACAAGAGGCAACCCACACATTGATTTTCCTCTCTGTCTCTTTCTCCCTCCCTTTCACTCTGTCGAAAAATAAAATAAATAAAATCTTTTTAAAAAGTTGATGAATTCATTTGTCACCTGGGAGTGGGGGAAACTATAGCTCAAATTTCAAAAAATATCAATGAATTTGACTATTTCAAAAATAAACTTATGGGAAAAATAAATTTAAAAGACAGTAAACTGAGGGAAATTATTTTTAACCTGTATATGACAAAGGTTTTTTTTTTTATCCCCAGTATATAAAGATTGCCTAAAATAGAAAAAGATCAGTAACCTTATAGTAAAAGATAAACACAAAAATCACATAAAAAATGCAAATGGCCCTTTAAAATGTGAAAATTGACCAAACTCTTATAGTACTGGGTTAGCCAAAAAACTCATTTGGTTTTTTCCTGTAACTGACTCTAGTAGTGTTTAATTGTCTTTAACTTCATTCAAAACAATTTTGTTAGGTTGCATTGTGACAGCTGTCATATCAGCATTCATTTGTTTTTAAACTTACCAAAATTGGTGAATTTTTGTATAGCCATTCTAGTATTGAAGATGGAAGAAAATAAGCAACATTTTTGGCATATTAGACTTTATTTCAAGAAAGAGAAAAACAAAAAATTTGTGCAGTGGATAGAGAAGGTGCTGTGATCAAATGTGTCAAAAGCGGTTTGCAAAGTTTCGTGCTGGAGATTTCTCGCTGGACAGTGCTCCAGAGTTGGATAGACCAGTTGAAGTTCATAGTGATCAAATCGAGACATGAATTGAGAATAATCAATGTTACACCATGTGGACTAACATACTCAGAATATCCAAATCAGTAGTTTCTGGTGAAAATGAAAAATGTCTTATTTTATAGAAAAAACTAAATGGACTTTTTGGCCAACCCAATGAGACACAACAAAATAAAATCACACTGAAACCATTTCTCGTTCAGAATGACAAAAATCCAGAAGTTTGGCAAGGTTGTGATGAATAGACACTCTTTGTACATTACTGGTATGAATACAACAAAGTAGAACCCCCCCCCAACCCTCCCATTTGTGTGAGAAGGAGGGGGAGAGTTGACAATGTTACTTAGTCAGCCTCTCCTATCTAGAACTCTATCCCAAAGATATAGTAGCAAAAATATAAAATTATGTATGTATGAACGTCTTCTGTTTGGTACTCTTTAGTAATAGTGAAACCTACTGGAAAATTGGTTGAATGGAATACTTACTAATAGCTATTTTAAAAAGAAAATGAGGCAAAACCTTATATACTGCTTTGGAGTAATCTCACAGATACATTATTAAATAGAAAAAGGTAAAGTGAAGTAAAGTATTCGTAGAATACCACTGTTTCTCTAAGAAGTCTGTGTGTGTTCATTTAAATTTTTAAAAGTAGAGTAAACAAAATGGTAACAGTTACCTCTTGAGGGTGGAAGGATGGTGGGTGGGAAGTAAAGTAAGTCTCTAAAATTCAAAAGCAAAATGTCACAGGTAAACAGTATGTTGAGTCGGTGACTGAATCGTGCAGAGAAGAGTTATTTCAAGTGACTTTCAACCACAGTGATTTGAATGTGTACATCTTATGAAATACCTTAAGGACAAAAAAATGATCCCCAAAATCAAAAACTTTATGAAAACTCAGATTGAATTGAATTAAGGCATCTGAGAGGTTGGTCTGTAATTTTTCTTCTGATACTCTTATTTCTTATTGATGTCACACTGAACTCAGAAGAGTTGGTCAGTCTAAAGCGAAATTGGTTGGATTTCTATATTGTCATAGATAAATAGCTAAATTTCTGCCTCAGTGAATACTCAACTTAGGAACGTTTTAGTGGTTTTTCAGCACAAATTTTGTGCCAGACCCTGTGCTAGGCACTGAGGATATATATGTGATTAGAATATTTTTCCCCACTCCTGTAGAGCTTCAGTCTAAGAGAGTATACAAATTTATAAATAAAAAGTTGTCCAGTGAGAAATGTCAGTAGACAAATGGAAAAGTCTGGAGATAGTGCCCTGAGGTAAGGTAATTCTTAATGGACCCTGGGAAAGGCTGGAGAGGTTGCTCAAGTAAACCACAAAGTCTCCAGGAAGAGTTAGCATGCCATGACCGGATGGCTCAGTTGGTTGAAGCATTGTACTGTGCTTGAAAGGGTTGTAGGTTCAATCCCCAGTCAGGGTGTGTGCAGAATGCAGTCAATCTAAATCAGTCAATCTCTCTCTCTCTTCCCCCCTCCCTCTTCCCGCCCCTCTCCCTCCTCCCTCTCTCCCCC
This sequence comes from Mormoops blainvillei, assembly GCA_004026545.1. Classification (NCBI taxonomy): domain Eukaryota; kingdom Metazoa; phylum Chordata; class Mammalia; order Chiroptera; family Mormoopidae; genus Mormoops; species Mormoops blainvillei. The sequence goes on from PVJD01000295.1 coordinate 364,945, forward strand.
CTCCCCTTCTCTCCTTCCCTACTCTCCCCTTTTCTCCCTCCCTTCTTTATAAAATCAAACCTCAAGCGAGGATTTTTTTTTTTTAAGTTAGCATTAACCAAGTGTTCTCTGGAATAGAAGAGGATCCAGGAAAAATCACTACAAGGAGTTTACTCTATGTGGCTGGAAGGCCAACAAGTCACAAGACCTGTAGTGTATGTTATTTTGGATTTTGGTAGTAAGGTTCATGAGATGGATTGGTTTGTGACTTTCCTTTCTTCTAATGTCCTTGTTAAGGTAACAGGATTATACTAGCCTCATAAAAATATTGCAGGGTAGTCCTTCTTTGCTGTTTTCTGTAAAAGGTTGTGTATTATTTCTTCATTGAATATTTATGAAGTTATTTGGGCCTGAGATTTTCTTCGGTCAGTGTGCATTAAACATTTAGGAGAAAAAGTGATCCAATATTTGACCTTAAAAAATTGAATGTTTGAAAAGGTGATACATATATCATTCTTAACATTTTCATATGATAAAATTTCCATCTGCTCATTGAGGTTACCATAATCCACAGTTTGATCTGTGTTGTATCAGTGACAGAAATTCACTAATATAAGAATCCAGTCCATTTCTAATTGTCAAATGGTGTAATTTAGGTTCAACTAAAAGAAATAGGGACTGCCTGGGTTCTGTGAGGTTATTGTGTTGAATGAAATAGATCTCTTGTCATCCCGATGTTTATATTACTAGTTATTTTATTACCAGTATGCATCAAATTATTTTAATCTACTTGCTTTATTAGAGGCGTGCATATGTTTTAGGATATATTAAAGATTGATCATTTTGATGGGCTTTACTGCTTAGAATGCTTTGACTCCCTTGCTTTGGGAGATGTATTTTTTAATTAAATATATATTTCTGTTTTGTAATAAGCAGTGTAGTCACACCACTAGACTTCAAAAAGTTACAAAAAATGTCTCTCTTCAACTCAGTCTTTTAGTCACCCAATTTCCCAGCTCTAGAGCCATCACATGTTAATGCCTCTTGGCTGTTCATCAGTTCATATTCTTTGGACATGCATGAAATGTATACCACTTTTTACACTCTGTGTGCTGCACTTTGCTTTTAACTTCATATGTCATTGCCTGTTAGAGCTACCTCTTGTTTCTTTTCTGTGTCTGCCTTTCAGCTTGCAACAACAATGATGACAATAACAGTAATAATAAATTAATGTAACCATTGTATTATTGATGGAGTTTTAGGTTATTTCCAGCCTTACTACAGAAAAGACTAAGTTGAATATCCCCAATTGCTTTGAATAACTAAATATCCTTTTCCTTTGCTAGTTTTTTTAGGACAGATCTTTTGTTTCATTTCAGCCATGAACCAGAGAATCAGTCAAAGTGCTCCAGTGAAACAGCCACCACCCCTGGCTCCCCAGAGCCCTCAGGGAGGAGTCATGGGTGGTGGCAACTCCAGCCAGCAGCAACAGATGCGGCTGCAGCAGCTGCAGATGGAGAAAGAGAGACTGCGACTGAAGCAGCAAGAACTGCTTCGGCAGGTGAGGCCACAGGTTAGAAACCAGCCTTCCACTTTTTGGGGTCTGTTTTCCTACATAAGTTGGGTGTTTTTCATTTTAGCATTTATTAATTAGAGGAATGTTGTTTCTCTAAAACTAGAGTGACACAGAAACACTCAAACCAGCTCTGTCCTTAGTTTAGTTTCTTGACTGGCCTTTGATCACATGGACTGTAACATATAAATCTGTATCACAAAGAGATGTTTTGTCATGGTCATTGCAGCCAAGCAAAAATTGCAGGAAGCAAGGGTACATGGAATGTACCTCAAATGCACACGGTATTGTAGATTATTATACTTCTGAAGATTTCACTAAGGGGAAAACTCTGGGACATCACTTGGGGACAAATATCTTTTATTTTAAAATTATCTGAGGGAATACACCAATATGGTATTTCTCATTTGACAAATATCTTTTAGTATTACTGAATCTGTGATGTTTTATTTAAAGCATAATACAAGTTATTCTTAGTTTGGAAGGTCCCAAAATGCCTTAAAATTACCTACTTACGGATTTTTTTTAAAATGTTGGGAAGAATAGGACATTAGAGATCTTGAAACCCTTTATGACCCTTCCATCAGTTTTCTTTCAGAAGGTACTGTTGGTCTTTATGTTCCATAAGAATGAATAATCCTTCATCTAAAAGCAAGTTTTACCTTATCTTGATTGAGAGTGGTAAAGTCTAAGTTATAATGAGGTTATGATCTTTTTTTTTTTTTCAGAGACTGTTTACAAACATTAAATATATGTATCTGTACACCCCCACAAACTCACCTAAATCATAGCATACAAAGTGTAAACATGAAAAAATTATAATACTCTACATTTCTGTAACCAGGAACTAGGCATTTAAACAAGATACTTTTTTTTTTTTTTTAAATGAGCACTAGAGTTTAAAAGTGTCACTGGAATATTAATGGAAATATATAAACTCAATACAATCATTGAACTCTGATTTGGGATTTGAGGAACTGGTACCTGTGGAATTAAATTAAGCCATGAAATCCCAGACAGACTCACCTTTAAACTATTAATGCTGTCAGTAACCTCTCAGTGCAATAACAATGTGGTTGGCACCAAAGGTGGCGCCCTGATAGGAGCAAGAGACTTTGCACCAGTATGATGTCAGGAAGTGGTCTCGAAAGAGATTATTTCTTCATCTGCCATTAAGAAGGTGGGGCAGGAAGCGTATTAACCACTTTACTGCATCTCTGACTTTCTAACAAGTTACTATAAAGGAAAGACTTCTCATTTAAATAAAACTTTATCATTAGAACAAGGGAGCACCTTCAAGAATATAATTATAGCTGTTAGAAGAAATAAAGCAATTTAAGAGTATGTTTTACACAGCCTGTTTTCATTGCTTACTTTTCATTTTGTTGCCACTGATGGTCTAAGTTAATATAAGTATTAGTTTCACATACGAATTGAAGACTAAGAAACCAAGAAATCTTACTAAGAAACATTTTTATAATTTTTATATGTAAAGTCTAGAAAGGGTCATTTGTTTTTTTTGTTGTATGCTATAGATCAGCCTGGTTTGTTTTTTGGTGTTTTTTGTTGTTGTTTTGGTGGGCAAAATGCTGCTACTTATAAAGCTCTTCCTTTCAAAGAATTTTTCTAAGTCTTATTTTCACTCTTACTCTGGGTGATGGGTCCTTGACAGAATAGCTTCACTTCCTGTAAAGGTAACTTCTTACTCTGTTTCTTCTTTACTACCAACTGTGTTGTCTTTTTCTTACATTGAATGACAGACCTGCTCTGTTCTTGTACTAATAGTCTATATTTTTAGGATTTTTTTGTTTTCATTTTTTTAGCAGTCAGCATAAATTCTCAGTATATCTTAAGTCTTTTTGGCTTCCTTTGAACTTCTTCCATTGACAGTTTCTCTTATCACTAAAACATCAAATTATATTTTTCCTGCTTCATCTAATACTCAGAAGCAAAGAACCTACCTGGCCAATATCAAATTTTATTTGAGCCCTGGCACTTAAAGTCTTGCTGTCCTGTCCTCAATGCTGTTCAACGTTTCAGAAGTTTCAGTTTGTTATGTGGTGACTCCGTTGGCGCCTGTCTTCGTCAGTCTGCTGCTGCTTGGGCTAGCTTGGGAATTCTGTGCTATGGTGATATGTCTGGATGCAATTTGTAAGTCAGCCTACATAGCCAAACCATGTGGCTTAAAGTAATTTTTATCCATCTTATTTTTTACTCTTAGGCAATGCGGAATATCAATCCCAGCACAGCAAATTCTCCAAAATGTCAGGTAGGCTCTTATCTGATGTTTTAGCATTAAAAAAGAAAAAGATATTAGGAAAGAGAGAAGCTTGTGCTCCTGAGGCCCATCCTCACTGAAGATTAGCCTAGAATATACCTTTGAACCATCTCTCTACCAAGATACTTAAGTTAATATTGATCTTCCCAGAAAGTCTGCACTCTCTGCTCCCTTCGTACTTCTCCCATACAACTGCCAGTATTCGTTTTGATTCAATGGAGTCTTTTTATTCCACATTTGAAATGTATTATGTCTCCAGTGTACATTCTGTCAGACTCGAAGTCTAATTTTTATATTGTGTAGCTTAATACTTAAAATAGTATTCAGTTAGTAATTTTAACAGTAACAACATGACTTACTTAGATAGGCTACTATAGGAAATTTTATTAAGAGTTATAATGACCCTGTTAGAAAAAGAAAAAGTTTCTAGTGGATATTCCAAAGGAAGAATATAAAAATTACTATATGAGAAAGATCTGCCTGGGTAGTGTTGGGTTTCTTTGTTGGCTTTTATCAACATATTTCTCCCCGATAAACCCCAGGAAGCAGTGGTTGTGAAGGTATCTTATTAGAGGGAAAGATTGTGGCCATTTTCCTTCTAACACAGGCACTTATCTGACTCGTGTGAAGAAACTCATTCCTGAAACCAAAGAGATTCTCTTGTGTTCAGGGTTCACAGGATTTGAAGGAATGAGATAGGGGATCGATGCACTTTTCTCAGGTGGGCAGAAGCAACCATAAACATAAACAGGTCTTCATATGATATATCATTCTTCTGCACTAGGCTAAGTAAGTACATTGTGTTGTAATCAACTGTAGAAGTGAGAGTTTTACTCATTTTGGGTACTGCTAACTTGTCCATTGGAGCACTGTGCTGATAAAGTCAGATATCGTACTCAGAGAGACCAGCTAACTTAGAGGAAAAACTGCTCTTTATCTCATTGATTCCTCAGCTGAATCAAGAGATCAAGTAAGGGAATAACTCATAGAAGCCATCTTTACTAAAGCAGAGAACACAGGCACTCTTGGAATGAGGATCACTAATACCACATTCGTCTGGGAAGAGCATCATAGCTTTAGATCTTTACACAGTGAAGACATTTTTTCCCATGCTTTTTTCCTGAAGTGTTTCTGAAAGACAGTTATTATTTGTGCTAAATGAAGTAGAAACTAACATAGCAGCAGAAATTAACACCAAATTCAGGTTCATGCCAAAAGTGTTTTTGAAATTGCTTCTTTTTCCTCCCCAATCTGAGATTTTAAACCTTAAATCTGATAAATAAATTAAGTACTTTTGGGTTTTTATTTCGTACTTGGGTAGAAGTATAAATAGTTGCTCTTATTAAAATTCTCATCAGTTCTTAGTTTTTTTTTTAATGATTTGTATTTTTTTAATGTATTGATTAGAGAGAGAGAGGAATTTGCTCTTCACTTATTTCTGTATTCACTGGTTGATACTTGTATGTGCCCTGACTGGGATTGAACCTGCAACCGTAGTGTATTGGGACGACGCTCTAGCCAACTGAGCTACCCAGCCAGGACCTTAGTTTCTTTTTTTTTACTACTGAAACTTTAGGAAAGGTAAGCCTTATAAGTAATAAAAATTCTGTTCAGTTTATGTGCTATGGAAAATTCAGAGTTGATTTCTTAGATTTGTCTAAGAAAACAACCTAAAAAGGATAGTTTTTAAAAATAAACTTTGCATTCACTAGAAAATAAAATATTGACTTGTTATATAAATTTTAGTTGTCGTTGGCGTAATTGCGAAAATGTCAATAAATGCTTGAAATTCCAGTATAGGGTTACATTTGGAGTAGCTCGCATACATGGAATCTGGTAGTGTTTGTGTTAAGCAAGCATTTGTGCTTTTCTCATCCTACATATTTTCTAGATGACCTTCAGGTAGATGCCAGGAAAGATTTCACAAGAGAAGGGTCATATTTTAACTGAAGATGGCTTTAGATAAGGTTACCAGGAAAAACAAGAAAGTCAGGAAGAGCTTTGCATTCTCAAGGAAGAGAATGTAGTACCTTAGAGGAATAGTAGGGAAACGGGGATGGATCCATTCTATATGAGTGCCAGGCACTGTCGTTCAAAGTTTATTTTTTACTTTTCTAGTAGAAATTAGTGCAGATGAGTTAACAATGAAAAATCAATGTCGTTATTTTATAATTCTGTACCCCATAATGCTTTGGGATGTGAGAAGGTATCAAATTATAAAATGTTTATAAGATACTCAATTCAAAGTCTGCCTTGAAGTATTGGCTTGGCCAGAAAGTCCATTCACTACACGTTTTCTGTGACATAGAACACACATTTTTCATTTTCACCAATAACTATATTGATTTGGATATTTTTAGTGTGTCGGCCGTCTCCCACTATTGGCTTCTAGTGGGTAGAGGCCAGGGGTGCTACTAAACATCTATCTTTCAGTGCATAAAACAGCCCCACAGGAAAGAATGATCTGGCCAAAATGTCAGTAGTACCAAGAAACTTCGCAAACCCCTTTGGACACATTCAGAGAGTCAGAGTACCTTCTCCATATACTGCACAAATTTTTTTTTTTTTTTGCATTTTTACCTTTCTCAAAATAATAAAGCATAATATACAGAAAATGTTGCATATCTTCTTCCACCTTAAATATTAAAATGGGTGCACAAAAATTCACCAATTTGGTAAGTTGTTTTTTTTTTTTAATGCACGCCGGCATGACAGCCGTCATAATATAATCTAACAAAATTGTTTCTAATGAAGTTAAAGACAACTAAGCACTACTGGAACCATCCTGCGGATAAAACAAAACGTAGCACACTTTTTGGCCAACCCTATACTTTCTGATAGAAACAACAAAACGTCTATATTATAGGATTCTCTGGTCATGTAAACTAACGTCAGCATAGGTAAGGTTAATGCAAAATTCTGAAAAATTAAGACAACTTTAAAGGCAGAAGAGGGTCTCCTTAAAGATGGAAATTATCCCTTTAATTTGTTAGGTTCAGAGAACTTTAGAGAACCTTGACCTCATAGATCTTTAAATTTTTAATTTCATTTTGATTATTCACTATTTCATGTTTCAAAAGTAATTTCTATTCTCGGGAAACACTTTGAAACTGTAAACATCATCTTTCCTCTGTGAAATGGAGCATGGAATGCTTAATTTTCTAGTTATATCTTTGTCTAATACATCAATTGCGCCTTTGTAAATTGGAGACCTTTAGAGTGTGTGGGTTGAGAATGCATCCCAGCTTATGTTTCAGGGTCTTTTGAAACAGACACTTCAAGGAAAGATAGTCGGTCCTGAGTATGAATGTTTTTACCTTCTCTTCTGCTTTAAGAATGTGGTTCTTAATACCTGTGGTTTCCTAATACCTATGAGATTAGTCTAAACTCTGTAACCTGGCTCATGGTCTGTGGTCAGTAGGCTGGTTCAACCAGTTTACTCTTCCTCCTGCTAAGTTCTCTCTTCTGTATTGTTGCCGCAGTTCTGCTCACAAGCTTTTTTTCTGATCTTTTATTAGTTAAGGTTCTCTATTTCCCTTATAAGACCTAGGTCAAAACTCATCCCTAAGTGGTCTCATCAGAATTCTTGAAAACAGACATAAGACTCTTGTATAGAGATACTTTTTTTATGAGCAAATAATTGCTTTAATCTTCATAGAAATTATAGCTGTAACTATTTTGCAACTAATGAATATTGTGTGGTTGCCATTCCTCATGAGTGGTAATAAATACGCATCAGGTCAGTCACTGGTTGAATGTGATAAAACCCACAGTATTACTGTTGAAGAAACTGTGCTACACCATTAGCCCACAATGGTAAAGAGGTTCAGATGTCCATAATTTTACCACTGTTCAGCCCTGTGAAAAAAAAAATTGCCATCAGTCTTTTTTCCCCCTAAAGTTCTTTCCTGTTAGCAGATGCTGTAAAAACAGTTTCAGATTCCAGTTAACAGTTTTCCTTCTTCTTTTTGAAGTCCTAATATTGAATATAAACCATAGATTCATTTAGATATTTTCCTGCAGCTATTTTATTTTTAATGGGCATATTTGAAATCTTTTAGGGGTGGTGGGAGATTTAGCCTCACATCCTGCATATTCTAATAGGTTACCTTATTTATTTATTTATTTATTTATTTATTTATTTATTTATTTTAATTTAAGTCACCATAATTTGAAGAATGCCATAATGACGTCTATTACTTTACTAAGTAATACAAATTACAAAAACCTAACTCCAGAGCTCTGTCAGAAAGAATATGACTCTCAAGATAATGCTGGGCACACCAAACTGCAAATCTATTCTGGATACTACTTTTCAGAATTTGGGGTTATCATACAGTTACTGTAACTCCCCCAGATCCATATATGCACATTTTTTAGTCAAAAATGTTTCTGAAGTTGAAGATACTTTGGTGAATGGCACAAACACTAAAAAACAAAAAGCATTCTAAACATTGGCTAAATGTTTTAATAACTTCAGACATAATGAAATATCTGTGACTGTTTAAAGCTGTGTTGGAAAATGGGATAAGGCAGGGCCTATCTTAAATAGTTGGAAGAAATGACTTTTCTTCCCTATTTTTGGAACTTTCTGACATAAACTGCTATCACCAAGACAAACTGTATAAAATGTACGTTTTTAGAGTTATTTTCCACTTCTAAATTTGGATTTTTAGTTCACTGAATGAACCTTCCTTTCGATTATGGGCAGTGGGTAGGTTTCACTTAAGTGCCATGTATTATCAAAAAATGTATCTGCTCATACATAGCTTAGTATTTGCTAAAAGACAAAATTGTTTCTGGAATGTAATTAAAGTTGACATGCATTTTTCAAATTTTCTGTAAATAGAATCATAATTTTTTCACCTCACATTATTATTTTGAAATTCATTCATGTCGCATCTGTAGTTCATTCCTTTTTATTGCTAACTAGCATCCCATTATAGGGATATAGTACAATTATTTTATCCATCACCTATTGATAGACATTTGAGTTGTTTCTGAGTTAAGGTGACTTTGTGTAGATACATGCTTTCAGTTCTCTTGGATACAAGAAGTTAATAACCTAGATATGTTCTAAATATTCTTAGACTACTGACTACTATTGTCTTTCTTATTTTCTAAATGAACACAAACATCCATTTTATATGGGACCAAAATACTTTAACTACCAGTCATACTATCTTAAAATGTCTTTTTACCCTATGGGAAATAATTCTACCATTTAAATGAAAGGTGGGCAGTATGAAAAAGGTCAGTGTTCATGACTAGGTCCTGAGTCCATAAAAGTGTACTATATAAAGCAGGCAAAATTGTGTTTTCCTTTATAAACCATCCTGGAAAGTTTCCCCCAGACCAAGCTGGGACCATTGGTTTTACTTATAGTGCAGATAGCTCTGACTCAGTGCGTCCCAGATTAGCTAAGATTTACAGGCTCAGTGGGAAAAGCCACCACATATTTGTATTATTACAGAAGAAAATGAGCTAAAAATACTTGCTTCACTTAGAAAAAGTCAAATACTACTCCAAAAAAAAAAAAAAAACTATTTGACCTTTGAAATACAGAAGCATGATTAAATTTTGGCCAAATTGCCTATCAGCTTCTCCATTTTTGAAAGTCTGTCAAACTATTTTTTCTAACTACCTTGGGGAAAAGAGAAGCTTAACAAACTTATATTTTTAGCTCAGTATTCTAATTTTAGACATTTGTTCAGGATATAAAAACTTTTTAGAGATAGACGTAACTTTCAACATGACATGTTTCAACTGAAATCAGTTTTTGTAGACATTCAGTTATGTTCCAAGGTTTATTTTTAAACAGGCCAGATTTACCCACCTACAAAATAATATTCATATTCATCCAAAATGTTTTAATAAAATTAATTTACTGCAATAAAGTAGGCTTATTTTACACATATATAAATATATACAGGCTTTTTAATGCAGTGTAATGGAGAAAGTTTATATGAAATATATTTTTGATCAAAAAATTCAGATAACGTAACTTCATTTCATACTTATCCATATAAAAATAGTTATTTTTTTTCTAGAGTCACTAGCAAAATATCTCTACAACTCTGCAATAAGTTTTCAGTATTTTCTGAAATTCTGGATTTTATGTAAGTCTGTTCACTTTCATACTTACAATCCTTGGTTATGAATAAAGCTTACTCCCAAGAAAATCCATGATTTAACTGCTCCTCACTGGAAGCGGGACAGCTTATAGAACTCTTTCAGTTAGCTCTGACTCCATGTTCACTCTCCTTCAATATCTGAATGGACAAAGCAGTAGTAGGACATTTCCCCAAATTTCCATTTCACTTCTAAGATCTGCCTTTTAAAACTGTCTCTGTACAAATATGTGTGTGCATGCATGTGTGTGTTTATGTGGGAAATAGAAGTTAACTGTTTTCATATTCTATCGAAGTCCAAAGACATAGAGCTAAGAAAGGGGGACAAGTTTGGCTTGTTTTCCTACCTAAATACAGAAGTTCCCTTTCCCAGTTTTGACAATTAAAATAGCAACAGAAATTTTTATCTTTATTAAACCCAGTAAAATAAATCACATTCACAGCAGGTGAAAATATAACATAGGAGTTAATGACTTGGGGAGGGGCTACCAAGGCAACTTTAATTATATAAAGCTAATTTGTCTTTAGCAAATACTGAGCTAGATAAGAATGTATCCATTTTTGGATAATATACATGAAAGTTATTATACATCAATTATACATTGAGCAGTTCAAAAATTACTAAGGTAATTTATTACTATTATTAATGTAATCAACACCATTCTTTTTGCTGTAACTGGAAGTGTCAAAAGTGAGTTGAATACTTGTACCTTCAGTATGGTTTCTATAATCTGTGTATTATAATTTTTATCATTAGCTTTGTCCTATTGTTTGTTTTAATGACAGATTCCTTCCTATTTGATTGATAATGCTAATACCTTCTTACCACCACCAGTAATAAAGTGGCATTTTTTTCGGGTTTAGTATAGACGGATCCCTAGATTAGTTCCTCTTAGTCATGCATGGCTCAGCTATGGGTTTGATGAAAAGTATGTTCCATAGCTGTTCAGGAAGTGGATATCTACTTAGGCAACTTGGAATGATTCCCCTTCTTATTTTCATCTCTAAATTACCTTTCTTTGTAAAAGTGGGTAAGTTGGTTCTGCACTGTCTGCTAACAGTAGAAATTCAGTGGTTAAAGGCAACAAAAAGTAAAACTTGGACAACTTTGAACAAGTAAAGTGGCAAAATTCAAAGCAAAAACATGTAGAGTCTGCACATGACAACCAGTTTTAACTTTATAAAACATTCATGAAAAAGTGGGAACTTTATCAAAAAAGGGTAAAATTAAAAGTTGTAAAATGAAAATGACAGCCGATTTATTCAGTAGTTATTTCAGTAGTGATTTACTGGTTAGTGTTATGGTATGTACTTATTTTGTGCTGTAGGGAATTCAAAATTAGGTACACAAATATGAACATGCATTCCTTGATAGAAAGAAAATGAAGCTTGTTTTAAGATAATCGCAAATCACTTTCATATTTGAAAGACCTACAGTTTCCTCGCAGAACCCTAGCTATCAGCCTCATCTAGAGTTTTACTCATTCTAAAATTCATTTCTATTTATATTCTCATATTTCAGTAGCAACATAAATTCTTGGAAGTATTAGAGGTTATTGTTTTATGCTCATTCATTGATTCAGTATGCCCTTAAGAGACAGAGATGAAATAAAGAAATAATTACAATAGTGTGTGATAGGCACTAAATCATGTTACATATCTTCGCTCAGGGTGTTGAAGACATAACATCGGGAGATGGGATCATCATGGAGACTTACCTAGAGAAGGCCTTAAATAACAAAGAAGAAAGAAAATATTCTAGTCAGGAAGAACATATGGGAAGACATGGTACCAAGGGACAAGATGTCATAATACAGACCTGCATGGAGTGCATTGTCATTGTTTTAAAGCCACTTGTCACTTTGCAAGAGAATGGGAGGGATCAAAGATACAGGGTAGAGAGAAAACAAATGGATTCCCAAAAGCTACTGGGAGAGTAGGTTGACCTTTAACAGGAGGAAGGGGAAAAAACCATTTCCTTACACTGGAAGAGATGATTATGAGTGAAGATAGCTTTGTGGGGAGCAGGGAGGGATGGCAGGAGGAGCCAGAAAATTGTGCTTCATGGCCTCAGTGTTCTTATTTAAATGGGAGAGAGATGGAAATGGACTTGACTGAATAGGGACTTGAGAGAGTATGCCAGATTTGGAGTAGTAACCATGGGAATGTGAGAAAAACCGACCAAGGACCAAAAAATCAATGAGTGGTAGAAAGGGCCTAGCCAAGGCCAAAGACTGTTAATTTATAAAAACAATCTGGATAGTTGTATGATTTTTCTCAAGCATTTCTTAGCAGTTTCAGCATAGAAATGAAGCAAATACATTGGACTCAGGGTTGAAATTTGCTATATTGAGATAAAATTGTGTGTATATAAGGAATGTTAAAGGTGCTCATGTATTTCAATTGTTCGATCTTGGGGGCAGGGGCGCAAACTCAGCAGATGGCCGAACAGGCACATGAAAAGATGGTCAGCATCACTAATCATCAGGGAAATGCAACTCAGAACCACAGTGAGGTATCACCTCACACCGGTCAGAATGGCTATTATCAAAAAGACAGAAAATAGCAAGTGTTGGCAAGGATATGGAGAAAAAGGAACCCTTGGGCACAGTTGGTGGGACTGTAAATTGTCGCCGCCACAATGGAAAACAGTATGGAGGTTTCTCAAAAAATTAAAAATAGAACTATCATATGATCCAGCAAGTCCACTTCTGGGTATTTATCCAAAGGAAACGAAGGCACTAATAATTTTATACCTGACACCTATATAATTGCATTAACCATTGTTACCTCAATAAATTCAATGAATAATTAAAAAATTAAAAAACAAAGAAAAACATTGATTTGAAAAGATATCTGCACCCCCATGTTCATTGCAGCATTATTCACAATAACCAGGATATAGAAACAACCTATGTGTCCATCCATGAATAAAGAAGGTATGGTTTATATGCACAATGGAATACTATTTAGCCATTATAAAAAATAATGGAATCTTGCTATTTATGACAACATGGATGGACCTTGAGGGCATTATGTTAAGTGAAATAAGTCAGAGAAAGCCAAAGACTGTTTAATCTCACTTATAAGTGGAATCTTTAAAAAAAACAAACAGAAGCTTATAGATATAGAGAACAGATTGGTGGTTGCCAGAGGGGAGGGGATGAAGTGTGTTGTAAAAGGAGTCGAAAGGTACAAAATTCCAGTTATAAGTAAGTCATGGGGATACAATGTATAGCTTGGTGACTAGTTAATATTGTATTACATAGCTGAAAATTGCTAAGAGTAAATCTTACAAGTCCTCATCACAAGAAAAAGAAAATATTTGTACCTATGTATGGAGATGGCTGGTTCCTAGACTTACTATGGTGATCATTTCACAGTATAAGCCAATATGAATCATTATGTTGTACACCTGAAACTAATGTAATGTTAAATGTCAATTATATCTCAGTTCAGAAAACAAACAAACAAAAGAAAGCCAAAAGACTAGAATAGTAGAAGAGAGAGCAAACTGGAGTCCTGAGGCTGTAGGTTTAATAAAGTGGGAATCACATCATGGAGGAACTGGGATGAAAGAAAAATTATGGTCCCAGAAAGCGGGATGAGTGCATGTAACGTTTCTGGGGGAGAAACCTCTAAGCCAGTTCCAGGGTGTGACTGAGGGAGTAGAGTTAATTGAATAATGGTGAAGTGGTCAGTATTGCAATTTAGAGATACAGACATTTCTATGATAGATTATTGTATAGGTTTTGTGCATGGATTTTGACAATTCCAGGGTGATGGATGCAGTTGCAATGACGTGGAACAAACATGACTAAAGATTTTAGAGGTAGGTTTGGTTTTAAAAAGCAGGGTCTTGACTGTGCAAGTGGATGATTGAGGTGGGTGTATATGATGGTCGCTGAAATCCAAAAGGTCAAGGAGCTGTCATGTTGAGTGAGTGAATCACCTGCCTAATGTGTAAATAATAAAGACACCCAACATTATGTCTTAATAACTACTAGAACACTGAAATAGTAATGAGTGTAAATGGTATTTTAAGATGTTTGACACAACAACAATGTAATATGAAAATGCTGTCTACTAATGAAAAGTCAGTGATATACTAAATACTACTGACTGTTGACTATATTTGTAATTAAAGAAAATGTTAAATTTCAGTTAGAAGTTAGTGAAAATAAAGATGTGATTTTCTTTCCTCCATCTAAGTTCATAGGCCTTCTTCATTCTGTCATGATCCTCTGGTTAAGAAACCCCATTTTGAGGGATGCTATATCCAGAAGGCATAAATCTAGATTTTAAAAAGTGATTTTTGCATGAGGAAGACTTCGTAGTTTAGGAGTGGTTATGCGGAGCTCAGACTGTCTCCACTGCCTCTTGCCCTAGTGATGACTGTGGGAGTGAGGGGACTGGAGATGGTGACTGTGTGGCTCAAGAGGGCTGCAGTGTCCTTTGTGATAAAAAGCCATATTTCTAGTTAAACCAAAGAAGTTAAAGGGGGAGGTAGCTAATGTTCTATCAGAGATGATGTTTATAAGAGCTTAGGAGGGGAACCGTGAATGGATGAAAGTGAGAAAAGGGACAGGGTAGGAATGAAGGTGTTAAGGGATTGGCCAGAGTGAGGTAAACTAGGCTCAAGGTCTGGGGCAGATACAAGGCTGAGGCCTGGGATGTTTGGAGGCCTGTTGAGGCAGGCTTTCTGGAACCATCAGCCCATAGCTTTAGCTCAGGTTTCCAAGTAAGAGTCCTGCTGAAAAGTTGTTTGGTGCCCAAGATAGAAAAAGCTGAAATCAAAATGAGACACTTGATAGCAAAATGTAAAACAATATGGGGGGGGTGGGTAGGGAGCAGAGAGGGGGATTGATATCTTACAGTAAATCATTGAATATTCTTCTGACTTTATTTTTTATTATTGGCGCAGAGCATAAAACCATAGTGAGGGTTGGTGGGTAAAAATAAACTAACAGAAATTGCCTTTAAAGGACCAGATTTGCCATCCTACCCTAAAGGGAGGATTTGGGAGTGTCTGCCAAAGTAAGGAAAATAACAAAATGAAATTAGGTAATAAAGTATGTATGTTTGGGGGTTAATAAGACTAGATAAACTTTCAGTTTAAATGATTTAATTTTCAGTCATCTGAAATGGATAGAAGAACTTGGTCTTTCTGAGTGGGAACTTACTCACTTTGAAATAGATGTTAGTACTTCAACTTTATATGCACATGGTTACTCTAATGTGCATTCTATTTCTTTAAACCTAACAATAATTTTTTTAATCAGTAGACTGATTCTGTTTGTGTTTGTTTTTTCTAGGAATTAGCTCTCCGGAGCCAATTACCAACACTGGAGCAGGATGGTGGGACTCAAAATCCAGTATCTTCTCCTGGGATGTCTCAGGAATTGAGAACAATGACGACCAATAGCTCAGATCCCTTCCTGAACAGGTTGGTGAGAGTTGCTACTGGCCAATTATCTAAAAAAGATCATAGCTTTGAGATACTCTCCTTAGTACTTGTAATAAGCTGTTTGAACATCTGTGTGGGCCAAAAATCATAGTTGTAAAGGAATCTTTCCATAAATGGCAAGTACAATAAAATGATTAAAAGCCAGCTTCCGTGAGAGGAAGTAAGCTGTTCAGACTTGTACAGGGGATACTTAGTTCAAAGTCACGTGTTTGCTTCTGCCTACACTGTTGACTAACAGCTACTTAAAATGACAGAATTGTGAAGAAACATGTGAATCCCTTTCTGTGAAAACAAATGAACTACATCCTAAACCAGCTTAGGGCTGCATTGTAAGGATGATTGGAAGGAATTTTCCACATAAGTGTACAATGTGAGCTTTCCACTCCAGCAGCACTGTAAGGCTATAAGGTCAAGGAGATAAAGTGTAATGTTGTGCCTTTTTTCAAGAAATGCATTAATATTAAAGGCAACATTTGAAACGTTGCTGAAGGATGCATTTTAGTGAGTTACCACTGAAACACAGGTCATATTGTTTGCTAGAAAGCCATTTATAATTAAGATTGGACTACAATTCATTCTTCTAGGTTATAAAATATTTTGGGGTTTCAGGTTTTAAAAATAAGGAACAAATACTTTTTGATCTTTGTGAGTAGGTTTTTTTTAACCAGTTTTAAACAACACAGTTTTAAAAGTATTTAAAATAACATTGGTTTAGGAAAGCTATTATGCTACCCATTTAGTTTTCACCAGTTGAGTTGAAAACTTCATGATGTTAAGAAAAACAAAATTTATTCTCCTGACACAGTTTAAAGTTTTGCCAAAAATTAAGTGTATTTATACAAGATTATAGTTCTAAACTTAAACTGAGGTTATCTAGGAAAGGTCATAGCCGCAGAACTTTTTTTCTCCACAAGGGGAATTTCAGATCAATATAATTCCAGTACCCACCTATTGAAGGTCTGTATTAATTCAGGGATAAAATTAGGCTATTTAGAAAAATGGATAGAATGTGTATCCTTCTGATAGCCATTTTTGAAGATTCTTTCTTAAAACCTTTGGTGAAAGCTGGGGTACAGTTTGAAATTGTAATTTCTGGTAAACATCATCAGTGTTACTAATGTAAGGGCAGAATGCCATGTTCACTTTCTGCAGTGCTCCCAGTTTCTAAAACACATCTGACTATAACATTTCTTTTTTTAAAAAACTTTTGGTAGTTTCCCCATTGCCTGTTTTTTGATTCATACAGATCTCTTAAGCTTTCAGCACTTGTTTCCCTACCTTGCCATGGAGCTGACCCTTAGTAAGTAGTTGTACGACATCCCCTTACCTCCCCTTAACCCTGAGAGCCTTCAAGGCCACCCCTGATGTCCCTCTCCATGAAACCTTCCTACTGTACTTTTTAAGCTCCCTCTTCTTTGTTCTAAAAGCACTGCGCTCACATAGCCCTTTATGTGATTAATTAATGTATTGAATATTTTCGTTCATCTCCCACCCTAAAGTTGTGAACCTCTCAGAAATCATCTGTTGTAGGTGGTAGTTGTTGTTTTTCACCTCAGTATATCCTCTGAGCGTGGTCTAATGTCTGTCATGTATTGTAATAGCAGCTGCTAGTAAATGTTTATTGGATGAGTGGGGGCTGCAGGCAGTGGGGTTCTGCAGGGAATAGGTCCTTGTCAGGGAAATGGCTCTGTGAACTCCATCTTCAGGAATGCTCATGTGCTTCCCCTGTGGCTTGGAAAGAACTCCACACAACTGTGTAAATCCAGCTATTCTGAAACAGTCTGGCTGAAGAGTTAGAGTAAACCAGTGGTTGCAATATACAGGGGGAGGGGGAGCAGAGGACAAAGCAAAGGCAGCACTGGTAATTTAGGGAAGAAGTTTGGCAGAGGTGAGCTTTCAACCTAAAGCAACTGTTGAAACTTCTTTATAAAGCTTTAGTTGCGTTTTGTTTTTTAACTTTAGTGTAAGCTAAACAGCTGCTTAAATGTCCAAGCTATGAGGTAAGTTCAAGTTCACATCATGGTCATAGACCCTTGAACAACAATTGCCTTTATTTCATACTTTGCCATAAAATTTTCTAGAATTAGTAGAACCCCAAATTTTACAGTAAATGCCAGCTGCTGTCTACAGTGCTACTAGCCTAGGAAAGTGTTGTTTATGAAAGTAATGTCCTGAGGATATTTACCGTACTTGTATGTAAATCTGGGAAACTTCATTTAGCCTACAATAAAAATCTGTTTTGGCATGTTTTTCTGTTTTTCTGAAGGTTTGTGCCTTGTAGTTTTTTGGGGTTTTTTTTTTGCTTTTTAATTAATCTTTTCTTCAGTTGGAATTCTAGGGACTCCTGTTTTATGCTGAGATATTTGAGTTGTTTTCTCCTAAACAGAAGCAAGAAGATCAAGCTATGGGAGCTCTTATCTTATCGGCAGTGACTTATCTGTTCTGGCTTAGTCCAAAAAGGCATTCTGGTTCTTTATTTTGCATTGATTTTTTTTCTTTGGCTTAAACTGTCTGCATAAGAGCTAGGAATTTAATGCAAGTCTAGTGCAGACCTGTCTCACCGCCCGCCAAGAGTTTGTGTTTTGACCTCTGCCTCTGCTACCACCACTCGGGGCATTGAGACCTTGAAACAAGTGAGCTATGTGGATCCCCAGATTCAGAATGGCGTTAGAGAGAGAATACCTATACGGAGAATTTTGTCAGCCAGGAAAACTGAGTGTATCTTTTTATTCCCTATAGCCATCAGGCCCACAAATTTCAGAGGGATCTTGGCCTCTAGAACTACCCGCTTTGATTAGGATTACCTTGTCTGTTTCACTGCATAGACTAAGGGCTGTCTGCACATGGGCCCTGAAAGAGAGTACTTGTTTGAAAGGTTGCAGGGCAGGAATTTTCACTGACCGTCTTTGGGAATTACGTTTCTACTCAGCAGGTATCTATTTTTACCTTGAAATCATTTTTAAAATTTTTGTATTGGTCTTTCTCTTTGTAGTGGCACCTATCACTCTCGAGATGAGAGTACAGACAGTGGACTAAGCATGAGCAGCTACAGTGTCCCTAGAACCCCAGATGACTTCCTGAACAGTGTTGATGAAATGGATACAGGTTGGTATTCTTCATTCCTCTGAGGAATCTGACTTACAGGCAGATACTGTCATTAAATATCATCACCAGGTCTAATAAACTACTGTGAGCAAAGACTGTTTAGAAGAAAGCCATTCAGATCCTATAAACTTCAATTCATATTGTGTCTTCTTTGTTTTATATGGCAATTGTAATTTAAGTTGTGAGTTGTTGTAATTTAAGTCTTTTCTTAGTTTTTAAATGTCATGGTATCTTAACTCTATTTGAACAAAACTGGTGACATGACTTATTTTAACATTTAAAATACTAAGTCAGAGTAACAATTGAGGACCCTGTTAGAACGCTCTATTAATATAGATTTATATCCTTAATTTTAGAGAGAGATTTCTATATGTAATTCAGTGTCTGGCCCTCTCTTTTCTGTGAGGGTTTTTAGTCCTATTTGGGTGTTGTGGGGCCCAAGAAACCAAGTGGGAAAGGCTTGGTGGTGGGGCTCACCTACTCTCTTGTTAGACAGGGGTCTTGCAGGATCTGAGAAATACCTGCCTCACAGGGGCCATTTAGGAATTGTTTCTCCCGTGGCTTACTTGGCAACCACTGATTGCCATGGACTTGGCAACTATTCAAGGGCATGAACTGGTAGGGAAATGAAACAGTTCTCCAGCTAGCTGGTCCTTCAGCTGACAAATTCTGAAAGTGTTTGGCAAGCCTTCTGTGCCAGTGCTCATCCAGCTCTTGGCTTTGGTGCTTCCTAGTATCCCCCCCTTTGTTTCTGCTTATCTAAATCTTAAATCATCCTTAGGAGTCACTCCAGCCCATCTCATTCAAACACATTTCCTTACCCCTGTCCCCCATTTGTCTTTTCTCCAAACCCCTACAGCACTTAATGGTTTATATTTGTTTTTAAGAAAGCATGTTCATTGAAGCTCTATGGAACATTAATGTTGTCATGTGCCACCCCGCTACCCCCTACCCCCAGAAAAAAAACAGTTTTATGGCCAGGTAAATTTGGAAAACCTCAAAGCAAAGCTAGGGAGATTTATTTATTCAGGGATTTCTGGGAGGCTTGTTTTGTTATTATGAAATGTGAATCTCTTAAAAGTAGAATAGAGTATTCATCCAGTCCTTTTATTTTTTTTTAGTGTTTTCCAAAGTGTACTTAAGGGAAAGTTGGGACTATACCATTCAATTTCGTATTTTACCTTATTTTGGTGGTGCATATCTGGGAGAGAATCAAATAGTAATGCTCTCGTGTAGTGTGCTTGTTCCTTCTCTCTTGCCGTATATAATCTTTCAAAGAGTTTTTACGTTTTTTATGACCCCCTCCCCCTTTAGTGCTCAGTACATAGTAATAAGCAATCAAGTTGCTGGTTAAATATATGGACGTATATTGAAGCAGAAGTAATCTTGACATTGTTATTTGTGGGTTGTTTGGTTTAAAATAAACTGGGCATCATATCAGGTCAGTCAGTAGTGCTTTTCCTATGCATTTCTGTATGTTCTCACATGATACAACCCTGATGTTAGCTTTTCAAAAAGGACCTTTTTCTCTCTCGCTCTGTGTTCCAATTAGGTGATACTATCAACCAAAGCACCCTACCCTCACAGCAGAATCGTTTTCCAGACTACCTTGAAGCCATTCCCGGGACAAATGTGGACCTTGGAACACTGGAGGGAGATGGAATGAACATAGAAGGAGAGGAGTTGATGCCAAGTCTTCAGGAAGCTTTGAGTTCTGACATCCTTAATGACATGGAGTCTGTTTTGGCTGCCACCAAACTAGATAAAGAAAGCTTTCTTACATGGTTATAGAGCCCTCAGGTAGACTGAATTCTAAATCTGTGAAGGATCTAAGGAGTTAAGACACACATACCAGAAATTTTTTAATAAGCCAGTTGTGATCTCCTGGCTGATACAGAAAAAGATGAACAAACGTCCAGCAAGATTCTTTCATCCACTATTTTGCTCTTCCTTGTCCATTGCTGCTGTTAATATATTGCTGACCTCTTTCATAGTTGGCCCTAAAGAATCAAAAAAAAAAAAAACTTTTTGTTTCTTTTGCTATTGTAACTACTGTTTGTTTTGGGGGCTGGGGGAAGTGAGCCTGTTTGGATGATGGATGCCATTCCTTTTGCCCAGTTAGATGTTCACCAATCATTTTAACAAATAGACTTGGAAGTCAAATGCTTCATGTCACAGCATTTAGTTTGTTTAAGCAATTATTTCTTAAGCTGCCTTTGGCCAGTGACAAAACATGACTTACTGGTCTGACAAGCCAAAAATGTTGTGTCTGATACTAAGTACTTAATGTTGATTTGGAGAGATAGCTGAAACCAAGGCTGAAGACTGTTTTATTTTCAGTGTGTTGTTTTTTTTTTTTTCCTCCTAGTGCTATATCATTAGTCACATAGTGACCTTGATTTTATTTTAGGAGCTTATAAGGCATGAGACAGTTTCCATAGAAATATATTAATTATTGCCACATACTCTAGTATAGGTTTTGATGGGTTTTATTGTGGAATTGTTTTGCTTGGTTGGTTGGGGTTTTTTGTGGTTTTGTTTTTGTTGTTGTGTTTTTTTCTGTTTTTTTTTTCCTGGAACCAAGGCAAATTACCATATTAGTGAATCTGTTTATCGTCGTAGCTGGGACAGTTATTGTAGTTTCTTTGGTAAAATCTTCATTTCCTGATTTTTTTACCTTATTTAAATCTTGATTATCTGCTCTCTCTCTCTCTATATATATACCCCCACACACTTATAAGTTTATGTGATAGTGTGATAGCAGAATGTATTATTTTTAGGCTTCCCTATTTTCCAGTTTATTTTAAAATGGTAGCTTTGAATGTATGCATTTAGAATACATGACTAATAGTTTATATTTCACAGGTAGTGTAAATCTGGTTGGGGCAGTCTACAGATGTTGGAGATAGTTTAGTGTTTTAGAAAGAGCAGTTTGTTACAGGTAGTACCTAAAGGAGTAATGTATGCCCTCCGGGCACACAATCAATATTATCTGATGAATTTGAAAGAAGAAAACAAGAAATGGCTTTATGTTCCCCATGTTACTCCCTTGGATTAATTTTAAGTCACTGAGTAGGTTTATAATGTACATGACAGAAGTAAGCTTTATGTGGTCATTTACCTTCCTTTAGCTTTGGAAGTTTTACCTTCACCTTAGTTTTGGAAGTAATTCTAGTATTTTAGTCATCACTTGTAATGAACACATTAAGGACTACATTGAAGTATTGCCTACAAAACTGTTCTTACTTATAAGACTTGCTCCTACTTCTGTATACTGAGAATTGACCCTGGACAGTATAATACTGTAAGGTCATGCTTTAGCTGGTAAAGTGATCAGATTAATAAATGTATATTGGTAGTTGAATTTAGCAAAGAAATAGAGATAATCATGATTATACTTTTATTTTTGCAGTAAGAGATATAACTAGAGTATGTGTCTACAGGACTCATAATGGTTTCCAAAGAGTATTTTTTAAAGGTAAAAAAAAGAGCATGAATCAACTCTTCAATATAAGCTATGAAGCAATAGTTGGTTGTGAATTATAGTGGCACCAGCTCGCATCTCTGTGATTAAGGGTCTTTCAGTGTTTCTAGAGTAAGCCCTTATTTTCAAGGGTTTATAACAGGCATAAAATCTCTTTTCCTGGCTAAAACTGCTATGAAAAGCCTCAGCTTGGGAAGATAGATTTTTTTTTTTAGTTATAAAATCTAAGTATTTTGACCCTTCAATGTAGAGGAGTGCAAAAAAGTTGGAAGAAATTTTTATATTAAGTATTTTCAGTGCTCAAAAAAAAATATCCAGTCACTGTGTTGTATATAATGATTCATAGGTCAATCACTCATAATAATTGACTCTAAGGTTTTTATTAAGAAAACAACGGAAGGATTAAATCTTGAATGAAGTCTGGGGGAAAATGGCCACTGTGCAGATGCATTGTTTTTTGTTTTATTTTGTTTTGTTTTTTAGAGCAATAATGAAATTCTACCTAGAACGGATAATTGAATACATGGATGATATAGCATGTTGGGTTTTTACACTTGATCTTAGCCAAAAGGCTGAGAAGCAAGAGCATGTTGGGTTTTTAATGTGCAGAAGATCAAAGGGAGGAGTGCCTGCAATTTTCCAGTAAGCTGAACATCAAGATCGTGTCTTATATATCAGCAGAGTAGCTCTAGTTAAGGGAGAGGGTGGGGAGGGGGGTCGTGAAGACTTTAGTGGGACTTTGATAGAGAACTTTACAACTTTTTCTTCAATAAAGACTTCAGTAATGACATCTTGCTGTCATTGAAGGCAGTTGTTCCTAAAATTTCAATCATTGAAGTACACCCACAAAATAAGAATACAGAGTTCTTTATTTCCCCTCGATTTTAATTTGCCCAGTGATACCTCAATGTTGTAGCAGCACTGTGGTAGCTGACATAGGCAGTGCTTGGTTCCTACACTCTCTGTACTGACCTGAGGGAGACCTAAGAGTCCTTTCTCTTTCTGAGTTTAATCACAGCCTTAGTGTGGTCTTGTTTTATGTCCTCGTTCCTAATGTAACCGTGTTTAACTGCTTCTTGGTCGTTTTGGGTAGCATTGGGATAAGATTTTAACTGGGTATTCTTGAATTGCTTTTATAATAAACCAATTTTTATAATCTTTAAATTTATCAGCTCTTTACATTTGTGTTCTTTTCAATTAGGGCTTCTAAGATCTACTTACAGTTGATGGAGCACGTTGATTTTAGAGTTTCGGATTTTCCAAAGCACTACTTGTTATAACTATTTTCTAAATATAGTGCCTTTTTATAAAAAGAACAAAGGAAATGACATTTATAAACAAATAATGTTGATGTATTCTATATGGAACTTTGGCAGAAACACTGAAAATAACAGTAATTAATTGTGTAATTCATAATTCATACCAATCAGTGTTGAAATTCATACTGTGCAAAGTGGGCGCCAATATCCAGTGATTTAACAACTTATAGCTTTTGCACATCTGAGAAATGAGTGCTCAGATGAGTTTTATCTTCCGCCAGCATGTTTTTATAAGAATTGTGGATGTGCCTATCTTAATAATTGTCTTCTGTATTTTGAAAAAAATATTCTCCACATTTTAAATGTTTCATATTAGAGAATTCTTTAATGCACACTTGTCAAATATATATATATATATATATATATATATATATATATATATATATATCCAATGTTACCTTTTTTGTTTTAGATGTAAGCATGCTCATCATATGTTAGGTACTTACATAAATTGTTACATTATTTTTTCTTATGTAATACCTTTTTGTTTGTTTATGTGGTTCAAATATATTCTTTAAACTCTTCTTTGTTGTTTTTAACAATTAATACATTTAAAACTTTTTGGCTTTTCAATGGACTTCCGATATAACAAGTTCTAGTGATAAAAGAAAATAAAAGGTGATTACAGTAGTAACTGGTACACAGATGAAACTGAAAGTTAGTTTGGCATTTGGAACTTTTGAAGTACAGATATAATTCTTTGAACTTCATGTTCCGTACTCGTCAGGTAAATCATCCCCGTTGATGACTGTAAGCACAGTTGTCTCCTTTCCGAAATGACTTACATGTAACAGCACAGAGGAAATTGAAGAATTTGACATGGGTCTTTCAAAATAGCCTTTGGTTTTATTTCTCCAAAATACTGTTTCATGGTATCCTAAATATAACACACTAGTGAAAATCATTAGTTTTCTTTATAAATAAAAACATTCACAAATTTAGTAGGTTCCGAACTTTGATTAAGAAGTAGATTTGTCTCTGAAAATTATTTCTCTGTATATGACATCTTTACCTATTGACAGCTCAGTTTTGATAAAGCAAATCTGAAAACTATATTATGTATAATTTCTTTTCAGTAGAACACTCATATTGTAGAGCTTGAAACATTGTCTTCCTCATCTTGTGTCTGTGGGCAATGTGCCTTGTATGCCTTAAAGCCCAGTTATCTTCATTCTGGATCCTGTGAACTAGAATTGTATGACCTTTAAGTAACTGACTTAACCCAATTCAGCAGAATACTCAGAAGAATACATGGGTGGGCAAACTGTTAATACTTTTGCCCACTCCTGTGTATTATTTTGTATTTGAGAAGAAGAGCCTCTAGAGAGAACAAGGAGGGGCATTCTAAATATTTAAGAAGTGTAGTAGTCTTTCTTAGAGCCCGATACTGAATAATTTGCATGTTTTTCTTAGAGAGACAGACCCCAAACTAAAGTAAAATAGCTTCAAAAATGAATCACCCAGCTGACCTAAGCAGACAAATGTTTTCTTCTAGAGAGAGAGAGAATAATAACATCATAAAGGGAAACCTAGATGGTAACTGACCAGAATGGTCAGTAGACCAGCGAGTTATGTTTAATACCCCCTGGTTTCCATCTTGTCAGCAGATGAGGGTGCAGAAGAAGAGCAGGCCCAAGAACCCCGTCACATTTTCTTACCTTCTTTAATGACAAAGAAGGTCCTGGTCCTGGCAACCATAAATTATATTAGGTTTATATTCAATTATATTGAAAACCTGGCTTTATTTGGCAATTATGAGTAAATTCGTGTGCTGCTGGAATCAAGCATGTTTCTGGCAGGGTATATGCCATATTTTCCCTATCCCCCACTGTTGGCATTTAGCCGCTGTATTCTAGTAACCATGAAAAATTTGATAAAGTCTTCAGATTAAAATTTTATTACTGAATTAGAAATCAGATGAGAACCCTGTGACATTAACTGGTATCTATATTGCTCAAAGCAGTATTTGGAGATCACTGAGCAAAGAGTCTTCTGTAAAATTCCTAAACAGCTAATCTGGTACTTGGAATTTTTTTTTTTTAATGTTAAGCTATTAAAAAACTAGAGTTATTATAACTTTGTAAAATTGATATGGTTTGTAAAAGTAAGTGACTGGACAGAGCTAGATTCTTAGTAAAAAGAACCTAAGAAACCACAAAAAAAGTAAGATTAAAACCAGGAGGATACCCTTAGTATAATTAAGACTGCCAGGGTTATGATATACCTTTATCCATATTTCTTCATGTCTTGTCCCAAGTACATTTTATGAGGAGACCGTCATTCCCATGACCTTCACAGAATTTATATAAAACAGTCTACCAATTAAACATCTTTTGAGTTTAATTTATTTACGGGATATTTTAGAAACATCTCAGTTCCTTTTAAGGCCATTTGTTCAATTACAAATAAAGCTACTGTGCTATAGTGGATTTATACAAGATTAAAATGATGCTCTGCTCTGCCTAGATGAGAGGTGTCTAAACTTTTGGCGTCCTGGGCAACACTGGAAGAAGAGTTATCTTGGGCCACACATTAAATACACAAAGAGTAACGAAAACTGATGAGCAAAAGAACAGTTCGTGCATAATTTTTGTGATATCCGCTACTACAGATAAGCAAATAAGTCTTCACATAATAACCCTAATTATGCAACGGTCCTTTTGATAATCTTTTAAATCATCAAGCAGGTCCCAAGTTTGTGATCACTAATACAGGAAATGTACATATCTAAGCAATAAAACCATTGCTTAGTTTTTGACTGTCATTGATTTTTTTTATTATTATAAAAGTAAAAGAAAAGAGGGCAACATGAAACTAGTGGGACATTTGAGAAACTAGTGTATCAGTGTGGTTTGATAGAAGTAGTTGTAGTTCTCAGTTCTCAAGGTGCTCATCAGATATTTTGGTCCTAATTGTACTCTTGATGTGATGTGTTTCATTCTTGAAAATAGTTGCTCGCAAATGTAGGTGCTGCCAGATAGCAATGACACGAGTAAGGCATGATCGCGAAGCAAGGGATATTTGTCTCTGGGAAGATAGGACTACACAAGTCCAGTAAAGAGACACAATCAAATTTTTATTTGAGTTGAATGTCCGATTGCAGGTCTACGCATTCCATTTGAAAATTGGCAGGTAACATTTATGTCGGCTGAAAATGGAATAGCAAATATAGCAAAGTATTGATTATTTTCCCTGAAATCTTGAAATCTCTTCAAATTCTTGTATCAGATTGAAAAGCAAGGCTGCGTATTTTTCACTGTTCACAGGACTGTTTAGCCAGCATGTTGAAATGCATAAAATTGTTTACCTTAATTTGAGCCTGCTGTAATTTATTTCATTTGGAATGCTGCTATGGTTTGAAACGGTATTAATAAGTTGGTTTTCACCTTGAAGATGTATGTTTACCTCATTTAAATGAGCAGTTAAATCCACCAAAAATGCTAAATTTGTAAGCCAGTTTTCATCATCAAGTTCCGGCACAAACTTGTTTTTTGAAACTATAAATGATTTGATAACGCCGCAGATCATAAAATCTTTTGAACATTTGGCCTTGACTGAGCTATCTTACTTCCAAAAAGTCAATGATGTTGCCATAGTTGGCATCAAAATACTTTTAAGGAATTCCTGGAATTGGCGATGATTCAATCCCTTAGCTCTTACAAAATTCAGTCTTGATGATTTGCACGATGTTACCCATTTTTAAAGCTTTTGTGCATAAATTTTCTTGGTGTACTGTGCAGTGATACTTCACTAAACATGAGTTTGGGGCAGTAATTTCATCGCCTTCTATTAGTTTTACAAATCCCCCTCTTTTAGCTACCATCGCTGGGGCACCGTCAGTAACTATGCCAGATATGTTAACAATGGACAAAGAAAATAGCTTTTAACATATTTTTTACTGTTTCACATAAATCTCTTGATTTAGTTGTTTCTTTTAATGACACTGAAGAAACGATTTCTTCAGTGACATTATATTCATCATCAATACCTCTAATAAAAATGGCACGTTGAACCGTACGTATCTGTAATATCAGTGCTTTAGAAATGTCCCCCTTTTTTCCAGGGCATATTTTATCTGCCACACCTTCTATACATTGCTTAATAAACTCACCATCTGTAAATGGTTTTGTTTTTTTTTTTGCTATTAAGTATGCTACCACATAACTAACTTTTACAATGTAATCCACCCAAGGTGTAACTTTTTGAAAAAATTTTTGGTTGAGAAGACATTTTTTTTCAGTTCCACTGTTTTGTCCTTAACGACACAATCCTTCATATGTATTGAATTTGGCAGCATGTTTTTGCATATAATATCTTTTCAAATCATAGTCTTTGAAAACTTGCACAAATTCCCTACAAATTAAATACAGTGCCTTACTGTTTGCCTGGACAAAAAAGTAGTCATCGGTCCAGTTTTCATTGAACAGCTCCCTTCATCTGTAATTTTTCTTTTGGGGGGTTCTTTTTTCTTTTGAGACATTGTAGAAGCAATGCTGGGATTAAAAAGTAATAATAGATAAGGGCCCTGGCTGGTGTGGCTCAGTGGATTAAGCAAAGGCCTGCAAAACAAAAGATCTCTGGTTGGATTCCCTGTCAGGGCATATGCCTGGGTTGCGGGCCAGGTGCCCAGTTGGGGGCATGTGAGGTAATGGATCGATGTATCACTCGCACATCGATGTTTCTCCCTTTCTCCTTCCCTCCCCCTCTCTCTTAGAAATATACAAAATCTTTTCAAAAATAATAGTTAAGGCCCTTTATTTACTTTTCTTATGAAAGTTAATTGACGGGAAAATAGAAAGCAAGGTTTGGGCCCTTCCACAGCCCTCTTGGCTGCCGATGCAGGGTGAGGGTGAGAGCCAATTGTAAAGTGTGGTGGACAATGTGAGGCACTGCCGAGGTGTGAAAATACCTTTAATAATCAAGTAAGAATGCTTACCTGACTTCTAAATAACATTAAATGCCTAACGTTGCAATGGTAGGTTGAAATATTGATAATTGCTGCCTTACTAAGTCACCACAAGCACATGTAACATGATGGTGTCAATTCTGCTGTCCGTGCTTGGAAGATAACACACTGGAAGCCTCACACCGCTGTAAAACTGAAGCCATGCACGTGTACAAATAGCAGGAGCATACGTACGTTCATTTTATGTGACAATGTGACATGTAATCACAAAAACTCATAATGTTTTAAGAACGATTTTGTGTTGGGCCGCATTCATAGCATCCTGGGCCACATGTGGCCCACAGACGACAGGTGGGACACCCCTGGCCTAGACAATTGTGAGATAAATTCCTACCCTCAAATCTGTGGATGTAGTGACAGAATCAGAGGAAAAAGCAGTGTTGCATTTCAATTAAGTACTATCTCCATGAGCTGTTGAAGGCAGCTACTCTAAACCAACGTAGTGATGAATGTACTAAAAAACTTAGCTGATCATTTCTCTTTAAGTAAACCTTGTAGCAACTTGTGTTTAAGCACCTCTTTCTACTGATGAAGAGCTAAGCATATCTGCAGCCAGGGTTCAAGAGACGCATCTCTTGATCAGGAGGCTGTAGATCAGGAGGATCTAAATGCTGGGTTAGACTATCACAACTGTATGATTCTGATCTCTGGGGTAACCATGAATCAAGACCTTAGTTTTGTGAGAGACATAAAGTCATACATGAGCAGCCAGATCATGAGTAGCTTGAAATCACACTGCAAAACCATTTGTACAGTATTTTCTGAAGTGTTTTCTCTGGGCAGCAGGAAGTTTCTTGATCCCTATAAAATAATGTCAATGGGACTGGCCAGAGAAGAATGTAGACTTGAGATTTAGCTATCTTTTACAATCTAAACCATGAACAACAATGTAGTTCTGCATTCTAGGCCAAAGGAATTTGTGCAGAAGTCTGCAGTGAGACTTGCAGAACAGCATGAGCCCATAAACTGTCCAATAGAAAAACAGCTGATGACTCACCAGGCATGTGTGTGTTAACCAGCTCAGAACTCCCTTTTGAGGGCACATTGTTGATCTGGAATGGAGTAGCAAGCCCTGGCCAAATTTGGAATATTGTTTAGGAAATTTAACACTGATTTGAACTAAAAAATAACTGTAGATCAAGTCCCTACCAGTCATCCAAAGTCATTAAAGCAAAACTCTCGAGGCCTGAACATTTCCTACATTTTCAGTCTTGTAGCTTGCTAAATGGAGCAAATTATTCCAATCAGATTGATGTCCCACTGCCATCATTTACTGTGTGACTTGAAGACTAAGACTTCTTCCATTAAGGGTAAAGTGAAAATACTAATAATACCATGTTTGACACTGGATATGAGGACCAAAACAAAATATGAGTAACTGGGGAACTGTTAACATACTTTAGAAGCAAAATTGTTTTATTAACATGCCCATGATTTCTCTCAGTATTGTTTAGAAATGTATATTGTTATTGAACAATTCAAAATTGTCCTTCAAACTTGAGTAGGTCTACTCGGTATTTGCATAGGTATAGGCAAAGCTCGGCCTTGCTCTCATTAGCAGTGCACACCAAGTCACCTGCCCTCCCCATTTTATAGAAGTATGCTCTTTATTTCAATATCGATATTCAGTAACATTAAAACTTCCACTTACTACCTTATTTGATCATACCAAGTTCTGTAAAATGTACATATTATTACTATGTGCCTTGAACCTAGGTCCAAATCCCACACTGTTTGTGAAGCAGTTAGAAGTTGGGGACGCAACCCTTACCTGGGAAACTTGTGTACAAGGCGAACCATATTCGTTGAGGCTCAACTGTATTTATTTATTGGTTCTTAACTTCCCTTCCCTTTGCCCCCTGGCAGGTGGGACTTTGCACTCCATGCAGAGGTAATCCTAGAAAGACTGCCACAACAATGGCAGTGCTTTAATAGGTTATTAAATCTGTCCATTTAAAAAAATCATTTTCAACAAACACCCTGTCCAGTAATTTGATATCTCCCTCAAGTTGCTTACAAGGTAGAAAAAATAAGACTGTTAACTGCTGGAGAGTACTCCCTATGATGTACCATGAGAGCTTTGTCTACAGACAGAGTTCCTCCTGGGGTGATTAGGAAAAGCCTCATACAGGTTGTATTAAACTGGGCATTGGCCCTGGCTGGTGTGGCTCAGCGGATTGAGCGCCGGCCTGCGAACCAAAGGGTTGTCAGTTCGATTCCCGGTCAGGGCACATGCCTGGGTTGCAGACCAGGTCCCCAGTAGGGGTGCACAAGAGACAAGCACACACTGACGTTTCTGTCCCTCTCTCCCTTCTCTGTCTATAAATAAGTAAATAAATCTTTAAACTGGGCATTGAATGGTTATGACTAACCAACAGAAGTGGTATTAGTGGAAGGAAAAGGCACAAAACAGGAAAACAATATGTGGGAATGGGGAGTATTTCAATTTGGCCAGGCTGTAAACCTGTAATGGATTAACCCATTCAGCAAATATTTGAATGTCTCAATGTGCCAGGCACTATTCCAGGCCCTGAGAATACAGTAATGAGCAAAACAGACACAAATCCCTGCCCTCGTGGAGTTTAGTACACTCCCAATGATAATAGTTAATATGTACTGAGCACTCGCTGTGTGCCAGGCACTTTCAGTGGATTAATCCGTTTAATCCTGGCAAAAACCCAGTGAGGTAGGTACTGTCATAGTTTTGCAGATAAGAAAACTGGGATATAGAAGTCACACATCTCTGAGTAATTAATTTGGGCAGTCTGGCTCCAGAGCTTGACCTCTTACCACCATGTGCGGAGTGAGAAATTCGAATATCTAATAGAAACCTTAGGAGGTCTTTTAAAGAAGAGGACAATGCTATCAAAAATTATTTAAAGTATAGGCTATTGAGTCAAACTTTTAAGAAAATTATTATTGAACTTACCTAAAGGGTTAACAAAAATGGGCTGAACATACAAGTGGAGAGAGAAATACATATATAGATATCTGCATACACATATCCAGACATTAACAGTGAACTCAGGGTACATTTGACTTGCTCCCATAATATTCCCATAATACTGATACAATTTTTTTCTACCTGGCAGATGGAAAACAGGAAAGGGAGGTGATGATTTCAAAAGCAACCGAATTGGTTTCCCCAATAGTATAACCAAACTCGTCTGCCCAGGCAGTGAATTACTACAGAACAGAAATAATTCTATTTATACAGAGGTAGAAATTAGGAAAGCTCTTATCTGAGCAGATTCCTAACTTGTGAAATTTATGTCAAGCAAAGAGAAACTATGGAAAAATCTAATCTCATGAGGCTATCAAGAGCAGCTACTCAAAGGCTGTGGGCCCATTTGGGGGTGGGGTCGGGGGGTCAGGTGATCATTGAACAGGAATGGGCCAACTAAAAGGCCTGAAGAAAACGGAAGTCATTGACTGCCTCATGTCGGCAAGAGTAGTGCCTCCATATGTGCTAAAACAAAAATTCAGTCTAAGGTATTCTGCATTGCCCATGAGAAGAGATGTGATGTTGGCACTTGAGTGACGTGTGCAGTAACCATGAGCTAGTATGAGCAGAGGTGACACTTGAAAAGTATCTTAAAGTATTACCTCAGCATTAACCTGCTCTGTGCGGCTCACTGGAGACCAGTGGCAACAGAAAGATCAATGGAGTTGGGGGTGCGATATGAAGATGTTCCAGAAGACCTCAAAATGGCTCCCTATGGCAGAATCACAAAGGGAATGGGACCTCAGTGGTGCAATGTTGATGGGTTCCTAGTACCCTTCACAATTCACTCCTCCAGACAGGGATCAGTCCTGAAGGAATTGTCTCAGTCTCTCCATTCAGTGAGAGACTGAATTATGTCATAAAGAAGGAAAATGAATTTGTAAAGGGAGAGTAAAACAAATACCAGAGAGTAAACCAACCCATATAGGAGAAACTATTACTTTATTCAGTCAATATATAGAACACCTACTAGGTATAAGGTATTCTGCCGAGTGTCGAGTTGTGGCAATGATCAGGACAACATCCCTGCCCTCTTGGAACCTACTATTTTGGGGGAGAAGACAACCTGAAATGTCTTAGTTATCTAAATATGACTGTGGTCATTATTAACACATAACGTGCTTGGGAGCCATGAGAATGTGTAAAAAGAGACCTAGCCTTGTCAAGGGAGTAAGGGGAAGCTTGTCTGAGGAGGAGATACAGTATAGGGAAAGCAGGCTGGTTGGGAGCTGAGGCAGGGAGCTTATCATGCCAGGTAGATGGAACAGCATGTCCTCACAATCTTAGGATAGAAAGAAGCTTCTATTAGCCCTGAAGAAACTACAAACAAAAATCAAAGCCTGGTGTGGATGGAGCACAGTGAGAAGACCATGAAGTAGACAGAGCTGGATCAGCGGGGCTCTTCAGCCATGCCAAGGATTTGCAATTCAATCCTGACAACAATGGAATGTCATTGAAGTTGCAATGAACATAGGGGTGCGTGTATCTTTTTGAATCAGTGTTTCAGGGTTTCTTTGGATATATACCTGGAAGTAGAATTGCTGGATTATTAAGGCAGTTCCATTTTTAATTTTCAAAGGATAAACCATACTGTTTTCCATAGTGGCTGCACCAATTTGCATTTCTGCCAACTGTACATGAGGGTTTCCTTTTTTCCACATTCTCCCAAACACTTGTTTGTTGATTTAATGATGACAGCCAACTGACAGGTGTGAAGTGATACCACATTGTGGTTTTAATTTGCATTTCTGTCATGATTAGTGATGTTGAGAATCTTTTCATGTGTCTATTGGCCATCTGTATGTCCTCTTTGGAGAAGTGTCTATTTAGGTCCTCTGCCCATTTTTTAATTGAATTTCTGGGTTTTTTGGTATTAAGTTGGATGAGTCCTTTATACATTTTGGATATGAATCCCTTATCAGATGTATTAATGGCAAATACGTTCTCCCATTTAGTAGATTTTCCTTTCATTTTATTGATGGTTTCCTTTGCTATGCAATAACTTTTCAGTTCAATATAGTCCCATTTGTTTATTTTTTCTGTGTCTTCTCTTGCCCAATTATAGCATTATTTATAATAGCTAAAATGTGGAAGCAACCCTAGTGCCCATCAATAAATGAATGGGTCAAAAGTTATGGTACATATATACAATGGAATATTATTTGGCCATGAAAAAGAATGAAATCTTACCATTTGCAACAACATGGATGGACCTAGAGGGTATTATGCTAGGTGAAATAAGTCAGAGACAAATAGCACATGATTTCACTTAGAGTGGAATCTAAAGAACCAAATAAACAAACAAAATTTTTAAAAAACACGGAAATAGGCTCATAGATGCATAGATGCAGAGAACAAACTGATAGTTGCCAGAGGAGGGGGGAAGGTTGGAGGGGTTGGGTGAACAACGTGAAGGGATTATGAAGTACAAATTGGTAATTACAAACTAGTCTCAGGAATATAAAGTTCAGCATAAGGAATATAGTCAATAATATTGTAAAAGCTATGTATGGTGCCAGGTGGGTACTTGAATTTTGGGGGGAGCACTGCACCTAACTACAATGCTGTATACCTGAAACTAGTATAAAATAATATTGAAGGTTAACTCTAACTGAACAATAAAATTAAAATAGAAAAGGAAGTCATTAAAGTTTTACATAGGAGGGATGATAGGATCACACTAGTGTGCTTAGAAGATTGCTCTCGCTGCTGTGTAACATTGAACTATCGGGTAGGTGAGTGTGGGGCAGGGGACCAGTTGGGAAACTACAGTGGTAGTCGCCAGGAGAGGTGCTGTTGCCTAGCACCAGGGTTGTGGCTGTGTAGGGAGCAGATAAAAGCAACAGGCTGGATAATTGAGTAGGTGTCAGAGAGAAGAAAAGAATGATGTAAAACATTAGAGGAGGAGGAGGTTTGGGGGGGAAATATCCCTGACAAAATATGTGTTGGCTAAGTGCAGATCAACATTAAATGTTGCTGCCCGGCCCAAAGAGAGGCTGCTGCTCTGTTAATCCTGTGTTTTTATGAAGGGCAACGGATTTAGATGAAGTTAATGGGCAACTCTTGAGTATATCTGATCTCTTTCAACTCTTAACATGACACCCAGGAAACTCCCCAAGTACAAGACCAGTCCATGACCCCTTTAAAATTAAGAACAAAACCAGAAGAAACCAAAACTAACATACAACACTCCCAAATACACAATCTGGACTCTTGAAAGATTTGTCACTTCACTATTTTTAAATGCAGGTCAAATCTCATTAGAACATAATCTGTACATGGTTAAAATAATCCCTGGTTCTACCCAAAGACTCTCATTTAAAATAATGTAAGTGCAAAAAGTTAGCAATTCTATTATTTCATCTCTAACAGGAATTGACCTCATTCCTCCAATTGATTTTGTGTATTTTTAAATTAACTGGACTGCCATGTGTGTTTGATTAGCACTTCACACCTTGTTTACAACGTGGGGGTGGGAACTGTTATTGGCATCTGTTCAGTTGTTCCTGATGAGCTGCCAGGCTGAGAAACCTCCCTTGATTGGGAAAATTGGGCCAAAGGCCAGGCTGACTGAGTGAAATGTCAGATGGTCCTTTATTTTTCCCCCCCTTAAAGAAACACCCCAAAGCCCGAGCTGGACTCCTAGGACTCTCTTTATTCCCCAGAACCAGCATCCAGGAAAGAGAATGCCACAGCATTGTTTTTCCTTTGGACTAAGGTATAAATGGCAGTGGTTTCCAAGACCACTTATTCAGCACGCACAGCTGCAGAACTATTCAAAGATGGTATAACAACCTCCCTGGCACCATCCCAGGCATAGGGAGGCTTCATGGGACATTGGTGGGGCAAGAGCCTTAATGGGCAGCTGGGCAGAGTAGACAGGAGTGAGGCCAACACAGCCATGATTAGGCAGCCTGATCTATCAGAGTCACAGAGGCAGACAAGATGGTGTAAGTAGGGTTCATCAGGTCTCAAAATCAGAGAATAGAACTCTCAAGAGAAGAATGAGACCCAGAAGGCTGAAGAGATTTACTCCAAGAGCCAGGAACAGAACCATAGACTTTTGACTCCCAATTTATCGTGTAACTACTTTGGTAAAAACTCACAGAGTCAAAATTACTCTCAAAAACTTAAATTGCTATAGAGCCGACCCTAGAACATGAGTTTGAAGTGACCTGGTCCACTTATACATGAGTATTTCTCAATAAATATGTACTTATTGAGTACTGCAAATGTATTTTGTTCTTTATTATTTTCTTTTTTTAAGATTTTATTTATTTTTAGAGAGAGGGGAAGGGAGGGAGAGAGTGAAACATGGATATGTGAGAGATACATTGATCTGTTGTCTCTCACACACCCCCAGCTAGGGATCTGGCTCGCAACCCAGGCATCTGCCCTGACTGGGAATTGAACCTACAACCTTTCAGTTCACTGGCCAGCGCTCAATCCACTGAGCCACATCAGTCAGGGCTCATATGATTTTCTTAACATTTTCACTTCTCTAGTTTACTTTATAAGAATACAATACAGATAACACAAAATATGTGTTAATTGTTCATGTTGTCAATAAGGCTTTCAGTCAACAGTAGGCTGTTAGTAGTTA
This sequence comes from Mormoops blainvillei, assembly GCA_004026545.1. Taxonomy (NCBI): domain Eukaryota; kingdom Metazoa; phylum Chordata; class Mammalia; order Chiroptera; family Mormoopidae; genus Mormoops; species Mormoops blainvillei. The sequence continues at coordinate 400,854 of PVJD01000295.1, forward strand.
AGTTTTGGGGGAATCAAAAGTTTATGTGGATTTTCTACTACGTGAGGAGTTGGCACCACTATCCCCACCTTTGCTCAAGGGTTGACTATATTGTATGTACTGCAGCAAGACGCTCACAGTTTGGAAGGCACTTAGGAGTAAGACCAATGGAAGGACAAGCAGATCCAAATTGCCCATTTCAGGCTTGTTCTGGGGCCACTGAGTACAGAGTGGAAGGTCCATGGAATCACCCAGGCTTCTAAAACAGTATTTCGCTCGTGCTACCTCTCCTCTTTATCTTTGGTGTATATAGTTTAATTTATGTAAGTTAAATGAGAGATACAGTGCCTACTGGTCAGGAACTGTACTGACTACTACTACTACTACTACTAGTAATAATGAAGTGACAATTAAACTATTAAGAGCTGAATGTAGGCCAACCAGGCACTATTCTAAGAGGTCTATTAACTCATTTAATACCCATGATGAATAAGCAAGCATGTGCCCTGCTTTTAAAGAGCTCTTTGTTTACGGAAGTGGTTCTAAGTCATGGTTGAATATTAGAATCTCTTGGGGAGCTTTTAAAGCACCGTGATATGTGGGCTCCATTCCAGAGATTCTGCTTTAATTAGACAGGGATAGAGCCTGAGCATCAAGGCTTTTTCAAAGCTCTCCAGATAATTTGTATGTGCAGCCAAGATTGAGAACCACTGAGCCAGCATAAAAGAGGCAGACAGGTAAACTGGCAGGCACAGGTGAATGTGCCCTGTTTGTTAAGGGACACCACAGGTGGGACATCTGACACAGATTTGAAGGGTCAGGAAAAGATTCCAAGAGTAAGTGAAATGTGACAAAGGTCATTCTAGGCCTATCACTGATCAATATGTGTTCAAGGAGAGTTTCTGTTTCCATCATGATTCTTGGACTCACAGCTACCCAGGCGGCTCTGTCCCAGATGGAACCTCTTGGTTACAAAGACTCTGAGCCAGCCCTGACCAGTGTGGCTCAGTTGGTTAAGCGTCATCCCACAAAGCAAAAGGTTGCCACCAGTTAGATTCCAGTCAGGTTACATGCCTGGGTTGTGGCCCAGTCCCTAGTTGGTGAGTGTATGAGAGGCAGCCGATCCATGTATTTCTTACATATTGATGTTTCTCTACATCTCTTTCTCCCTCCCTTGCTCTCTCTAAAAATAAATAAATAATTTTTTTTTTTTTTTTAAAGACTCGGAGTCCTGGCTGGTGTGGCTCAGTGGACTGAGCGTTGGCCTGTGAACCAAAGGGACACTGGTTTGATTCCCAGTCAGGGCACATGCCTGGGTTGTGGGCCACATCCCCAGTAGGGGGCGTGTGAGAGGCAACCACATATTGATGTTTCTCTCCTCTTTCTCCCTTCCCCTCTCTAAAAATAAATAAAATCTTAAAAAAAAAAAAAAAAAGACTCTAAGACAGTTATGGTCAAACTAGCACTCCTGAAGGTAAAGCTTCTCCCCATGAAAACAGGCACTGGTTTCCGTACCCAACAGGAGGTGACTGTACTCTGTCTGGCTAGAGGTTCAGCAGGGGAGCCTCTGTCTCCAGAAGGGACTGATCAGAACTGGGAATTGGGAGAAGGGAGCTGACCTGTTTGAAGAACCTCCCCTTTTTGGCATAAGCCTCCATAATCCAGCATAATCTTTAGGATAAGGGTTGAGGTCTTGACCACAGAATCCTGAATGATATTATAGCTACACAATAGATCAAATGGATTTTATGTGCTGGTTTGGTGCTTGAGAACTACTCATAATATTGCTTTTGATGGGTAAATTCATTCTGGTTCCAAATAACCAATTGACAAAGAACTCTTAGAATATAATCCAGCTATGGAAATTGAGTCTATATAGTATACATTATAATCCAAGATATTAATCAGAACTGATAAAGTGGGTATGTAATATAAAGTATATTTATTTTAAAATCCACATTTGGTCCTTTCTCACTCCCCAGTCATCCTGGCGACTGCTCTTGGTGGGCGGCCTTCCCACACCTAAGGCAGGAAGATGGTGGCCACAAGGAAGAGATAAAGGTCGCTGGAGTCAATCAACTCCAGGCTCCGACTTGCTATGAAAAATGGAAAGTACATGCTGGGGTACAAGCAGACTCTGAAAATATCAGAAAAGTCAAAGCGAAACTGGTCATCCTGGCCAACAACTGTCCAGCCTTGAGGAGATCTGACATAGAGTACTATGCCATGTTGGCCGAGACTCGGGTCCATCACCGTACTGGCAATGATACTGAACTGGGCACGGCATGTGGAAAATACTACAGAGTGTGCACACTGGCTATCATTGATCCAGGTGATTCTGATATCATTAGAAGCATGCCAGAACAGGCTGGTGCAAAGAAAATCAAACATAATTTTTCTTTAATAAAACTGGCCAGAGTTTGGTTTATAAATAAATAAATAAATAAATCCATATTTGGCCTAACAACATCAACATGTCATGTACTAAATTTTCTAACATGCAATAAAATGGGAGGAGGGTGCTGGATTAAAATTTACTTGAAAATATTTGGCAAACTGACTAAAACTTTAAATTCTTTAGTCTTGCTTTCCATTGATATCTTACGAATATTTTGAAAGCAAACCACACACCAATGACAAAGGATGAAATCCCCTGGCCTCACTGTGAACGGCCTTCTGTCCTGCGGGTGAGATGGAGGACATGCAGACCTTCACTGAGCTGCAACACTACAGGGGGACTCAGAGCCCAGTGACCGAAAGAAAAGTGATGGAAGACCCCAATCGAAGTTGTCTAGCAAGCTTGCTGGTAGGGTCCACTTCTAGAGGATTATCCAAAGAAAATAATCGAGGATTTATGCAAACATTTAGCAAAATAAGTACAAATTCTATGGAGATAATTTATTTTCCAAAAATGGGAGATCGGTTAAATTAATTACATTATATCCGTAAAATGAAATACTATGCAACTATTATGAATGAGGTTGAAGAAGCATATTGATAATATTCTATACCCTGATGAAAAGGAAGGTTACAAAATTATGTTGCTAGAGACTAACTTCATAGCTAACATAAAGCAGCCACTCAATACATATTGAGTAGCAAAACAATATTATACATATACCTCTTTTTGTTGAAAAACTAGGTAAATACGCTTTTTAGAGAGAGTTATATATAATAAAGTACAGACATTGCCAGACATTACAGACATTAGCTCTGAGTGACAGGATCATATGTCACTTTTATTCTTTTTTATTTATCTCTGGTCACTTTTTTACAATGAGCATATGTTACTATTGTTAAGGTAAAAATAAAAATATAAAAACTTTGGACTTGTGATATATAAATCTTCACAGTCTGATGATTTGAGTAGATAATATTCCTTCAGGGGATTTTAGTTCTAAAGGCCTGTAAATGGATGCCTTCCCAGTCTGAAACTTTGTTCGTCACTTGTTTTAAGCAAGTACAGTTGTTACATGTGATTTATATGTGATAAAGCTGTTTTTAAAACTTTCAGAATTTTTAGAGTGATGAATTCTTAAAAATTTTTTTTTAATTTATTGATTTGAGAAAGAGAGCACGAGAGAAACATCGGTTTGTTCTTCCACTTATTTATGCATTTATTGGTTGCTTCTTGTATGTGCCCTGACCAGGAATAGAACGCACAACCTTGGTGTATGGGGACAATGCTCTAACCAACTGAATTACCTTGCCAGGGCACCAGGTGATAAATTATTTATGGTACTATAATGGAACGACAAATCACTGTTTTCTCTCTCTCTCTCCCTCCGTCCCCTCCCTTCTTCTCTCTTTCTAAAATCAATTAAAAATAAAATAAATAAATAAATTACTGAGAGCTATGTATTGTCATTTTATTATTCATATTATTTATCATTTCTTCTTCTTAAAGAATACCCTTTTAAAATTTTTATCCTCACCCAAGGATATGTTTATCGATTATGGAGAAAGAGGAAAGAAGAGAGGGAGAGAGAGAGAGACAAAGAAATATTGGTCGATTGCCTCTAGTATGTGCTCTGATCAGATATTGAACCCACCACACAAGTATGTGCCCTGACTGGGAATCAAACTCACAGACTTTTGGTGTATGGGATAATGATCCAATCAATTGAGCCAGCTGGCCAGGGCAAGGAATCGTCTTTAATATTTCTTGTAATACTCATTTCGTGCTGATGAACCCCTTTAGCTTTTTTCTTATCTGGGAAGCTCTTTAACTGTTCTTCAGTTCTCAATGATGGCTTTGCTGTGTAGAGTAATCTTGGTTATAAGTCCTTGTTTTTCATCAGTTTGAATCTTTCTTGCCAATCCTTTTTGTCCTGCAAAGTTTCTGTTGAGAAATCAGCTGACAGTTTTTGGGAGCTCCCTCTTAAGTAACTAACTGTTTTTCTCTTCCTGCTTTTAAGATTCTCTCATCTTTAATGCTTGGCATTTTAATTATGATGAGTCTTGGTGTGGGCCTCTTTGGGTTAATCTTCTTTAGAACTCTTTGTGCTTCTTGGATTTGAATGTCCATTTTCTTTACTAGGTGAGGGAAGATTTTCTGTCATTATTTTTTCAAATAGGATTTCAATTTCTTGCTCTCTCTCTTCTCCTTTGGCACCCCCATGATGTGAATATTGGTATACTTGAAGTTGTCCCAGAGGCTCCTTATACCATCCTCATTTTTGGGGGTTGTTTTCTTTTTGTTTTTTGGGGGGGTTTTTTCTGCTCTGATTGGGTGTTTTCTGCTTCCCTATCTTCCAATTCACTGATTTGATTCCCTACTTCATTTACTCTAGTGTTGATTCTATGTAATATATTCTTCATTTTAGTGGTTGTATTTTTCATGTATGACTGGTTCTTTCGTATGTTTTCTAGCTTCATTTTTATGTTTCTTATCTCTTTTTTGAACTTCTAAGTTCACCTACTTTTCCCCTAAGTTCAATGAGCATCTTTATAACCAGTGTTTTGAACTCTGCACCTGATAGATTGCTTTGAACTCTGCACCTGATAGATTGCTTGTTTGAATTTTGTTTAGTTCTTTTTCTGGAGTTTTGTTCTGTTCTTTCATTTGGGCCATATTTCTTTGTCTCCTCATTTTGGCTACCTCCCTGTGTTTGTTTTTATGTATTAGGTAGAGCTGCTACATCTCTGTATTGGTAAAGGGGCCCTATGTAGTAGGTATCCTGTAGGGCTCAGTGGCACAGCATTCCTAGTCACCTCAGTTAAGTGCTCCAGGTGCACCCTCTCCCCTTCCCCCATGTGGGCTGTGTGTACCACCCTGTTGTAGTTAAGCCTGGATTGCTATTGGCATGTCAATGGGAGGGATTTATTCCCAGTCCAAGGAGATGTGAGGACTGGCCTCAACTACAGTTGACCACCAGGTGCACTGGTTCTGGGACCCCCGGGGAACTGCAGGCCAAGATTAGTCTTCATCTGTGCCCTTCCCAGGGCCACCAAGCATGAGGTACAGAGTGTTCTACAGTGGGCTGCTACTTTTGCTGAGCTTGGAGGTACCCGAAAGAGGACAAGCTGCAAACCAAGGTCAGCTGTTGCCAGAGCCAGTCCTGAAACCACTTAACAAGTAGTAGGAGCATGCTGAGGCTCAGTGCTGCTTGGCTTGGATTTATGAACCTTTGAGAGGATTTAGGAAAGTATAAAGCATGAGGCAAGACAGCCTATTTGTATGGAAAAGCCACAAAAAATAGCTTGTATGGTTCTGTAAGTTGAGTGAGGGAGGGTCTCAGGGAATCACCAGGGCAGGTGGAAGAGTGTTAGCCAGGTTGATGGAGACTCAGATATGTGCCCCCACCCCGTGCCTACCAGCTGCTTCCTCTGTGGCTGGGAGGGCTCAGCAAAGGAACAATGTCCTCTGTTAGCACTTCTGCCTGGAAGAAAGCAGCCCCTCCAACTTTCACCCCAGAAACAGACCATTCAGTTTCTTCTGTATGTCCCTAATGAAACTTTGAGCTCTGTCCCAGCACTGGAGCTCTGAGCAAGTGAATTTGAGTAAGTCCATGTGACAGCCCCTTAACAGGAACATCTGGGACTCCAGAAGGCCTTCGTTTCACTCAGCCAATATCCCTGCTGGTTTTTACAGCCAGGAGTTATGAGAACTTGTCCTTCCAACACTGGAACCCTGGGCTAAGGGGCCTGATATAAGGATGGGACACCTTACTCCTCAGGGGGGACCTCAGCAGCCAAGATATCCCTCCTGATTTTTTACTGCCACGTATGGGTATGGGGCCTCTGTATCTCTGTTCCTCCTACCAGTTTCAATGTGGCTTCTTCTTTATACCTTAGTTATACCACTTCTGTTCAGCTAGATTTCTGGTGACTCTGAATGATGGTTGTCCTGTAGCTTAGTTATAATTTGATGTGGTGATGGGAGGATGCCAGTACTGCATTTACCTACACTGACATCTTGACCAGAAGTCTGTCAAGTTTTTTTGATTCTAGTTTTTTGATTCTGCTTAAAATAATGTGTTGACATTGAACATATTTTTTTATAGTTGTATCTGTCAATCATTTTAACCTTTACGTAGGAGAAAATATCTCGACCTGCTCCAGACCTCTAGACTCCTTAGGAGAATCATGTGGTGTCAGGCCCCTGTGTTTTTGTGGGATTTATCTACCCTTCTGGGATGCAGGTGTCTTACTAAGGCATCTGAGTCATATGCTATTTCCTGCTCACCAGATCCTATCACTTGTGAATCTACGAATCACTGTAAGAGTGATTCGAGTCAGGCCTCTATTCACCAAACCTAGAGGTTTTATTTTTGTTTTCTTTGTTTGTTATTATTACATAGATCAGGCAAGGACATGCATGGGTTGCCCTATAATTTGACCAAAGGGAACTCACAATTACCAGCCATTGCTGGGTGTTATAGGTCAGGCTATCCTGCACAAGACCCAGACCCTGTTGCCTATTTTTGTCATGACACCCACTTTGTGTCTGTTAATTAATGGCTTCTACCTAGCCTCTGCCACCCCTGGATCATATTTTTTCTCCCTTTTATGCTGATAGAAATCAGCATGCTCGTTTCAATTAGGTTTTTTTCTGACGGTGACTGTAGCAATATTCAAAGATGCTGATGCTCTCTTTTCCAATATTTCTCAAGGTCTTGGTGTTTTCTCAAGACACTTGGTGAACAGTGTCTTCTAGCTGTTCAAGGATCATAGCTAGGAGATGAGTGAGCAGTTTAACGTTAAAGATCTACTCCAAGATTCCTATCTCCCTAAATCTTTGATTATTTCCTTCACATTATACTAAGGAATTTCTAGCATCTCAACTTCAATTAGCATGAGTAAGCTAGGACAGACCACAAAGGTGGGTCTGTCTTTGTACATTGGTGAGAATGACAATTCAGATGTGCCTAAGACTTCTTTCACCTGGTTGTACAATTGCTTCAAAATACACACAGGTGATTAAGAATACGCGTGGTGTGGGTAGACAAACACTGCAGTATCTTCACTGTTAATCACAGAGGTGTATTCTAAATTTGTTGGTCTCGATGCCCGCACAGAGTAATGAACTCACAGGTCAGTAGCATTTAGAAACATGGTTGGCTGTCTTTCATATCACTTTAGGCTGAAAGAAGGATAACTCATGTCAAAAATCAGGGGTCCACATATTTCCAGAAAAGAAATTTCTAAGTCACCTGCAGATAATTTGGTTCCCGCTGCTTTCTGTATCATCAGGCCTACTTGAAGCTTTGTTATAGCTGGTCTGGGCAGTAGTTTGTTAGAGTGGGTCTCAGTGGACCAGATTTTAATGTAAAAATGGAGAATACAATTAGAATTACTCCCAGCCCTGGCTGGCGTGGCTCAGTGGATTGAGTGCCGACCTGCAAACCAAAGGGTCGCAGGTTTGATTCCTAGTCAGGGCACATGCCTGGGTCGCAGGCCAGGTCCCCAGTAGGCGGAACACGAGAGGCAACCACACATTAATGTTTCTCTCCCTCTCCTTCTCCCTTCCCTCCCCTGTTGAAAAATAAATAAATAAATAAAATCTTAAAAAAAAAAAAAAGGAAAAGAAGAATTACTCCCAACTGTTTGGACTAGCCCAGCAATTTCAGAATCTCTGGTAATTTAGCCCACATTGAAAACTTCCGTCTAACTTAGTATTTTCCTGTTTCCTACTTGATCTAGCACCATCAGAAGACCACTTAGCTCTTGCATGCTTTTCCCCCTAAAAGAAATGAGCAAATAATCTCCCCTCAGTTTTTTATAAGCAGCCACTCAGGGCATGCTGAGCTCTAATTCTAGTTACGGTATGGCAAACAATGGAGGGGAGGGGGCAAGTGCAGGACTGGCTTACTTTTATATGCAGGCTGAATTGTGTCAGGATCTTCCACTAAAGCCAAGACAGGTTCACGAGAAGCATAAGCTACCTCCTCTAGCAAGGGAGCCTCAGAGTATGTTGGAGATCCCAGGCATGAAATATTTCAATTCTTTGGGTAACATTTTTCACAGACAGAATTCATTTTTTAGAACTGTGCAACCTGTGAATTCAACTAATATCATTTGGCAATCAATAAGATCCAACTTGGAGTTTGGTTTTACCTACCTTAGCCCGATAGCTGCAAGAGGTACGTTTTCCTTTAAGTACCAGCATAGAAAGTCCTTTGTTTTTAGCTGGCCCTTAGTCAACAATTTAGGACTCAGAGCTGGACTTTCTTTTCTTTAAGCCGTCCGGCAGTAACTACCCACTCCTGCAGTTCTTCAGTCCCTCGTGGCTTTCATTTTGTTCTGTGTCAGTCGCCACTTGTTTCCGCAAAGTCTTGCCTTTAATGAGCACTTCAGATGTGTTTCTGGTTCAGAGTTTTACAGTTGTGTGGCATGGGCTCCCAGAGTTTTGTCCTTTAATGCTAAATGGGTTTGTACTGCTGTTACTACAGAGTCCAAATGACGAATCCCAGGTTCTGATTATTTCTTGAGAGGCTGCTGCGTGCAGTTGCTCCTGTGGTTGGCTTCCATATGAATCAAGGTTCTTGTTATAGGTAACAGAAACTAACTCAAGCTATTGTAGGCAGAAAACAGACAAATATAAATATATATGCACATACACGTATGTATACCTATATGTATATGTGTGTGTGTATGTGCGCATGTGTTTGGAGAGAGAGACAGAGAGAGAGAGAATCAGAGACTCTGCAGAGTCACAGATGAGCTGAGACCCTTGCCCAAACTCATGCTACAGAGCGAGTCTGTTGGGTACACGCATTGCCATTTGCACCACTAATGTCAGTCTTGGATGATAACATTAAATGTCCATCCCTGCTACCTCTGGGAAGTAGCTTCAGGAGCCAGTACTGTGGCCATCCTTGCCAGAATAGACTCAGTATGGTCTCTACTTTTTTTGTATCACTTGCTTCCAATTCAAAGTCCTGCAGAGGGGGGCATACAGTGGAGAGGACCGTGGTCACATGCCTCCACGCTATGCAGAGTCGACTGAGAAAAGGAAACATCCAACATTTTCAGCTTCTGTAATGGAGGTGCAGTTGCCACAAATATAGCAAGTGGTATTTGGAAGCTGGGAAGCAAAAGGAATAACAAATGTTAGTAAAGCTTGTAAGATCAATTGACATTTGCAAAAAGAAAAAAGAAAAGAAATTTCTCTTTCAAACTCCTTAACATTAAAAAAGGGCATTCACCGGGCTGGTGTGGCTCAGTGGATTGAGTGTCGGCCTGCAAACCAAAGGGTCGCCAGTTTGATTCCCAGTCAGGGCATATACCTGGGTTGCGGTCCAGGGACCCCAGTAGGGGGCACATGAGAGGCAACCAAACATTGATGTTTCTCTCCCTCTCTTTCTCCTTCCCTTCCCCTCTATCTAAAAATAAAATCTTAACAAAAAATTTAAAAGGGCATTCAAGGTCTCCATTTGGTGCACTGGTCTAGAAGGCATGTTTGTTCATCTTTCTTGTACTGAGTAGTACAATAAAGTACAAGAGGATTTTAAAAATCACATTATTATATTTTGTCTTATCTTTGTACTTCACTGATATAGTCAACCTATTTTGTTTTTAAATATTAGTTTTTAATTCCAGATTAATTCCATTTTTTATTTCTTATATGTTTGAAAAATATCCAGGCATAAAATAGTATAATAGAAACAGACTCCCTAAAGAAAGTTTTATTCCTGATATTTGTTGGTACAATATCCTAAGCCTTCCTGAGTTTGTTTTGCTTTGTTGTAAGGAGAACTGATGATGGTCCCATCTCTACACAGGAAATTGGATTCAGTGAGTGGCAGCCACAGCCCCACAACGAGTCCTTAAGTGGCAGTCCATTTCGAACACTGAGCCTCTAGACATCACACTAATCCTGGCAATATGAGAGAGAGCCAGATCAAAGCCCACTTGGAGAAAGAAAGAAAATAATCCCAAACTGCTCCTTTGATGTCACATTAGGGCATTAATATACATCACATCTGCTTAATTTAAAACTTCTGCCCAGTGCTGGTATGACTTAATTGCACACCTTTGAGACCCAGCATTAAGTTACTGTGTACTCGGATGGGAAACATGATTTGTGTCGTAGTTAATGACAAGGTTTAGAGCCAAGTCCATAGTCATGTGTTCTCATACTCTCCACTGGCCTGACCGCATGTTCCTTATAAATAACGTCTTCACCACGTGAGGGGACCATAAATCTGTCTAAAGATGGGTCTCTTCACCCTGCTCTGCTCTCTTCCTGGACTCTGCCTTTTGATTCCCTAGAGGATAATGAGAAGTCTGTTAAGTAAGTGTCTTTCTTTTCTCTCTCAGTGGGCTGCTGTTTCTTCCTGTTACTCTGTCTTATGTTGGGGGCAGTCGGGGCAGTTGTTAAGGTTTTAACTGTATCTTTGAACTCTGTCTGTCACTCAGACTATCATCTCTTCATATGACAAATAATTTTAGAGCATGGTCCTATTTTTGGATTATAGAAAGTTTCTCTTGGAGATTTTGTCAAGCTTCGTGCAAAAACTAAAGGAGTTGAAATAATTGAAAAAAAAAAAAGAAAACACGGAGCTTACAAAGTTAAACAAAATAGATCATGAACTATATTTACCTCCAGCCAACTTGAAAACCGCAGCAGTGGCGCATCAGATTCTAGCACAAAACCACTCATGCTGTCACATTTTGACTCTACAGGAAAGCAGGAGAGGCAGGTAGCTGGGCATTCATAGGAGGAAAGTGGAAGGAGTAAGCACAGGTGCTACTGAGGGAGCAATTATGGGAACAGAGCTGAGTCAGAGGCAAAGCTGCCCAGTGGGAGAAACCGGGGGGATGTGTGGGAACTGGTGCTCTCAGGAAAGGGACACCCAAAGGCAGATAACCAGGATGGTCCAAAACTGCGAGCCTCACGCATAATACTTAGGTATTTATAGACAATTTTTTGTAAAGAGAATTCATGACAGTTTGGTCCTTTCTTTTAGTCCTCATGTACAGCCTAAGAAAGGAGGCACCCTTTAAAAGGTAGTATAACAATCTCCTTTAGTTGTTAGCATGTGTAGGAGACAGGAAAAAAAAAAAGGGAGGGAGAGAGAGAGAGAGAAGGTGAGAGAGAGGGAGAAGAACGAAAATGATAAAGACCAAAACACAGTCAAGGTCAGGGTTAGCTAGCTTTCCTCACAGTCATTTAGCGAGCTCTGACTGAGACCAACATACTAGGCAGAGCATCTCAAAGTTCTCCCAAACAAACTTAAGGAGAAGGAAAATGGGTACATATCCTCAGGCAAATGGAGAGCTGATGCTGGCACTGCAAATAAATTTTTAAAAACATTTCCTATTTTATTCAAAGAAATTTGTACAAATGTTGCGTTCTCTTCATAATGTGTGTTTTTTTTTTTAATAGAAAATATTTTAGGCTAATGACCATTCAGCAAAACCAGTGCTCCCAGAAATTATGTCTCACTTAGTCTATGGTTTTGTAAAGCCCATGGCCCATTGCCATGGGAACCTCTAAGGGGGCTGCACTATCTGCTGGAGAAACAGATGAAGAGCAATTAGTTCAATTCCAAATATTGTATCTGAAAATATTGTGACTTTCAGTTAAGTGTATTCAACCATTTAGCCAAATATTTTACTAACCTGTAGAAACCCAGAGAATATAATTTTAAACTTTGGCCTGCTCTGTTCTCAGTTGAACAAGCGGAGCTTTGCATGACTCCTTACTGGCAAGGGATGCTTAGTTCAATCAGAGGCATTGCTCACTCTAAAAATTTGATCCAAATCTGGAATTAGTGTTAAATGACACCATGTGTTTCCTCTGGTTAAGTAAGGTCAATAAATCGTGTTTCTTTTTGTTTCGGAAAACTGAGATATTTTAGTCTGCTCATGTTGAAAAAAACACTAATTGTGCATTTAAGACATTTGGAGGACAGTGGGAACCCCGAGGCTGCACTCGGCACGCCTGCTCAATTGCCTTTGGTATTTTAGGGTATTTGACGTGCTACGATAAAGAAACAAGTCTGCTTTTCTTATGGCCTAACTTTTGTCAAGAGATGTTTTGAGAAATGACAGACAGCACTGTTAAATAAACATAAAACCTCCCAAGAAAAGGCAGCACTTATTTGAATAATTTAAATTAAAATTTAAAAGGCATCTGTAACTGAACAAATCTCAGAGATGAGGTTAGGCATTAATTCCTTCCTTTGAAAAATGAAAAATCATACTCAAGCCTCTATGATCATGAAAACTATACTACCCAATATCAATTCTGCAGGGAAATATGTGGAGAAGGGGAAGTTTATAAAGATAAAAGTCTCTTAATTGAATATAACTTAATTCCAGAATATCCGGAGTAATATATATCTACGTATGTGTGCGTTAGAGGAGGGAGGAAAAGACGGTAGATGTAAAATTGCAGTAATTTGTAGCCATTTGCCTGAAAATCTAGCTGAGTGACTTCAATGTATAAAAGATCAAATTATGAAAGTGTTACCTGCTGGTTTCCAGTGCTTCATGCTTTATCTCCATTGATTGTCCCTTCAAACCTGCTTCCCGCAGTCCTCCATAGGACCAGAAGACACTTGGGAAGCCATCCTTCCTGACTGCTAAAGGAGCTCACTCATTCCACAGCCCTGAGTGCCAGGGACCGCGCTGACTCAGCGACGAGAGAATGTCTCTGACCTAGGGAGTCCATAGTCCAGCGGAGGAGATGAATCAATAAATAGATGTATATAAAAGGTGAGTTCTCTGTCCAAGATAGAAATGAACAGGGTATTTTGGGGCACAGAGAAGGACACCAAACCTAATAGTAGGTGCCCAAGAATGCAAACTCATAGCAGATTTGGAACCAAGGCCTTGGGTTCCAAAATGCCCTGGCGAATGTCCTGGCAAGATCTCGAGTTGCCATCAGAAAAGAGCGTGTGTGGCTTTGGCCACTGTTGCACGGTGGGCTGGCTCCACGCAGAGTGGACTCTACCTGACGTGGACAAGGTCAGTTTCAACTGAAGGGAAGGAGCAAAGAGGGGTAGAGCATGGAGGGCAGCTTCCAGTTCAGGGAGAGGAAAACATTCTCCAAGGAAGCACCAGATTCCTGAACCGTGGCCAGCCCTTGTGGAAAAGATGTATTTCAGGCTGCAATTCAAGTAAACTTCTGAGGAGCTTCAAACGCTCGGACTTGGCAATTCAATTCAAAAGGCTCTTCCAAGCTCTTCCTATTCAACTGCAACTTCTAAGGCAAAGTCGTTGTTTATAGCCTGGTGGAGTTGGAATAGTGTAGGAAAAAACAACTTCTCGTGACGGTTGGGGCTTATAACCACCCTCAGACTTAAGCTGCAGACAAGTGTGAGGCGCTTCCAGCTCCACGTTCTGGCTTCCCCGGCCTATCTATGCCCTCGTGTTTGCCTGAGGAGAAACAGTGGTCGTCAGATTTGTGAGTGACTGCTTTTGGGTGAACACCTCTCCCACATTCTCATGTGCCACACTCCTTAGACCACCTGAAACTGAAGGATCCCTGATAACCACCACATTTCTCCTGGAGCAAGCCCCGTGGTCTTGCTGCCCCTAACGCAAGGGTGGGGAAGAGGTGTGGGAGTCCCACATCCCCACCACCCACCGGCTGGGCAGGGCGCCTGGTGGTGGTGGGTGGGGTACCTGGTGGTGGTGGGTGGGGCCTGCTGGCACCTAGGGAGGAATCCTGCTTCAGGGTCCACGGGGCTCCAGTGTCCCCAGTTAGCCTGGCAGGCGGCCACCGCCCCACTTTAGAAGAGAACACTGGACCCAGTATGGACAACTGTACTCCTCCCCAGTGTGCTAACGTGACTGAACTCTAGAGACTTAATTTCCTCATCGAAAAATGGAGTTAATGGTCCTTACATTTCAGAGATGTTTGAAGATTAATATAAAGGTGTATTTAAATTACCTATGTGCCTAGTACTGGTAGTTTGCTCATCGGTTGGCTTCTTTACAAATTCCAAATTTCCAGTTTGATTCAACTCATAACTACTAAGGGTCTACAGTTTAAACACACTGGGGTTTTAATTTAAAATAACCCTCAAGAAGCTTATTGTCCAGTGGAGAAGAAGACGCATAAGTAAAAACAGGCAGTGGGAGTGCTTTGATGGCAGAATTGCCGGGTCTCCTCCGAAGCACTAGAGAGAGACCCTTCACTGGTTCCAAAATGTCAGGGGTGCCTTGTAACAGGAAAAAAAATCAGGTGATGGCCAGGCGGAGGGGGCTGTGGAGGTGTTGCTGGTGGAAGTGGAGTTCTCTCAGTGTCACGAGGAAAGCATTTTAGAAGACCAACAAAAGAAGATGAGGTCTGGTGATAAGATTTATTTGTGGCTCCAGGTGCAAAATCAAAGGAGTCCCTGGGTTCCCAATGTCCCATCTCCGTCTGTCCCGCCATGGCAAAAGTCCAGCCTTGCCTTCACCAGGCTCAGGAATAAGGCCAGTGTCCAGACATTCTGTGCCATGCCAATGCTAATCCAGCCCAACCTTTCTCACCAATCTGGCTAGTTTAGCTTTTTTCCTGGCTATACCTTGGCCGGGGACTGTGTTCAGAGTCAGCAGGCGGCTGCTAGTCCCACATGGCTGCTCTGGAGAGAGGGTGTGCGAACAAATTGGGCCAGCGTGTGTTACTGGGGGCGGAGCGGAGAGAGAGAGCGAGAGAGCGAGCTCTTCTTATCTTGGATGATATTATCTTGGGCTTGGAAAGGACTGGGTGCTTTTTCAAAATAACCGATCAACTTCCCAAGGTTTCATGAGCTTCTGATGGGTCCACCCACTAACCTGTTTTCTTATTTTTTATTATTATATTTTATTGATTATGCTATTACAATTGTCTCAGTTTTTCCCCTTTTGTCCTCCTCCTTCCAGCACCCACTATGCCCTCAGGCAATCTCCACACCATTGTTCACGTCCATGGGTCATGTGTATAAGTGCTTTGGCTACTCCATTTCCTGTACTGTACTTGACAATCCCAAGGCTATTCTGTAACTATCTATTTGTACTTCCTAATCCCCTCATCTCTTCACCCACTCTGCTACACCCCCTCCCATCTGGCAAGCATCAAAATGCTCTCTGTATCCATGACTATGTTTCTGTTCTTCTTGGTTGTTTAGTTTTTTAGATTCAGTTGTTGACAGGTATGTATTTATTGCCATTTTATTGTTCATAGTTTTGACCTTTTCTTAACTAAATCCCTTCAACATTTCATAGAATAATGGTTTGGTGATAATAAACTCCTTTAGTTTTTTCTTGTCTGCAAAGCTCTTTACCTGCCCTTTGATTTTAAATGATATCTTTGCTGGGTAGAGTAATGTTCGCTGTAGGTTCCTGCTTTCCACGACTTTGAATATTTCTAGCCAATGCCTTCTAGCCTGCAAAGTTTCTTTTGAGAAATCAACTCACAGTCTTATTGAAACTCCTGTGTAGGTAATTATTTGCTTTTCTCCTGCTGCTTTTAAGATTCTTTCTTTATCTTTAACCTTTGGCATTTTAATTATGTTGCATCTTGGAGTGGGCCTCTTTACATCTACCTTGTTTGGGACTCTCTGTGCTTCCTGGACTTGCATGCCTATTTCCTTCACCAAATTAAGGAAGTTTTCTTTCATTATTTTTTCAAATAGATTTCCAGTTCCTTGCTCTTTCTCTTCTTCTTCTGGCACCGCTGTGGTGCAAATGTTGGACCTCTTGAAGTTGTCCCAGAGGCTGTTTATACTGTCCTCATTTTTCTTGATTCTTTTTTCTTCTCATCATTTTGATTGTTTGTTGTTTGCTTCTTTATTTTCCAAATCATTGATTTGATACTCGGCTTCATCCATTCTACTGTTGTTTCTCTGTAAATTACTCTTTATTTCAATCAGTGTATCCTTCATTTCTGACTGGATCTTTTTTATGCTGTTGAGGTTCTCACTAAGTTCCTTGAGCATCCTTATAAACCGGTATTTTAAACTCAGCATCTGATAGATTACTTATCTCCATTTTGTTTAGTTCTTTTTCTAGAGTTTTGATCTATTCTTTCATTTGGGCCATGTTTCTTTGTCTCCTCATTTTGACTGCCTTCCTGTGTTTGTTTCTATGTATTAGGTAGAGCTGCTATGACTCCATGTCTTGGTAGCGTGGCCTAATGTAGTAGGTGTCCTGTAGGGGTCTAGTGGCATAGTCTCCCTTATCACCCAAGATGGGTACTCAAAGTGTACCCTTTCTGTGGGCTGCGTACACCCCACTCTTATAGCTGAGCTTTGGTTGCTGTTGGCAGATCAGTGGGAGGGATTTACCCAGGCCAGTCAGCTGCAAGGACTGGCGATGACTATTGACCACCAACCTGAGCCCTCTGTGGGGAATCAATGCTACAGGGGCAGGGTTGTGTACGCTGACATGGTCTATCGTTGTCCACTGAGGGTACAGGCTCTGGGGTTTTCTGGGTGGTGAGGCCAAGGTCAGCCCCCACCTGTGTTCTGCCCAGGGCCACCCTCCCTGAGCTATAATGCAATATGAGGTGACTGTTATTTGTGCTGGGCTTGGAGATTCCCAGGCAAACCAAGCTGTCAATCTAGGCTGGCTGCTGCTAGTGCCAGGCCTGTGGCCATTTCGCAAGAGGTACAGGGGCTGAGGGCTCACAGAGGCCAGCTATTGCTTGTTTGATAAGATTTAGGAAGTTGTAAAGCATGAACCTAGACCAGCCATTAATACGGAAAAACTACTCTTAACAGCTGTAAATTGGATGGGATGGAGCCTCAGGGGTTACGCACGGTGGAGCAAACAGTGTTAGCCAGGTTGACCGGAGTATCAGATATGGCACCCTGCCTGCCGGCTTTGTGGTTCTAGCAGCCTTTCTGTCTGGAAGAAAGCTGTCCTCGGTTCTTGCCTTGATGCCAGCCACTGGAGTTCCTCCCTGTATGCCACTGGTGCCTTTCAAGCTGCTACTCTGGTGCTGGAGCTCAGAGGGAGTGAGTCTGAGTAAGTTCATGTATGTGTTCTTTAAAAGGAACTGCTTGAGACTCCAGAAGTTTCTCCCACCAGCTCAACCCCTGATGCTTTTTGTAGCCAGAAGTTTGGGGACTCATCTTCCTGGCACTGGTACACCGGTCTGGGGACCTGGTCTGGGGCTGCTACTCCTCATTCCCAAGAAAACCCTCCCAAATTTTTATCCACCACACAT
This sequence comes from Mormoops blainvillei, assembly GCA_004026545.1. Classification (NCBI taxonomy): domain Eukaryota; kingdom Metazoa; phylum Chordata; class Mammalia; order Chiroptera; family Mormoopidae; genus Mormoops; species Mormoops blainvillei. The sequence continues at coordinate 418,423 of PVJD01000295.1, forward strand.
GTATGTGGGAACAGCCCATTCTGCATCTCTGCCCCTCCTACCAGTCTGGATGGATGTGGTTTTTTTAATTCCATAGTTGTCAGACTTCAATTCAACTTGATTTCTGCCCATTCTGTGTGATGGTTGTTCTAGATTTTAGTTGTAATTTTGATGTGTTTGTGTGAGGAGGTGAGCCATGTTTACCTATGCTGCCATCTTGACCAGATGTCTCTCTGTTTTCTATATCTTCCTGGGTTGTGTCGGCTTTCTTTCTGATCCTTTTCCCAGGCGAGACTGAGAGACCTCTGTGGTTGCCATTTTGGCTCCTACCGTGCATGTGCTGACCTCCCACTTTATCGTTCTATCCCCTTTCCCCAGTGATCCACTGGGAACAGATCTGTTGTTCCTTGCAAAATGTGTGAAACTGTAGCTTCCTGATAAAGCAAGCAGGCTTATGCTTCCCCCTTTATTATGCTTAATAATGTCTGATTTCTTTTGCTTCCCTCCTTTGTTAATAGCTAACTGTCTACACTAACAGAGTGAGAAGAGGTTGCAGAGATCAGCTGTGGGGTGAGAGCAAACAGTGAAAGCTGGAAGGAGTCCATACTGCTTGGAAAGGTGAAGCTGGAGGGCCAGATCATGAAAGAACTCCCAAATTATAAAATTTTAGTGACTAGACTTTTATCTTGAAGCAAAGGGAAACCATCAAAGCATCTTAAGCAAGAGACTTACATGATCTGATTTGAATTTTAGAAAGGTTCCTCTGGGTAGGGTCACACACAGAAGGAAGGTGCTATTTAACTTCCAAATCCCTCACCATTAGCAGCTCCACTTGCGGGTCAAATGAGGAATTCTTCTAGAATCTAAAACTATTTGAGATTTTTCAAGTCAGGCCCAGCAATCCTGAATTCTCGGAAAAGACTAGAAGGATTTGTTAGTTCGTTCTCTACAAGTGAGGTTGAGTTGGGTTTTAATATCCCCTCTGTGAACCGGGCTTGGGTCCACGGCCAACACTGCTGCTTGGTTGGGAAAAAAATGAAAGCTTTTATACCTGCATTACTCAACTGCCTCTTCGTAAACTTGCTTTTTCACTCACCTGCACAGTGCCTCGCTGCTGGGATCAAGAAGCCAGAAGGTATGCTGGAAAAGCGTTATCAGACTTGCAGAAGGCCAGCCCCTCCCTAAAGATGTCCTGGAGAAAGAGCCAAAAGGGGCGGGGCTGGGCAGGGCTGCGGCTTCAGGCTCAGGCTTGCAGGCTGGCTTGAGGATTAGAAGCCCGAAACAAGTTAGTGGGGTTTCTCCTCTCCCTTCGCTTCCTGTTAGGTGATGTGTGAGTTGCTATTTTTCTTATTTCAATGATTTGCCCATGAGCATTGCTTTTGAAAGAGTAGTTTGCAGGATTAACCAATAACCATGCTGTAGTCCCTGTTCAAATCTAGTGAACAGTGATTTAATTTCAGATTGCACAACACAGACTTCAGGTTCTCTCCACCTAGCTCTAGGCTCGCGTGGGAAGAATGACTGAGCCGGTGTGGGGGTGTGGGGACGAGGTATTTGCCCTCTAAGAGATTCTCCCGGTGGGGGAGTCCTGTTGTCTTATCAACAACATTTTTTTTTTTTTGGTACAGGTGATTATATGCAGATCTGAAATTTAGCTTTAAGCTGCTTCTAATTTGTTTCGTGATCTGGGATTACTTCTTCCACTCTCTGAGGCTTAGTTATAAAGTGAGAAAATTTGGCTAACTGCTGGAAGTTTCCTTCTGGCTCTAGGAGGGTTCAGTCATTACAGCAGGCAATAATATCACATCACTGCATTTAAAGGCAAGGCATGAAACTATAATCTAACAAACTCCTCAAGCACTCCTGTGGGTCAACATTTTAGCCTGTCAACCCATCTTTTTGTCTTTGCAAATTGATTTCTAAGTGAAACTGCAAACCTTGTCAAATATACCAGATTATATAAAGCTGAGGGAGGTAATGTGGAAGATGGCAAAACCTTTAACAAACAAGGATTTAGCTAGGTCAGAGTCCCTAAAAACTGAAGAAAAATTTAACAAGGATAGTGACAAGGAAAGTAATTCAAAAGAGAATTATTTAACTAGTGTCAAGGTAAGTAATGTCTAAACCTGTAAGAATTTTTATGAGTGTATTTGAGCCAAACTGAGAACAACTGCTGGGAAGCAAAATCTCAACGGATTGAGAAAACGCTCCATGAATGGTAGCTTCGCACCTTATTTTATACATTATAATCAATGTAGGGGGCAATGTAGGGGATTTCATGTTGGGGTACATTGGTGGTAGATTAGGAAGGTAAGAGAAAGCAAGGGAGGAAATCTTGGGGACTGGATAAAAAATAAAACAAATAGACACACACTTCTTTTACACTGGCGGATATAGGATAGTTAACAGTTAACAATTAACATGATAACAATAAAAATAAGGAGTTCTGTGGTCTCTGCTCTTGTTCAAAATTGTGCCCTGAGGGTCTGGAATAAGAAAATTACCCGGACATTCCTATTTTATCATAGATGCAAAAAGACAATAGACAGGTTCAGTTAAGGTAAAGGGCAACCTTTGTCAATCAAGGAAGATAACAGGCCTAGGACATGACTACCCACCAGGACTTGCTTTCAGTTAGAAGTTTTAATTTCAGATCATTTTATGTGGTTACTCTAGGTCCCTGAATTTGTAAGACCTACCATGTAAGCTTTCCCTGAGCTGGTCAGGTTTAGAATGTGGCCCCTTTTTTGTCAACACTAGCAAAAGATTTAATAGCAACCTTTAGGAAAAATCAGTGAAACTCATTCAGGTTATTGTAAAAAAGATCCTTTCTATGATCATGCTGCAAAAGTCAGACATGATGGACATCAGAAAGTGACAGTAATAAAATAGTGAATTCTTGATTTTTGGAATTACAAGCTAAGATTTAGTTATTTTTATAATTTCATTATGATTTTCAAAATAAAATACAAACCTTTTCCCTATGAAATTTTGGTTATTAAAAGCCCATTTTACATGGCTGTGGGGGCTAAAAAACATACTACTTTTCCTCCCATCTTTTAAGTTCTAGCTTGGCTAACAATGAAATGAACAGAGACAGATGAACAGGAGAAAATCAGATTTTACTGTGAGCACATGGAGAATTCACATAAGCATGAAAATTACAAAGATAATGAGGCAAAATTTGGTATATATGTCATTTTGGGCAAAGGAGAAAAGAGGGGAATGGAGCTTAGATTTCAAAAGCGAGGATGGGTGCGTTACAGGTAATTGAGGAGGAGTGGAACACACAAGGTAAAGTTTTGCTGGGCAGCCAGAGAACAGTGGGGCCGGGGCTGGTCCTGCTCTCGGGTCCCTGCCGGGGCCCTTCCCGCCCGCCATACACGATTCAAACTGGGCTAAAGTGACGACCCTAAGCTTTCTTTCCTGAAGCAGGCCTTCTCACCTGAACCTTGAAGGAAGGAAAGAGCGGAGGGTCAAAGGTTCTTCCTGAGTCTTTTGTTTCTTAATAACCAGCTTAAAAATCAGTATTGCAAAAGGCAAAACTTTGGTCCCCTTTATGGCTATTTTTGGACACCAGTATCTCCTGTATTGATTAATTTAGCATCCTCTTTCAAAAAGGATTTAAGATGTCTAACACTGTGTTGAATATTATTAGTATATTGTAAATTCTGGCACCAAAAGGATTTATTTCCTCGTACTTCTCTCATGGTCCTCATTTTAAAAGTATATTTTGTCCACGATGATTGGCAAGATGGCGGAGGAGTGAATGGAAGTCACACGGACCTCCTCCAAGGACCAATCTGGAATTACAACTAAGTTGTGGAGAAATCACCCAGAAGAAACAACAGAACAATAGCGAGAGAGAAGCCTCAGACAGACAGAAGAATCAGTTCGGCACAGCCTGACTGGTAAGGGAGTGAGGCAGAGACTGGAGAAGTCTGGCTGGGCACCTGCAGGCGGCAGCGCCAGAGGGAGAGTTAAGCAGCCAGTTGGATCCTCCTGAGAAGATTGGGGTCTAAACCATACCCGGGGATCCCCATCCTACAGCACCAGAGCCCAAAAAGTACACAGGTAAGAGCCAGCTGCGAAAAGTGGGAGGGTTGCTCTCTGCCAGAGACAGGCAACTAGAGACACAAAGAGCCATTCAAAGGGCCAACACATACATTTTCATTTGTAACCACTTACCCTGGGTTCCAGCAAAGTGGGGGCAGAGTGCACTAGAGATCCCTGAGGAGAGACTGGGGACAGAGGCTTTGGGAAGAGAACTGAGAGAGTCGCCTCCGTGATGCCAGTGCTGAGTCATCCCTGCTGTGCCCCCAGGCATCAAGCTCACACAGACCACACCCCTCTGAGCAGCAGCCTGAGGGGAAACGATAGCCACGCAGAACCCAGGAGGGACTCTGCCCTGCCCTATGGTGCTTAAGGCTGACAGCTGAGTGCAGAGTGACTAGATTAACAACTGAGGGAGACAGCCACAGACAATACATCCCTGGAAGCCTCTAACAGGCTGCCTAAGGTCAGATGCCGTCAACCTCTGACATCACCAGAGGCAGATTCGGAAAGAAAAAACAGTGTTAAATTCTAGAGGCTACCAAGACGAAATCCACTGTGGTCTTCTCCATGATTTGCAATATTTTCTTTAGTACGTAGCTTTTTAACATTCATTTCTCCTCCATCAAGTTGGTGCATATTAAGTCATGAGATTTTATACTATAGTTTATTTCTCTCCTTTCTAATAATATTTTTAATCTCTTTACAGCCTTATTAATACTGGTTCATTTGCTTTTGGTAGTGGGATTGCAGGAGAGAGTTATGTTTGCAGATGTGCGTTTATTTTCTGGGCTTTGTGGTTTTGTTCTGGCAGCACCAGCACAACAACACACAAGACATGGTGGGCACAGTGATCCTCAGTCAACCAGCTGGAGGGAAGGACCCATCAAAGAAGGACCCAACAACAATCAAAGCCCAATTACTTTTAGAGACCCAGCATAAATGGCATAAAAGGGATCCCAAGAGCATCAAGTTCAGGAGATCAAGGAGACTGCACCACTGAATCTCACAGGTCTCCTACCATAGAAGTTCACACCACAGAGTCAGGGAGTCAAAAGAGATCAGTTGAAGAAGCAGAAGCAAAAAAGGAGTCTCACAAATAATGGGGAAAATGATATTGAGTTCAAAATAATGGTTATAAGGAAGCTCAATGAGTTCAGTGAGAATTACCAAAAACTACAGGGAAACTATGAGGAACTTACTACAAACTATATCAGCATAAAAAGGACATAGAAACTATCAACAAGAGCCAAAAGGGAATGGAGAATAAAATTTATGAATTGAAGAGCACAATGGGAAGAATCAAAAGCAGACTAGATGAAGCAGAGGATTGAATCAGAGAGCTGGAGGATGTGGTAGAAAAAAGCACCCAGAAAGAGCAAGAAAATGAAAAAAGGCTCAAAAAGAATAAAGAAGGTTAAGGGAAATGCAGAACAACATGAAATGTAATAATATAGGTATAATAGGGATAACAGAAAGAGAAGAAAAGGAGTAAGGGATAGAAAACCTGTTTGAAAACATAATGATGGAAAACTTCCCTAATCTGAGGAGAGAAAAAGATGCACAAGTCCAGGAAGCACAGAGGGCCCTAATCAAGAGGAACCCAAAGAGGCCCACTCCAAGACACATCATAATTAAAATGACAAATATGAAAGACAAAGAGAGAACCTTAAAGGCAGCAAGGGAGAAACAGGAAGTAACACATAAGAGACCTGATAAGGCTAGCAGCTGACTTCTCCACAGAAACACTACAAGCCAGAAGGGAATGGCAAAAAATATTCTGAGTAATGAAGAGCAAAGGCCTGCAACCAAGACTGCTCTACCCTGCAAGGCTCTCAATTAAAATGGAAGGTGAAACAAGGAGTTTCCCAGACAAAAGAAAGCTAAAAGAATATACCACCACCAAACCAGCATTGCAAGGTATGCTAAAGGGACCGCTTTAAGAAGATGAAGAAAAAGAGTGAGAGAGGGGAACACAGGTACAAGGGGAAAAAAATGAATAAATACCTATCAATAATAACCTTAAATGTAAATGAATTAAATGCTCCAATCAAAAGACATAGAGTAGCTGAATGGATAAGGAAACATGACCCACACATATGCTGCCTACAAGGAACACATCTCAGAATAAAAGACCTACACAGAGTGAAAGTAAAGGGTTGGAAAACAATATTCCAAGCAAATGGACAGGGGGAAAAAAAGCCAGGGTAGCAATACTTATATCAGACAAAATAGACTTCAAAACAAAGACCATAAAAAGAGACACAGAAGGACACTTCATAATACTCAAAGGAAGAATCCATCAAGAAGACATAAACATTGTAAACCTATATGTACCCGACATAGGAGCACTCAAATATGTAAGGAAAATCCTGGAGGACTTCAAAAAAGGTATAGATAGCAACACACTTGTAGTAGGGGCTTTTAATAGCCCACTGTCAACACAAAACTGAACATGGAACTGCCTTTTGTACCAGCAAATTCACTGCTGGGTTTATACCCTAAGAATCCCAAAACACCAATTCAAAAGAACCTATGTACCCCAATGTTCACAGCAACACAATTTACAATAGCCAAGTGTTAAAAGCAAGCTAAGTGCCCAACAGTAAATGAGTGGATCAAAAAACTATGGTACACTTACACAGTGGAATACTACGCAGCAGAAAGGAAGAAGGAGCTACTACCCTTCTCAACAGCATGGATGGAACCGGAGACCATTATGCTAAGTGAAATAAGCCAGGTGGTGAAAGACAAATACCATATGATCTCACCTATAAGTGGAACCTAATCAACAAAACAAACACACAAGCAAAATATAACCAGTAACATTTAAATAAAGCATGAACTGACAGCAACCAGAGAGGAGGGGGGAAGGGAATACATGGGAAAAGAAAGGGAAGGGTCATCAAGGAACATGCATAGAGGACCCATGGACAAAGCCAAAGAGGGGAAGGATGGAGGGTGGGAGGTGGGGGAGCGCTGGGCAGGGGAAACTGGTGGCGGGAAAATGGAGACAACTGTACTTGAACAACAATAAAAAAAAGAAATTTTAAAAAATATATATTTTTGCCTACTAATTGGCATTTTTTTAAGTGGTACCTTTTCCCACATTAAATAAAATAGTATATATATTATTTTATAAATTATATATTTGAATTATATAATAAATGTACATATATAATTGCTATCAATCATGCACATAATAGTTATATATAAATATATATAACAATTTCATATATTCATTATATATAAATATATATACATATATATCACTCAATTTTATATATTTACTTCTGCTTAGCACCACAAGTAGTGGCTGTTATCATCACTAAAGTCAGGTATCTCTCTGACCCCCAAATATCCTCAGCACATATTAAACCTGATGAGCTCAGTCGAGGCCTGTGTGGTGGCCTTACCAACTCAGAGACCAAAGTAGCCACATAGGATGGTCTAAATTAAAACTTTCTAACTAGAAGCAGGTCATGGCAGGTAGTCATGTCCTAGGCTAGACTCTTCCCTGAGAAAGGTCAGTCTTTACTTAACTGAGCCTGCCTATTGTCTTTTTGCATCTATCAATATTATAATATACCTTTGGAATGTCAAGGTCACTTCTCTTTTTTGGACCCTTCTGGTAAAACCAGGGCAGAGACCACAAATAGCCTTCTTGTTATTGTTATCGTGTTAATTATTGACTATGACTAAATGTTAACCATCCCATACTTACAAATGTAAAAGAAGTATGTGTCTATTGATTTTACTTTTTATCCAGTCCCAGAAACTTCCTCGCTTTGCTTTTTCCCCACTCCCAAACCTACCACCAATGAACTTCATGTAACTCCCGTGCCCTTTGATTCTAATGTATAAAATGAATGGTGAAACTGCTATTTTGCAGAGCATTTTTTCAATCTGTTGAGATTTTGCTTCCCAGTAGTTGTCCTCAGTTTGGTTCAAATAAACTCATGAAAGTTCTTACAGGTTTAGATATTTCTTACAATGACAACACCATGGGGTTGGGGAAAGGGCAGGACTTTTGGGATAGAGGAGCACCCAGGACTTGGTCAAAACACGGGACCCAAGCAACGGGGGTGGTGGTGGTGTAACATAAGAAACTCAGACCATAAGAGGTTTGGCAGCTGTGATTGGCCTACCAAGTAATAGCACTGAATCTTTCCAAGTCTAAAAGGAGAAGGGATAGAGGATGTTATTAATTTATGCCCAGTCTGCACTAGTGCTGGTTTGGGGACCTGTTCAGGTCTGAACATGAGTGAGGAGAATGGGGACCACGAGGAGGGGGTGGGCAAAGTATCGGGCTCGAGCAGCTGGGGAATATAAGACGAAGACTAACAGCAAATGTTTATTTTTGTCTTCCCTGGCATACTTGGGAGAAGTTGACTTTATGAATTTATGGCAAACAAAGTTTTCTCATTCATCCTTGTTTTCTATCTAGATTCTAGGTTTCTATCTAGCTCTTTTATCTATATCAGCTACTCAGGAGGCATCTTGCACAATAGTGATGAAATTAGCCTTATTAGTAGAGTCATATGAAGTGTAAAGTTCTTTCCGGCCCTACCGTTCTATTTGTAAGTGCACAAGTAAGGAGAAAATAATGAGTATAGCTTTAAAGTTTTAAAAAATAATTATAATTAGTAATATCAACACATATAAAAACTCTTATAAAATAGAAAAATAAAATCACCTAATAACCCAAACAACCTAAACCACAATCAGTGTTATTATTTTGGTGTATTTTCTTTTTCTTTTTTAAAAATTATGTGTATGCTTTTGCTTTCTTATACATTTTTGTATCTTTTTTATTTTACTTGCTGTTGTATCAAAAACATGTTTCATGTTGTGATACTATAACAGGGTGCACAGCGAGGGTCCCCTGAAAATAGGAGAAAATCCCCACAACCCTTGGTTGCGGGGAGGGGGTTGTAGATTTTACGACATTTGAATGACTTTGCATAACAATGACAAGCTGATAGCCCTGCCTTTTCCTGAAGGGAAGGGTCCTGCTGCCCAGAGTGAAAGGTGCGCGTGACTCTGAGAGCGTTCAGGGACCTGTGACACAGCCGAGGGAGCTTATATGGTGCCTGTGCAAGAGGCAGGGGGCAAGTGCCCACCCCAGAAATCGCTGGGAACTATTTTCCTGACTAAAGATGGCAGCCGAAAGAAGATAAAAGATATGGGAGAACTGGCAAAAATGGCACATCATAGAACAGCTCGGATATGAGGTCACACAGGAAGTTCCAGGCTGAGCATTTTAAATGAGGGCAGGCTGAAAGAGAAGAAGGAGCCACACAATTTGAAAGGGTGCAGACAGGAATTGGCTACGAGGTCTGGTAAGGAGAAAGCTGTGTGGTTTGGAGTGAGAACACGCCACCAGGTCTGGAGTAAGAAAGAGAAAGTAAGAAAGAGCTGGCAGAGCTGATGGAGCTGTGCGGGGATCTGCCTAATCAAGCACGGATTTGTGAGAGATCTTTGGAGCTGAACTGTGACCAGGAATGCTGAGTTACAGACTTCTGCTTCTCTGAAGGACATATGGAGCAGTCACTCTCTTGGGACGCGTGCCTCCCTGGACTCCGCCATGACCCAGTGTAACACAGCACATGTTTTCCTGAAGCACTACACGGAGGCTGAGGACAATGTACCCCGGATCCTGAAGGAGAGAGCTGCTACGAAAGGATGACAACTCTGAAACTCCCAACTAAACATTCCAGAAGGGATGGAGACCTGTTTGCACAACTTGCTTAAGAATAGTTAAGGATATGGGGAACTTCTGGGCATGGTTCTGACTTACAGCCTTTTGGGGAGCAAGAGAAGTGCTGGGTCTTGTTGGGGAGGAGGGCTCTGAGCAGGAGTGCTCTCAGCCCCCTGGAGGTTGGAACGCTGTTAATAAAAACCTGTTTCCTTCAACATGAATTTTTGGGTCATGTGTCAAGGTGCCATGTGGCTGAGCGCCGGTTTGCTTGGTTACACTACTATCTTGATAATCATTTTCAGAGGGTACACAGTAGTCTAGTGACTGCATGAATCATACCTTTCTTACCTTATTATTGGACATTTAGGTAACTTCGAACATTTTGTTTTTGTCTTTTTAAGATATTGTTTTTATGAACGTTTATTTATTTTTTTAATTTAAAAAAATTGATTTGAGAGAGAGGAAGAGAGAGAGAGAAATATCAATTTGTTTTCCCACTTATATATACATTCATTGGTTGATTCTTGTATTTGCCCTGACCCGGGATTGAACCTGCAGCCTTGGCATTTTGAGGAGGACACTCTACCAACTGAGCTACCCAGCCAGGGCTTATGTGCTTTTAAAGTTTGTTGTTTCTTCGGGGCTTAAAATGAGGGAGAAAAAAACTAATTTTATCAGTTCAGTTACTCAACTAATGCTAACTGTGTAAGACACCAAGTTAGATACCAAGAATAAAAGGTTTCCAAAAAAAGGCCTACTTGTCCTTTGGTCCTAACACAAGTAACTGCCAAGCTATTTTAAAGTTATTCCAACTAATCAATGACAATGTTAGTTACCACACTTCTGAAAATCACAAGTTGTTGATAGCCTCACACTTCTAAAGTCAGCCAATCAGCTATAGTCTCACTCCAGTAACCACCCTTTTCACAGCTAAAGATCAACCTATTTCTATATACATTTCCACTTCTAAAAGTCTGCCAATCCCTAAAGTTCACAGTTCACCAAAATCTATACATGATTAACTCTAAATAAAAAAAAAAAATTAATGGTAACTACGTGAAGTGATAGTTATGTTAATTACTTGATTGTGGTGACCATTTAATAATATATATGTATATCAAAAGTGTATACATGAAGCCCTGGCTGGTGTGGTTCAGTGGATCGAGTACCGGCCTGAGAACCAAAGGGTCGCCAGTTCGATTCCCAGTCAGGACCTATGCCTGGGCTGCGGGCCAGGCTCCCAACAGGGGGCATGTGAGAGGCAGCCACACATTGATGTATCTCTCCCTCTGTTTTTCCCTCCCTTCCCCTCTCTCTAAAAGTAAATAAATAAAATCTTTTTTTAAAAAAATGTATATATGAAAACATATTCTTTTTGTCAATCACAGCTCAATAAAGCAAAAATAAATTATTTTTAATTCTAGGTCTCTGCTTTGTTTAGAGACAGCATAGCTCTCCCTTGTCTCGCACGCCTGAAGTTCAGCTTTTTGTTTCACTTGCTTTTTGCTTTCAACACAACATCAAGGGTAAAAATAAAAATATTCCTTTTCTTCAAAGACATTATGACTTAGTTGGAGATAACTCACCTGCACACGAAAAACTGATATAACTGGGTACGTCACAGAGAAATAGTAACAAAGAGACACATCTTCCCGGGAAGCTGTGAGAAAGCTTTATAGAGGAGGCCTTGAAGGAGCTGTAACTAGTGTTGTTCGTGCCCAGGAAAAAAAATCACAGTGATGGTCGCAAACCAGATGTTGCTGATTTTGTATTGTATTAGTCTGCTCAGGCTGCCATAACAAAATGCCATAGAGTAGGTGGCTTTAACACCAGAAGTTAATTTGTGCACAGTTCTGAGAGGTGGAAGTCTGAGGTCAGGCTGCCAATATGGTCAGTTTCTGGAGACATCTCTCTTCCTGGCTTCAGATAGCTGCCTTTTCGTTGTGACCTCACGTGGTAGAGAGGGAAAGACAGAGCAATGACTCTCTGGTGTTTCTTCTAATAAGATACTAATTTATCAGATGAAGACCTCGTTCTTAGGAATCACTAGATCCACATCTGATCATGCTATATTCTTATTCCGCAGAGGATGAAACCTATAAACATCTGTAACTCTCACCTGATAGCCTTATTTCCTATATCACTGGACAAATAGAAGCAATCGAAAGAGAATTTTGACATTCTCCAATTCTGACTACACACATGGCTGCATCCGTGCCATAGGCTCTGCCTTTCCTTGTGTGCTTATGCACGAACTGCCCATGTTCCTACCTCGGGAGCATTTCCACTTGTACACTAGGTCCCTCAAGGACATCACTCTATCACTCTTCCCCCTTTTTCCTACATCATCAATTTCACCCTCTTTATAGGACCATTCTCACCACAAACAAACATAATACAACCAGTATTTCTGGTACTATAAAAAAACCTCTCTGTTGACCCTTGTCTTCCCTGGTTCCAGCCCCATTTCTCCTTAAAGAAAAGCTACTTACAGAGTTATCTATACTCACTGTCACTAATTCTGCTCTTTCTTGAATACAATCTAACCACGTTTTTGGCCTTAAAACTGCTTTTGTTAAGGTTACAACGGACCTGCACATTGCTAAATCTAGTAGATGGTTTTCGGTCCTCATCTTAGTTGATTAATAAGCAGTTTGACACAGTTAATCAAATTCAGCTCCTTGAAAACTTTCCCTACTTCATCTGCAGACACCACAAGGTTCCTGTCTTTCTCCTGCCTTGTTGGCTTCTCTTTCCCAATTCCCCTGCTTTCCTTATTATATCCCAAAGATTCAGCCTTCGGTCCTCTTGTTGGTAATATTCAGTCCCACCTACCAGTATATGTTTTCGTCTCCTAACTTCCTATCTCTAGTCCGGAATTCTCTCTTGAATTATAGACCTTTATATCTAGCTGCTTGCCAAAATCCCCATCCTTCCTCTTCTACGTCTCAGTAAATAACGATACCATACTTTCAGATGGTCAACCAAAAACATTGGAGCCGGTTTCTTCCTTTCACCTCAAGCCGTCACACTCCTCAAGTCTTTGCTCAAATGTCATCTCATGGAGTCCTTCCCAGACTACCTGTAGTATTTTAAACTGCCACCTTTAACCTGGTTTATTCTCCATAACACTCATGTCCAGTGGTTCTTGAAATAGTTGGTTATTCCCTTTCCCTAATGTGCAGCCACTTGAATCAACAGTCACTGGTCCCTTGGCTAGAGCAATCTTTACCATGCATATGTACTGTGGTATTTCAGGACCCTTCCTTTTGGGGACCTGACCTCTCTTTCAATCAGTGGGTTCCAAGTTGGAAAATTGGTTCAGGTCCAGAAACTTGGCAAAGAATTGTGGCTTTTTACTGGGCTGTCTTCAGCCTCCTGTTTATCCATCCTTGATTTCTTTTAGTTGTATAGGTTAAGTAGTACCCTTGTTGGTTACCCTTTTTTTTTTTTTTGCCTCTACGGAGGCTGTGTTTTATTAACCAGCTCCACAACTCTCTGTGGGTCAGGCTTCCCTGGCTGCCCCTCCAATCTTGCACTATGACAATAACTGCATCCCCCTGATTTTTAAGAGGTAAACCCTTCCACCTGGTCTCTGTCCTTGGGGGGCGGTCCTAACATTCCCATGGCCATTAGTGGTCCTTTTTCTATAATGACATCTCCCATCATCAGCCCTGGTCTAGAGAGAAGAACCACTTCTGACCTTCCCAGTGATGCTGGAGCCCTTATTGCCAATACATTCCTCATTGCTTTAGTAAGTGCTATATCTTTTGGCTCTTCCATGAAACATTGTGCTCTGATAGGTTTTTCAGCCTTACATGACATGTCCTCACCAGCATGCCCATTTCTCTGAGCCTTTTCATCTCTTCTTCCACTTTTTGGCACATCTACCTCATTGAGCATGGTCTTCACTTTTTCCATGTGTCTAAAAGCCATCCCACTAGCATATCTTCAGCAACTCCTGAGGTCTTTTCCAGGGTGTTTAATTCTATATTTTGGCCCAGGTTGATAAACTCTAAACTGTTTTTTACTTATCCTTATGCTCCACTCTCCTTAATTCAATCTCAAGCATAGTCTTCTGACTCCTACAAGCATGTGCTGACGAGGACCTGCAGCTGCTTCGGAATCATTTGTTTTCTTTTGTGTCAGCATGGTCCCACCTGTGTTAAATTGCGACTTAAACCTAGTTATTGCCCTTGCAGTCAGATGTTAGGTAGGTAGAGATCTTGGGGAGGTGGAAAGGAGAGAGTGTTGTCTTCAGTGGAGAGACCTCTGCGCTATCCTCAAGAAAGTAAGGCGTGCTGGCTCCGAATAGGGTGGGTGCACATCTTCTGCTGGCTCAGATTTGAGGAATCTGGAGATTTAAGATTTGGGGGTCATCAACCCAGATGAAGCCCACCACAGGTGAGGGAACTGTCCTTTCCCACCCAGGGCTTTTATCTTGTCGTAGCAGACCAGCCCCTTTTCGAGCGCAGTTCCTCTTATGATTAAGTCCTGGGTCTGGTCCTTGGCTTTCTCTTCTTTCCCACCACAGGCTTGAGAAACCTCTTATATGCTACAAAGGAGGCCCCCTGGTCTCCACATGAAACTTTTAGTCACTTTGGGCCTTTTCTTTTTCCAAAACATCACTCCTCCTTTACAAGCGATGCCCCTAAGTTACTGTTTCTCCGCATATTTCTCAATACCTGACATACCACACCTAGTGCTAGCACATGTCATTTGCCAAAATGCCATTCCATTTTATTACTTGTGTCCGTTTTAATAATTGCATGGCTGCCTGTGCTGGGGCTATCTGTACTCTGTCAACCGCCAGCGAGAGGGTCCTCTGTCCAATTGGGTGGTGGGTGATCCAGCTCCAAAACCCCATCCCAGGTTGTCAGGTACCTCTGGTGCCAACTGTTGCTTGTTGGGTTCCCCAGGAGGCAGACTCGGAGGTGGAGAGCAGTATGCAGTAGGTTTGTTAAAGTAGGCAGTTATTTAGGTATTAACAAAAGAGAGGGGAACGAACAGAACTAGACACATCTGATTAAGCGTGATTAACTTCTCAGTCACTCCGGGGAGGAACCGACATTGTTCCACCAGAACAAAACATCCTACCTAGTCGAGGAGGCAGGAAAGATAGCTTTACAGCCACCACCGAGGGTGGTAATGGGCATCATTCAGCCCGATCAATGAGCAAGGGAGAAAACGGGGAGGGGGCAGATTCCTTTCACTAAGTGCATGCTCAGTAGAAGCCAAAGGACAAGAGGAACTGTGAGGCATGTGCCGTAAGGGCCAAAACGGTGACCATCCAAGCGGGAGGAGACTAATGTGGGAAAGTCTGGGGAGGACATCAGATTTGGGAAGGGCACAAGCCCCAGAAAGTTCAGGAAAGTGATTGGACTCGGGGAGGGCGCCAGCACAAGCCCGGGAAGAGCCAGGAAAGAGACTGGGTGGTCTGAGAGAAGCCTGCTCTTTCTCAAACCCAAGGAAATATATGGAAGCTAGACAAGGAATGTCGTACCAGCCCTTCTTGGAACATGCCCATGCCCGCCCTTCTCTCTGGCTCCTACTTTTTGTCTTCTTTTCTCTGAAACTCTAAGGTCTCCATGAAATTTTCAACCAGGCGAACAGACAGCAATGGCAGAGCACTCTCCTTTTTTGTTTGTCACTTCCTTTCCTGAATCCGTGCAGCTGCTACCTTATAGCCTGCTTGTTGACTGTCCTGAATGTACTGTCACTTGTCATTTTTTGCTCTAATAAATCTTGCCGCTATTACTTGAAATGCCTCCTACACCAGGGTCCCCAAAATTCTTTTCCCACAACACCGCTGAAGAACCTATTTCCTCCTATAACAAGTTGACTGGTTGAGTGCTCTTGGGGTCGATTCCCATAGAAGTGAAGGGAAGGACAGGAAGAATGTTTGGGAAGAAGTTTTTTTGGTTTTTTTAAAAAGATTTTTATTTATTTTTAGAGAGAGGGGAAGAGAGGAAGAGGGAGAGAAACATTGATGTGCAAGAGACACATCAATCAGTTGCCTCTTGTACATGCCAGTGAGGGAGCAGGCCCACAAACCAGGCATGTGCTCCAACCAGGAACTGAACCTATGACCTTTCGGTTTGCAGGCTGGCACTCAATCCACTGAGCCACACCAGCCAGGGCTGCAGTGCAGTTTGAATGGAGGCCTCAGTGCAACCTATGGTCAGTCCTGAGGTTGGAATGACTTCTGAATTGTCCCATGTTGGGGTGAGAATGCTGGCTCCGTTCTTTTGTCAGCTATGCGATGTGGGCTCCTCCAGGAGTGAGGTGTGGCCCTCTGTGTTTAGGCAGCCCCTGGAGGGGCCTGGCCACTGAGGGCTTTCTGCCAACAGCACTCCCAGCAGCCAGGGAATAAGCCCTTTGTTCCCGAATGGAGAACTAGGTGGCACACTGTGGCATCTACACATATAGCATTTATGTTTGCATTCCCAAGGTTTTGTCCAGTGACTGGGGCACAATAAGTACTCAAAAAATATTTTCTAATTTCATAAACATTGCCTTGTGAGCTGGGTTCTGCTGTTCTGCGGCATTTGTCTCTCTTTGAATATGGCTTCTCTAAATGAATGCCCAGAGGCCCAGAAATCCAAAGACTGCCAACTCCGTCTCTTCAGGGTGATGAAGGCTCACTCCAGCAGTCAGTTACCAACCACAAACCACTTTTCCCACCCAGCCTCCGTTATAGGCAGCTTCTCCCCGCTAGACGCTGTTCACTGGCTGCCTGCTTCATGGGACCATCGTGATGTCTGTGTTCAAAGTCACCCAGTGCCCTGACTGAAAGCCCAGCGCCTGTGGGCCTGTTTTGACTTCCAAGGTTTCAGGGTCTGCCCCTGCCTCCTATGCACAGCTTTCCCTCCGGACCTAGATGTTAGTCGTTTCGTTCAAACTTCATTCGGACTGCTTAGTTTTCAACTTCAGCTTCTGGGTGTTGTCTTTCTGATATTTCCTGGCTCTAAGCTCTGTAGCTCAGGAGCAAAATCAACCAGCTTCATGCCCTGTCTAGTTGCTGTTTGCCTTAAAAGATAAGCACTGACCATACGGGGCTGAAAAATCCAGGAGACACTCTGGATTCTAGAAATCATCTCTCGGACCCAGTCGTCATTATTTCCATCCAGAGCACACACCCATTTCATTTCCAGCACTCATGGGGGATGGATAAATGTCTAGGAACCTGTTCCTTCTGCAACCTGTAAAACCTCCTAAATATTAATTACCATGCAATGAAGCCAAGATCCATCTCCCAGAGAACACTGAGGAGTTTGACTATAAACAGTGTATATAATTATAGTTCTTTTTCTGATACTGTTTTGTGTAGCGATGATAAATACTCTTTTTAAATTTTTTAACCTAAAGGCAACGGAAGGTAGCCTGTTTTTACCTGTTAACGCCTGATTTTCGTTTTCCATATCATCACCCATTTGTTTGCACAGTACAAATGCTGTGATTTCCCATCATCATATACTTTTTATTATTTACCAGAAATGGATAGTTTCTGAGCTTACTGGTAGGTGAATAAAGCATTGTGAAAGTTGATCTGTTTCTACTAACTAGCAAATTGATAGTATTCACTTAATAGAAGCAGAATGGTACAAATTTTATTTGGTGCCAACAAAGTGGTAATTTCTCCAGGTAGGCAACATTGCTTGTTTGTTTATCCTTATGGTGAAGTTAACTAAGACTGGTGCTCAAGTTGCTTCAGCCCTGGCTCCCTGTCCTGTCTCTCAGAACAGCCAGTCCCAAGCTACATATGGGCTATATTCCAAAAAGAGGTTTGAAAATCAGTTTATGACTCATTCTTTTATTGGTGGAAAATGAGTTCTTGCATTGTCGAGAGGAAAAGAATTTCCTGAGACCTGCTTGGGAGGATGGGGCTCCTTGGTGAACTTTATTAATGATGTAAAATTAAGGGGGGGGTCCCCTCCTGACTTCTCCATGTTTTATCTCCGTCCATCCCGCCATGGAAAAAGTCCAATGTTGTCTTCAGTTGGGCCAGGTTGAAGGCCACTGCCCAGAATTTCTGTTCTGTATTAAAGTCCAGTCCAGTCCAACATCCAGCTACCTTAGTGTGTGCTCCCAGCGGCAGGCCACGGCTGAGCTGTGACAAGCAGGCTCCCTCCTGGAGCCCATGCGTGCAGTCCACATGGCCATGGGCCGTGCAGCTGCTAGGGCCACATGGCTGTGGAGAGAGATGCCGTGGGTTCATTGGGCAAGGGCGGGTCACTCGAGTGAGAGCGAGAGAGAGAGAAAGTGGGAGCTACTTTGTTCCCCTGGGATTATTTCAGCTTTGGCTTGGAAAAGACCAGAAGCTTTTTCAAACTGGCCAGTGAGCTTCCCAAGATTTCACAGGCTTTGGATGGGTTTATACCCCCTAGTTAGATTGACAGACCTCTATGGTCCAGCACTTCCCCTTGAGCCCCCCAACAATCTGGTACCCAGGGGGTTAAGGGAGGAGTGTTAATCCTCTTGGCAGAGCAATGTAGTCCTCTGGGGTGTGAAAAGCTGTAGCTCCCTGGTGAAGCAAACAGGCTTATGCTCCCCAGTTTGTTAAGCTCAATGTCTAAGTCCCTTTGTTCCTCTTTCTCTTCTAACTAATTAGCTAAATACCAACGGTGACAAGATCACTTTTCCCATGGAAACAATGTAATAAGTGAAAATTGAGTCTATGGACTGCCCCCTCCCCAACCCCGCCCGATCTATTTAACAAACAATGTAGCTGAACCTGGGCTGACAGTAGTTCCATTATAAATGCCCCCCCTTCTTCCTGTAAACCCTAATTCCATCTGCTCTTTACACAGGAGTGGCCAGTAAGCTTTTTTAAGTATAAATCTCATCATACAACTCACTGCTAAAGACCCTACCTCAACCCCAGAACCCCATATCAAATCAAGTGTCAAGTCTATTCCCTGCATATTTCTTGAACCTTAATGTTTTCTCCATCCCCATCACTAAAATCTTATTCTAAGCTGTGACCTATTCTTACTCAGACTCAGAGAATGGTCTCCTAATGAGTCTCATCACCTTTCCGATTGTCCACTATGTGCCGACAAACTCAGCAGCATGTCATGTAGGGCCTTTCGGTCTTGTCCCAACCCACTTTAAAAGCTCATTGGCCTCCATACCCAGTCACACACTTCTGCACGTGCTATTTTCTTTACTTGGAATTCCTGAGAAATTCCTGGTCAAAGCCAAGTGTCAGTTCCTCTGGGAAGTCTTGCCCCAACAACCAGAAAGTCACTCCTTCCTCAGTGCTTCCATAGCACCTTTATTACTGCCTATCCATGCATGGAGGATAGTCGAGGGGAGTGTAAAGATGACAGATTCCTACCCCTTGCTCTCAAGAAGCTCACCCCAGACAGAAACAGAAATTGACAGTTACAAAACATTCACCTTATATAAATGTGTTTTGGGTGCTGTAGATTCAAGGACAGAAAGTAACTAACTTTTCCTTAACAAGGGGCTTGGAAGTAATAAAAGAAGAAGTGATATTTGAGTTGAAACTTGAAGGATTTCTAAAACTTCATGAAGTATTCCAAGAGGGAAAGGTCATTACAAGTAGGGAAATTAGTGTTTGTAAAAGCATTAAAGCATAAGGAGGGTTAGAATGTTTGAATAATTGCAAGTACTTTCATATGATTCCAGGGAAAGGTGTATGTGGGAGCTCAAAAAAATTGATGCTTTTTTCTCCCACCCCCTAAGTTCGTCCACTTGATTTGTTAATCAAATTAACAGCGATATAAACAAGAGAAAATAAATGTTTAATACATGTGCATGGGGAATTCACATAAGAGTGAAAATTCCAAAGACAACGAGGCAACCTTGAGTACATATGACATTTTTAGACAAAGAAGAAGGGGGGAAAGAGGTATTAGATTTTATAAGAGAGAATGGGCAGTTTACATGTAGTGGACGAAGAGGGGAACGCGCTGGCAGGAAATTCCTTGCCAGGCAGCTGAGAAACAGTGGGACACAGTGGGCATCTATCTAACACGCCCCTTGTTATTTACTGTTTTTAATTCAAATTAGGCTAAGGGAGTATCCTGCAATCTCCTTTCTGAACGAGGTTTCTCTGTCTGTATCTATTGGGCAGAAGAGTGGGGAAAGTCAGAGTCTTAGTGAGTCTTGTTTCTTAATAAACAGTTTAAAATCAAGATCCCAAAATGGTAGCTTCAGGGTGGCAAAATTTTGGTTCCTTTCACATGTAAGACAGAATGATGAAAACTAAGCAAAGTGACATCATGAAAAGTCTTAGCAGCCCAAATAGGAACTTCCTTTTTTATTCTATACAAATGGCTATTACAGAGTTAAAGATACTGGGTTATTCATCTTATATCACCTCTAGCTATATTACTACATACTGGGCTGTATATTTGTATTTCTTGAATCATATTTAAAATAGTTTGTATTATCCCTTAGTAATAAAGTTTAAGGAAATAAGCAAAACTAAAAGTTAAATCTAATAAAATTTGTAAACAAACTTTTTATTGCCATACATTTGCTTCCATTATTATTTTTCTTTTCTTTTCTTTTTCTTTTTTTTTTTTTTAAGATTTCATTTATTGATTTTTACAGAGGGGAAGGGAGACAGAGAGGGAGAAAAACATCAGTGTGTGTTTGCCTCTCACACGCCAACTACTGGGGACCTGGCCTGCAACCCAGGCATGTGCCCTGACTGGGAATCGAACTGGTGGCCCTTTGGTTTGCCAGCCAGCACTCAGTCCACTGAGCCACACCAGCCGGGGCTGTTTCCATTATTTTAATACTACAACAAATCAAGATACACAAGAAAGTAGGCTATTACTCTTTCCCCTTTAATTGTATATGTTTCTCTATAGTTTAAACATTTAGAAAATCAGGTTCATATGCTTTTCTAATTTAAAAAAGAGTTTACATTTTGTTAATTTAAAAAAGCAAATAGAAGCCTAAATATTGAAGGGTGAAAAATGAATCCCTCATTAACTTGCATTCCCTTTGAGATTTATTGCACAGTAAATTAGTTAATTGCAAACCTTCCAGCAATGTTTTACTCCATTATAGATTACTTTGGAAAAACAAATTTGAGTTTTCCCTCTTGAACAATGAATGGTTTATTTTAAAGTAGGTGAAAGGTAATGTGAAGGGGGAAAAAAAAAGAAAAGAAAACCCAGCCTCACAGATGTATGGTTTAAAGTTTGCCAAGTACTTAGTGAAGGGTTACACTAACTTCAAACGGTTGGAAAGTATAATGTAATGTGAGAACATGAAGGTCTTGTTTCTTTTTCAGCTCTTACTCTCCCTCAGTTCCCTGCAAGCCATCAACATAAAGAGCACAGAGTTTCAGAATCACATCCCCAGTGGCAGCAGATGACCATAGGCAGAGAGAAACGCAGTGCAATGCATGTTCTCCATTACATTTGCAAGTAGGTTACACTGTCCCTGGGTAAGAATTTTATGTTACCTGGTTGAGTCTGAGAGTTTGCACTCTAATAATTGTTTCTCTTTTTGAGCAATGATCCAAAGTCAGTGACAGAATACAGAACTACCATTTTGGGGTAGGTTGAATACTCATTTGTTTATTTTTAAAAAGTAAGGCAAAGTAAATATTGGTTATATAAAAGTTGATATTTCACATGAATTTTCAATTGCTATCCAAGCATCTCAGGTCTTTCCCTTTATGTGATGGGCTTAGAATCTCAGCAGGGAGGGGTGCTTGGGTTTGAAGTCTCTCCTGTAAAGCATTCTTGTAAGACACTTTTTTTCTAAGATAGGTCTCAGTGTGTTGGTGTGAAGGGTAGCAAAATATGCCACCTCAAAATGTGCTTCTTTGGCACAAGGATTATTTTGAGCTGATTATTTTGAGAAATAGCAGCTGCAGGAGAAGCTCTGAAAACAGTAGGCACTATCGTTTAGTAAGGAACATTTACATTTATAAAGGAAATCATTTGTTGGGGTGCCTCCCTCTCTGCATCAGGGTAAGAGGCGGCTAAATCAGAAGAGGGTCTTGTAAGTGGAGAAGTTCCCAACTTAAATCTTATAACAGAACTTCCGACCAAGACGGAGGCATAGGTAGATATACTTTGCCTCCTTGCACGACCAAAAGAAGGACAACAACAAATTTAAAAACAAAAATCAACAAGAACTTCCAGAAAATCAAACTGTATGGAAGTATGACAACCAGGGAGTTAAAGAAGAAGCATTCATCCAGACTGGTAGGAGAGGTGGAGACAGCTGGGGCAGAGAGGACTATGGCAAGGCAGAGGCTGGAGGACAAGGCAGTCCCACACTGGCGTGCAGATAAACTGGGAGGAACAACAGGGGAGTGAGACAGAGACTGCGCAACCCAGGGTTCTGGTGCAGGAAAAGAAAGCCCCAAAACCTCTGGCTGTAAAAACTTGCGGGGGTTGTGGCAGTGGAAGAAACTCCCATCTTCACAGGAGTGTTCATTGGAGAGGCCCATGGGATCCTAGAATGCAAACAAACCCATCTACCTGGGAATCAGCACCAGAAGGGCCCAAGATGCTTGGGGGTAGTGGGGGAAGTGACTAAAAACCAGTGAGAGAAGAGCAAATGGCACTGTGTACTCTCTGACCCCTCCCCCACATACAGCACCACAACACAGCAATGTGAGTTGCCCCGCCCTGGTGAATACCTAAGGCTCCGCCCCTTACAATGTAACAGGTGTGATGAGACAAAGAATTATGGCCCAAATGAAAGAAGAGATCACAACTCCAAAAATAGAACTAAGCGATGAAGAGATAGCCCACCTATCAGATACAGAGTCCAAAACACTGGTAATCAGGATGCCCAGAGAAATGGTTGAGGACGGTCACAAAACAGAGGAAAAAGTGAAGGCTATGCAAAGTGAAATAAAGAAAAATGCACAGGGAACCAACAGTGAAGGGAAGGAAACTGGGACTCAGATCAATGATTTGAAGCAGAAGGAAGAAATAAATATTCAACCAGAACAGAACGAGGACATGAGAAATCCAAAAAATGAGAAGAGGCTTAGGAACTTCTGGGACAACTTTAAGCATTCTGACATCCAAATCATAGGGATGCGAGAAGGAGAAGAGAAAGAGAACGAAACTGAAAACTTACTTGAAAGCATAATGAAGGAGAGCGTCCCCAATCTGGCAAGGGAAATAGGCTTCCAGGAAGTCCAGGAAGCTCGGAGAGTCCCAAAGAAGTTGGACCCAAGGAAGCACACAGCAAGGCACATCGTAATTACATTACGCAAGATTAAAGAGAAGGAGAGAATCTTCAAAGCAGCAAGAGAAAAGGAGACAGTTACCAACAAAGGAGTTCCCATGAGACTAGCAGCTGATTTCTCAAAAAAAACCCTTGCAGGCAAGAAGGGGCTGGAAAGAAGTATTCAAAGTCATAGAAGGCAAGGGCCTACATCCAAGATTACTCTATCCAGCAAAGCTATCATTTAGAGTGGAAGGGCAGATAAGTGCTTCCCAGATAAGGTCAAGTTAAAGGAGTTCATCATCACCAAGCCCTTATTACATGAAATGTTAAAGGGGCTTATCTAAGAAAAAGAAGAGCAAAACAATGAACAGCAAGATGACAACAAACTCAGGACTATCAACAACTGAACCTAAAAACAAAAACAAAAACAAAAACAAACTAAGCAACCAACTAGAAGATGGACAGAATCACAGAAATGGAGATCACATGGAGGGTTATCAGTGGGGGAGGGGGGAGGAGGAGGGAAAGGTACAGGGAATAAGAAGCATAAATGGTAGGTACAAAATAGACAGGGGGAGGTTAAGAATATTAGGGGGAATGGAGAAGCCAAAGAACTTATATGTATGGCCCATGGACATGAACTAGGGGGGCAGGGGGAGAATGCCAGAGAGAAGTGGGGTGCAGGGTGGAGGAGGATAATGGGGAGAAAAGAATGAGACAGCTGTATTGGAATAGCATAATCAATAAAATATACTTACAAAATAAATAAATCTTATACCAAACTTTATAAATCTTCTAACAAACCTCCCCATAACTGGGCTCCCTTTCCCATACCTTTTTTTCTTTTGTCTTCAGCCAAAGACGGTATTTATGCTGGTGCTTACTCCCTCTTAGGGAGTTACACAGTTTTCCCTGGATCCCTCCCATGTGTTCATGAAGTGTATACATGTATATATATACATTTCTGTGTGTTTTTCTCTTAATCTGGGTATTTTTGTGTTTGTGTGTGTGTGATTTTGTTTTCCTTATAGGAAGTCTCAGCCAAGAACTCAAAAAGTCAGAGAGAAAATTATTTTTCCTCCCCTACATGTGATTTTAAAGTGCAGCCCAAAGGACGATCACTGTCCTTCTTTGTGACCCTTCCTGGAGGGCACTGTTTGCCCAGTCTGCCCCGGATCGGGGTAGAGGCTAGCCTTGCCCGGCTCCTCTGGGACCGTGTGTGATTACACGCAGGCTGTCTTCATCCAGTGACAGGGCACTGTCTTTCCTCATGGGTGAAGGAGGTAATTCCTAAGGGATGTGGTTTCAGGAGTGGAAGTTTACCTGAAGTTACTGGAAGAAATATTTTTCTCACCTGCTGGCTTCCTGAGGCCTGGTGTGCCAGATATCATTTTATCCCTTCTGTTAAAATGCAGCTACACCCAACAGCATAGTTAAAACTATTTGCTGATATTAGTCATTTACATCATTATGAGAGTAAGACTCTTATTTATCCTGGGCACTGGTGTTAATAAAAGTTGGAAGAGAAAGGAGCATGACAGTATTGGGGTCTTGGAGAGAGAAAGGGAAAACGTTGGTTTAAAACAGTACTAAGTAGACATTCCTCCCACAGAGAAAAAAGTCAGGTTGGGCATGCTCAAGATAAGATTTATTACAATTTTGGCTAAGACTAGGAAGAATGCAAATGCTTCCCACCTTTCTAAAACAATTAATTGAATTCATTGGGATGACACTGGTTCACAAAACCATACAGGCTTCAAGCGTACAACTCAATAAAACATCATCTGCACACTGAATAATGTGCCCATCGCCCCAACAAAGCCTCTTTCTGTCCCCAACAAATGTTTCCCTTTTATAGGAAGGGATAATGCATTCATTCAAAAAGCATTTATTGGGTGCTTTCTAGAGAAGGAATGATAATTAGATTTTTAGAAATTATACAGAGGAAATAAAAACCAATACTAGAAAAATATATGCTAATTTTTTCTAGTGGTTTTGTTGTAAATGTAGAATTAGAATATAAGTGCAGAGTTAAACTCAATTTTTCTGTCAAGAAGAAATTATGAAAGAGCTATGTCTAAAACGTGGTTTTTCTTCTGAACAACCTTCTGCCTTAAGTACATTTTGAGAATATGATTTGCAGTCACCTTTTATTTATTTTATTTTATTTTATTTTATTCTTTGTCAAGCACCAGCACTGTGATTTTAAGTAGTATATCACTAGCATGCATTTTTTAAAAAAGTACCAATTAAGAGAAAAATAGGATAATAATGCACCTCTCTAAAGCAGGGGTTGACACAGTACACACTGCTTGCAGGTCAAATCCAGCCCACTTCCTGTGGGCTTTTTGTATCGCGACTTGAGGGTTTTTTATATTTTTAAATGGTTAAAAAAAATCAAAAGAAGAATAACATTTTATGACATGTAAAAATTGCATTAGATTATATGTCAGTATTCATAAACACCATAAACAAAGTTTTATTAGAACACAGTCATGCCCATCCACTTACACAGTGTCTGTGGCAGCTTTCAAGACAGAATGACGGAATCAAATCGTTAGAACAGACCATTTGGCCCACAGAGCCTAAAAATTTACTATTTTGTCCTTTTCAGAAAGTTTGCCAACCCCTAGTGTAGAGTATTAGTTCTCAAAGTGTGTCCTATAGAATGAGCTCACCAGGTGCTCTGCATTAAAAAAGGCTTCCGTGGTCAAATTCGGCAGCGTGCGCATGCCACCACTCACTTTCAGGTAAGTCTACACGGATGTATGAAAGGTCTACACGGGTGTATGAAAGGACCTGAGAAATGCTGCAGTCAGTAAATGTGCTTTATCATTTTTTAGCCAGCTTCTAAAGCATATTTGATTTCAGAACAATCTCTCTCCTTTCTCTTTTATGTTAAACCTATAAGCATCCATTGGATTAAGAGACGTTCTTGCCCAGGAGTTTTGAGTTGGGACCTCCTTACCGTGGGAGGTATTTTCAAGCGAGGTGTAGCCAGTCCTTTGATTGGACATGCTCCCACAGTACTCGTTACGTGTCTAGGGAATGTTCGGGATCGTTTTGTCCAGTTATCTCACTTTACAGATTGGAAGATGGAGCTTGTTATTTCTTCTTCCTGGAAAGCCCGCCCCCTGTCAACCATAGGTCTGGAAGGGACCAAAATTTTGCCACCCTGAAGATGCTTTTTTGGGATATTAATTTCACACTGTCTATTAGGAAATAAGACTCAGAAATAACTTTTGACCCTGTCCCCCTTTTCCACCAGGAGATTCAGACAGAGAAACCTGCTTCAGGAAGGCGATCTTCAGGGTGCTACCCTAGCCTAATTTGAATTAAATAAGGTTCATAGGAGGGCTTCAGGCAGGGCCTATTAGCTAGGTACCCGCTGTGTCCCATTGTTTCTGAGTTGCCTAGCAAGGATTTTCCTGCCCTGTGTGTTCCACTCTCCCTCAACCACCTGGAAACCACCCATTCCCATTTCTGAAATCTAAGAGTTCCCTTTCTCCTTTGTCCCAAAATGTCTTATATACCCGGTGTTGCCTCCCTGTCTTTGGAATTTTCATGGATTTATCGTGTCTCTGTGAACTCCTGATGCGCCTGTATTAAGTATTGATTTTCTCCTGTTAATCTGTGTTTGTTAATTTGGTTATCGGCACCACGTTCTCCCAGCTGCCGGAGCTCCAGCTGCAGTTTCCGTGATGCTGGCAGGAGGAAAAATCCAGCTTCCTCTAAGGAGTCTTCCCAGGGACTTCTGCTTTTCTGTCATGGACCGTCCCTAGGGTGGGAAATGTCTTGTTTAGGATGGACATATTGCCAACCCAAAGACAACTTTCCTCTGTTGGTAAGAAAAAAGGAGAGAATGGATTTTGGGTAGGTAACCAGTAGTCCCAAACAGAGCAGCTGTGTAACTTTGGGCACATAACTTAATGATATCTACCTTGCAGAATGTATTAGCTTCCCAGGGCTGACATAATGAATTGCCACAAACTGGATGGCTCAGAAGAACATATATTTATTCTCTGGCAGTTCAGGAGGCTAGAAGTCTGACATCAAAGTGTCAGTGGGGTTGATTCCTTGCCGGAGGCTCTGAGGGGGAAGCCGTCGCAGGCCTCTCTCCTAGCTTCTAGGAGTTGCTGGTGAGGGGAAGAAAAAGTTTTTATTGACCCTTGTAGGGTCCATGGCTGGGTCTGAGATTAAATTGACAAAGAGGGGTTAATTCGAAGAAAGCATACATATTTATTTAACAGAAGTGATACAGCTTCATAAGGAAATAAAGATCCGAAGAAATGGTTAAACTTGTGCATTTCATGCCAAATCTGATGAAGACTGAAAAGATACAGCGGGCGGGCGGGGAGGGTGAGGTGTGCGTGGCGAACTGGGGGAAGCTTAGCAAGCCCTGCTTGTTTGGATTCTTGGTGTCCCTTTGTCTTCCGAGATAAGGAGGCTCCTCTCCTCTGAGTATAGGGAAGGCACTTGTCACAGGACAGTTTTATGACCTGCTTCAGGGCAGAAGGGCGAGGTGGGGGGCAGGGCAGAGTTACCTTCCTGTTTCTGCTGTTTTCTCAAACTCACTCACCTTAAAATATTCACTTTGCCAGGTGCCATATTTGGGAGAAGTGTGCCATGAGCCTCATCACAGGCCATCCTTGGCGTGTAGGTCTCCACACAGGGAAGTGTCTTGCTCTTTGTCTTGTAAGGACACTGTCATTGGAGTGAGGGCCCACCCTAAACCAGTATGATTTCTTCTCGGTCCTTACCTTAATTGCAAAGACCCCATTTCCAAATAAGGTCACATTCTGAGGCTCTGAAACCAGAAAAGCTGGCATTCGTGCCGCCTGTCACCTACCAGACCCAATAAGCAGAGACAGGGATTGAATCTTTATGGGCGCTTCATTCAGACGGCCGGCGACCTCGGGTTTCTACCCTAACAGACCATCTTAAATTCCTTTTTAAACTGACCCTTTTTATAAGGAGGAAAGAGTAGGTAAGGGGTTTGGAATTCAGGGAAAACGTTAATCAGATAAAATGCTGCAGCATTCTTTCTTCTGTGTCCTAGGCGGTGAGGTCTCTCCCTGGAGCACAATGGCTCAGATACCATCTTCGTGGCTTGCAGTCCCCTTGAGACACCAAGGTGGAACTGCTTATGGTCTCCTGGAGTCAAGGTGGGTCATATGTTCAGTTCCTGAAACAATAGCTTTTTATGTATATTGATTACTAAGCTTATTAGCTATTACTTGAAACTAAAATTTTCCCAACATTTGAGACCCCCATCAGTTCCAGGCGGCATGGCTTTTTTGGAGGGTACTATTCAATGCACTGCACAGAGTTATCGTGACAACTAAAGGTTATGGACATAAAGCGCTGGCCTAGGCTGTCATATCAGGAAAATAGACCTTTTCACTGAGAAGTCATCAAGAAACTACACACATATCACTAAACTCTTCTTGGAAGTTATAGTATGAGAAGGGAATACCTTTTCTGCCTTTTTTGTTATGCTCGTTTACATTTGTTTTCACACACATATCACAGGCATTTAGTTCTATGACTGAGTTAATCCTCAGGACTTAATCTTGGGAAAATTAGATGTTGGACATGAGAGATATCATTCATCTGTACCGTGTGCAGGAATTCGGCAGAATTAGTGGAAGTTCACGTGTAGGCAGGTGCCTTTTCAGTTGGGTGCCCTCTAATCAAAATCGATCGCCCTTTCTAGGTCCCGCCCCTATGGGCCAGTGCTCCAGGACCCCGGAGGCCACTGCTGATTGGTCTAAGGATGATCCCAGACCCTGACCTCTCAGATCCTCTTTTTAAAAATTCTGGAATTTTGAACTACACATGTAGAGAGCAGATTGCGAGTGCAGAGCCTTGTTGATGCTTTTTATCCAGCTCTTCCTTCTTCCAAGGGCAAACTCAGATATTTCCAGCTCATCTGTGCTTTGGCTTTGTCATTTTTTTGCAACCCCCAGGAAACTTACCTGATAAGATACTGAAATCTCAGAATGCCAAACAAAGGACAGTTTACAAATTACAGATCATGTCTAATTTCATTCGGTTTCTATCTAATTCTCTGCTCTTGAAATCACGAGTTAATAACACAAACCTGATTTTAAAGCAATCTTCCTTTTATGGATAAACATTAGCACATAAAAATGTGCCGGTAGAACCAAGCCCTCTTAAGAGTGTCAGTGCACCTTTAAGTAACAATCAAGCCTTTGGTTCTTCTGAACTCTGGGAAGGTGGAGCTAAAAAAGCCAGGGCGGATGCTAGTGAAACCGCCCGGAGGCTGGGATTTCTCCTTAGGTCAGCACGTTCCTTTTACAGTCTCTTATTTGGCTTGAAAATCCATGGCTCAGAACATAAAAGATACAAAACAGAAAGGAAGTTGAAGTGACCAAATTTGTTGTAAAAATCTATATACCAAAGTGATGGTTTGACATTTTCTCTATTTGGAACCAAGAAGTTAAAGGAGAAAAGCCACACAAGGTATTTTCTTCCTTAATATGTGTGTTTCAAAATATTTGTCACTGCATTTTCACTTATTCATATCACTTGACAAAATGATATTTGTTAGTAGTAGTTTTAAAAAATTAATTAATTTATTTAGAGAGAGGAGAAGGGACGGGAAAGAGAGGGAGGGAAACATTGATTGGCTGCCTTCTGAATGTTCCCCAACTGGGATGGAACCTGCAACCCAGGCACGTGCCCTGACCGTCGGCGACCTCTGGTTTGCAGGATGACGCCCAACCAACTGAGCCATGTGAGCCAGGGCTGTTGGTAGTATTTTTAGTAAAATAAAAGTAAAGATGATTTTTGGTTTTGGCAATGTATAGCCTTCTGGTATCTCAGGGAGTGCGGGGACGGGAAGACCTAAATTGTCTGGGAAAATTCTGGCATGGGGTGAGGTGAAGAATGGGGGTTCCTTTCAGCCCCCCTGTGCCCCTCAGAATGCATTTCTCAGGTTTACATGTGATAGTGCTACCTGGTATTTTGAACAGCATTTCCTACCCAGTAAAATATTTATATTTTTTAAAATGTTTTTTAGATTCTGAGAATAATGGTGCAAATCATTTTGTCAAAGTCATCTACCAACTTTTTAAAACTTTGTGCCTCAATACTTGACCTTTAATGGATGTTTTTATATAGATTTAATATATAATCTGTAGCTTATGCTCAAGTTAGTATTTAATTATAATCATGTATAACACGCTTTTATATTTCAAAAAAATAGGATTGCTGTGGCTACCACATAGAGGTGGGGTGGAACCTTCCCTTACCTCCAAATTAGGTTTGGGTGTGGAGACTTATGCTATTTCTTCACCAAAATGGTATGAAAAAGTTTTCATTTTATCTTTTTATCATGAAGTAGCTTTTATTTTTATTAAAACAATTTTGGAGACCTCCGGTCAAGATGGTGGCATAGGTAAACATGGTTCGCCTCCTCACACAACCACATAAAAATTACAATTTAATTTTTATTTATTAATTTTAATTTATTAATTTATTAAATAAATAATAAATTAAAATTTATTAATTTTAATTTAATCTAAAATATAGAACAACCATCACTCAGAACTGTCAGAAACTGAGTTGAATGAAGTCTGACAACTATGGAATTAAAGAAACCACAACCATCCTGACATATAGGAGGAGCAGAGATGCAGAATGGGCTGGTCCCCCATATACATGTAGTGGATAAAAATTTGGAAGGGATATCTTGGGAGTGAGGAGTTCCAGCGCCACACCAGGCCCCCTGCTCAGGGTTCCAGTGCCAGGAAGATAAGTACCCATAACTTCTGATTGCAAAAACCTTCAGGGATAGAGTCAATGGAAGAAATTTCTGGCGTCCCAAGCAGTTCCCCTTAGGGAACTCACACACAGACTTACTCAGACTCAGTCCCTCTGAGCTCCAGCACTGGGGTAGCAGCTTGAAAGGCACCAGTGGTATACAGGGAAGAACTGAAGTGGCTGGCATCAAGGCGAGAGCTGTAGGACAGCTTTCTCCCAGACAGTAAGGTGGGCAGAGGCCATTGTCCCTTTTTTGAACCCTCCCCCGACAGAGCCACAGAGTGGCAGGTGGGTGCCATATATGAGACTCCATCAACCTGGCTAACATGTGTGCCCTTCCCTGGAGATCTCCTGAGAGTCTACCTCACTCAACTTACAGGCCCACCCAAGATGTGAATGGCTAATCTAGGCTCTTGCTTAACAACTTCCTATATCCTATCAAACAAGCAACAGCCGGCCTCAGTAAGCCTCCAGACCCTAGCCTCTGTACCTCTTGCTGAGTGACCATAGGCCTGGCACTAGCAGTGGCCAGCCTAGATTGACAGATTGGTTTCACCTGGGAATCTCCAAGTCCAGCACAAGTAGCAGCCATCTCAGATTGCTTTATAGCTCAGAGAGGGTGGCCCTGGGCAGAACACAGGTAGGGGCTGACCTTGGACTACACCAACCAGGAAACCCCAGAGCCCACACACACAGCGGATAGCTGCAGACCATGTCAGAGCATCACCACCCTGCACCTGCACAGATGATCCTCCACGCAGGGCAGAGGTTGGTGGTCAGTGGTCACAGACAATCCTTTAAACTGACTGGCCAGGGTAAATTCCTCCCATTGACATGCCAACAGCAACCAAGGCTCAATTACAAGAGGAAGGTGTACTCAGCCCACATGAAGGGCAACCTTGAGTACCCAGCTTGTGTAATAGGAGAAGCTGTGCCACTGGACCGTACAGGATGCCTACTATGTTAAGCCATGATATTAAGACAGGGAGTCATAGTAGCTCTACCTAATACACAGAAACAAACACAGGGAGGCAGCCAAAATGAGGAGACAAAGAAACATGGCCCAAATGAAAGCACAGAACAAAACTCCAGAAAAAAAAATAAACAAAATGGAGATAAACAATCTATCAGATGCCAAGTTCAAAAACTGATTATAAGGATGTTCAAGGAACTTAGAACCTCAACAGCATAAAAAAGATCCAGTTAGAAATGAAGGATATACTAATTGAAACAAAGAGTAATTTATAGGGAAACAACAGTAGAGTGAATAAAGCCAAGAATCAAATCAATGATTTGGAACATAAAGAAGCAAAAAACCAATCAGAACAACAAGATGAAAACAGAATTAAAAAAAAAAAGAAAAGGATAGTATAAGCAGTCTCTGGGACAGCTTGAAGCATTCTAATATTCATATCGTAGATGTGCCAGCATGAGAAGAAAAAGAGCAGTAAATTGAAAACTTATTTGAAAAAACACTGAAAGAAAACTTCCCTAATTTGGTGAAGGAAATAGACATGCAAGTCCAGGAAACACAGAGTCCCAAACAAGATGGATTCAAAGAGGCCCACTCCAAGACACATCATAATTAAAATGCCAAAGGTTTAAGATAAAGAGAGACTCTCAAAAGCAGCAAGAGAAAAGAAGTTAGTTACCTACAGGGGAGTTCCCATAAGACTGCCAAATGATTTCTCAAAAGAAACTTTGCAGGCTAGAAGGGACTGTCAAGAAATATTCAGTCATGGGGCTTCCAGCTAAGATGAAGGCATAGGTAGACATGCTTTACTTCTTTGTATAACCAAAAGAAGGATATCAACAGATTTAAAAACAAAACCCAACCAGAACTGCCAGAAAATTGAACTGTATGGAAGTCTAACAACCAAGGAGTTAAGGGAGAAACATTTGCCCAGACTGGTCGGAGGGGCGGAGATGGGGAGCCGGGGTGGAGAGGAGGCATGACAAGGCAGCAGCTGGCGGACTGAGCAGGCCCACATCCACGTGCAGATAAACCAGGAGGAACAAGTGGGGAGCAAGACAGACTGCAAAACCCAGGGTTCTAGCATGGGAAAATAAAGTCTCAAAACCTCTGGTTGTAAAAACCTGTGAGGGTTGTGGCAGCGGGAGAAACTCCCAGTCTCACAGAAGAGTCTGTTGGAGGTTCCCACGGGATCCTAGAATGTACGCAAACCCACCTGCCTCGGAATCAACGCCAGAAGGGCAGAATTTGCTTGTGGGTAGCAGGGAAAGTGATTGAAAGCAGAGTATGAGCAGAGCTAGTGGCATTGTTCCCTTTCTGGCCCCTCCTCCACGTGTAGCACCACAAGGCAGTGACGTGGGTTGCCGTGCCCTGGTGATGAGTACCTAAGGCTCCTCGCCTTACAATGTAACAGGTGCACTGAGACACAGAAATATGGCCCAAATTAAAGAACAGATCAAAGCTCCAGAAAAAGAACTAAGCGATGAAGAGATAGCCAACCTATCAGATGCAGAGTTCAAAACACTGGTAATCAGGATGCCCAGAGAAATGATTGTGTATGTCTGCAAAATAATGGAAGAAGTAAAGGCTATGCAAAGTGAGATAAAGAAAAATATACAGGGAACCAACAGTGAAGGGAAGGAAACTGGGACTCAAATCAACAATTTAGAACAGAAGAAGAAATAAACATTCAACCGAAATAGAATGAAGAAACAAGAATTTTTTAAAAATGAGGAGAGGCTTAGGAACCTCCAGGACAACATTAAATGTTCCAACACCCAAATCATAGGGATGCCAGAAGGAGAAGAGAAAGAGAAAGAAATTGGAAATTTATTTCAAAACATAATGAAGGAAAACTTCCTCA
The DNA here is from genome assembly GCA_004026545.1 of Mormoops blainvillei. Classification (NCBI taxonomy): domain Eukaryota; kingdom Metazoa; phylum Chordata; class Mammalia; order Chiroptera; family Mormoopidae; genus Mormoops; species Mormoops blainvillei. The sequence continues at coordinate 451,963 of PVJD01000295.1, forward strand.
ATCTGGTGAAGGAAATAGACGTGGAAGTTCAGGAAGATCAGAGAGTCCCAAAGAAGTTGGATCCAAGGAGGAACACAACAAGACATATCGTAATTACATTTTCCAAGATTAAAGATAAGGAGAGAATCTTAAAAGCAGCAAGAGAAAAGGAAACAGTTACCTACAAAGCAGTCCTCATAACATTATCAGCTGTTTACTCAAAAGAAACCTTACAGGCAAGAATGGGCTGGAAACAAGTATTCAAAGTCATGAAAAGCAAGGACCTACATCCAAGGTTACTCTATCCAGCAAAGCTATCATTTAGAATGGAAGGGCAGATAAAGTGCTTCCCAGATAAGGTCAAGTTAAAGGAGTTCATCATTATCAAGCCCTTATTATATGAAATGTTAAAGGGACTAATCTAAGAAAAAGATCCAAACTATGAAGAGTAAAATGACAACAAACTCACAACTATCAACAACTGAACCTAAAACAAACAAACAAACAAACAAAAAAGCATCCAACTAGAACAGGAAGAGAATCACAGAAATGGAGATCACATGGAGGGCTATCAGCAGGGAGGGGCAGGGGAGTAATTGGGGGAAATGGTATAGAGAATAAGAAGCCTAATTGGTGGGCACAAAATAGACAGGGGAAGGTTAAGAATAGTATAGGAAATGGAGAAGCCAAAGAACTTATATGCACAACCCACAGACATGAACTCATGGTGGGAATGCTGGATGGAGGGGCTGCGGTGCAGGGCAGATGGAGATAATGGGAGAAAAAATATGGGACAACTGTAAGAGAATAATCAATACCATATACTTTAAAAAAAAAGAATATTTGAAGTCATGAAAATCAAGGACCTACAGCCACGATTACTCTACCCAGCAAAGCTATCATTTAGAATCAGAAGGCAGGTACAGAACTTCCCAGGCAAGGAAGAACTAAAGGAGTTCATCATCACCAAACCACTATATGAAATGTTAAAGAGACTTACTTAAGAAAAGAAGATCAAAACTATGAGCAATAAAATGGCAATAAATACATACCTGTCAATAATTGAATCTAAAAAAGAAACTAAACAAAGAAGAATAGAGACATAATCATGGATAAGGAGAGTGCTTTGATGGGTGCCAGATGGGAAGTGGGGTGTAGGGAAATGGGTGAAGAGGTGAGGGGATTAAGAAGTACAAATAGGTAGTTACAGAATATCCATGGGGATGTAAAGTACAGTATGGAAAATGGAGTAGCCAGGGAACTTACAGGCATGACCCATGGGCATGAATAATGGTGGGGGTATTGCTGAGGGTGTGGGGGGTGCTGGGTGGAGGGGGGTAAAGGGGACAATTGTAATAGCATAATCAATAAAATATAATTTTAAAAACAGTTTTCTTGAGGTGCAGTTGACATATAACATTGTATTAGTTCCCAGTGTACAACACAATAATTTGATATCTGTATACATTGTGAAATGATCACAATAAGTCTAGTCAACACCTGTCACCACACACAGTTACAAGTATTTTTTTCTCCTGATGAGAACTTTTAAGATCTACTCTTAGCAACATTCAAATATACAATACATTATTAGCAACTATAGTTACCTTGCTATAAATTATATTTCCATATCTTATGTGTTTATGACTGGAAGTTTGTACCTTTTGACACCTTTTACCTATTTTGCCCTCCCTCCACCCTTACCTCTGGCAACCCCCAATCTGTTCTTTGAATCTGCGATTTCAGTTTTTTAAAAATGATTCCACATATAAGTGAGATCATATGACATACCTTTCACTGTCTGATTTATTTCACTTACTATAATGCCATTGAGGTCCATCCATGTTGTTGCAAATGGCAAGATTCCACTTTTTAATGGCTGAGCAATATTCCATTGCAAAAATACCACATATCTTCATTCATTCATCCATCCATACATCCTTAGGTTGTTTTCATATCTTGCCTATTGTAAATAGTGCTGTAATAAACATGGGGGTACATGTATCTTTTTGAGTTAGTGTTTTTGAAATCAGGGAGCATGATGTCTCCAGCTTTTTTCTTTATTTTCTAGATTGCTTGGAAATATTTGTTAAATACATAGATGAGGCTTTCTGGGGAAAACATGGCAGCTTCCAAGCAGGTCCAAGAATGGTTTGAGAGGGCAGGGAGAGAAAACTGACTCTGCTTTTATTGTGATCAGAAGTGGAGCAGGGCTCACATGGTTTGAACTTCCCTTCAGCACCAAAGGAGGATGTGCTTTTCTATCATCTTGCCTAGACGCGAGGCCGAGGGAAAGGAAGAAGTGGGGCTTGTTCGCTGTGAGCAGTCAAACATCCAAAATGGAGTCAGACTATCATAAGAATTAAAACTTTTAAAGTCTCATGTTCATCAGTAATAAAATATTTAATTTGAAGTTTATTGTATTTTCCCTATGATGTTCAGTAACATAAGAAAATCACTTAAGCACATTAAAGAATTAGTAGGTGGTCTTAGAAATTTTAAGAATTGAGGAAAGGGAAAGTATTTGAGATAGTAAATAGTTAAAAAATAGCATAGAAAAGGAACTTTCAAGCTGGCTCATTCAGTAGTTCCTTTACCCAACATGTAATGTATCTATATTTTCTCTATTAAAAGAAAACTTCCCCTTAAAAAAAGTGAACGAGTTGCTCAGTGTGTTATCTTTATATTTGGCTGCCGAGTCTGAGATAGCTGACCTAAATCAATTGCTGAGGACTACACTACCACTGTGGGGGTCGGGGTTTGTCTGGCCCCCATTAGAATGTGTGCCTGACCAGGGCTTAGTCTAGGAGTCTCTCTTGTTCACTGCTGTTACACAGTACTTGTCACAGTAGACACCTTCGAAATATTGAATGGATGATAATAGGTAGATGGTTAGTTCAAGGGACTTGCCACTAGGTGGCAATGTTTACCTGGCTCTGTGCTGCAAATCTTCACAGCTTCGCAGGATCACATCAACCACAAATGCTAGAAACTCCCTCATCCTGCCCCTTCATGGCTGCCTCTTCGTTCCCACCAACCTCCTAAATGCTACACGTTAGAGAATCACAAGCTTTTTTCTTTGTAAGTAATCATAGATATCAGCTGTTCGAACTCCCAAACTTTTCAATCTGATGCGTGCTGCCGAGCCCTAAGCCCCACAGTGGGAGTGTAGCGCTCAGCGACTGGTTTAGTTCAGATGTTTCAAACTTGGGGGCCAAAAATAAAGATAACACCGTGAGCTACTGGTTTATTAAAAGAAAGAAACGACCAGAATTTTCTGTGGCAGAGACTTAACGTCTCCGCCACTGCAGCTACCCCATTTCCCGTTCTGCTCTAGCTGACCCCAGAGGTCCGGCTCTGCAGTCATACTTTTTTACTCCTGGAGAAGTTTTCGGCAACTCAGCTAGCTCTGGCATTTTGGTCCTTAGGCCTGATCTGTTTTTCCATTTGTCCTCAGGCCCAGCCAACCTGGCTTTTTTCCCCATGGCCTCCATGGAACTCCGAAGATTTTATTTGATCTAATCTAGCATTTTACAGCAGCAGGTCAGCACATTAGAACCGGGCTCTGTATTTGTCTGTAAAAACAAATAGAGCATTTCCACCCTCAAAAGTTAGAAGTGTAACCAGACAAAGTACAATAAAATACATGAAAAACATTGCTATATAGTGAAAATAAATAGCAGGTCGTTGGTTAAACAGAAATGAAAAGTTATTCTGGAATACAGATCACTGCAGCACTGAGCCTTTATCTACAAAACAGGAAGGCTAATGCCTACCTCCCAGGCTACTGTGAAAATACTGTGATTTAGTACCTCTCCCTGCCCTCAGTAAGATCAATAAACACTAGTGCCCTTCCCCTTCTCTGTAATAGAAGGTAGAGGTATAAACAAAATTTTGTAATATCACAGAGGCAGGAGCAGTAACTATAAGAGTTTCTCAAAAACTCTGCAGAGAAAGTGACATTGGAGTTGGGACTGGAAGGATGAATGGGAATTTGGAGGCACAGAAGGAGGAGAAAGTTCCAGGCAGAGGGCAAAGCAAATAGTTAGGGAGGTGTATCTCCAACCCTCTCCTGTCATCTGGGAAGCAGATGCTGAGTCTGAGTTAGGAGTGCAAGAGGCTTGGTCGAAAGTAGTGTCTGAAAAAACAAAAGGGGCGGGGGAAGTAGTATTGGGTGGGAGAACCTCAGACCACATTGCAGATCCGACACTCTCTGGCCACTCGACAGGGGGCGCAGGGACAAGATCGCCTGTTACATGAGTTCTGCGTTTGGCAGAAAAATCCAGAAATATCCATACTCTCCAAGGAAAAGCATGACCTCTGCTAATGTGTCACAGAGCCTGAGGGCAGTAACAGCTGGAGGCTGTCAGCTAACCACACACTTGGCAGCTAAGCAGCAAGACTTTTCCTGAAACGAGATCTGAGGGGCACACCTCCATGTGTGTCACAAGAGGTATTTCGTTGTACTTCCTTCTAAGATTTACAGAATGCCACTATGCCCAGACGCTGTGCCAGACACTTGTTTTGTTATTCTCAGCAGCCCTATGAGACGGATAATATTTCCACTTTACAGATGAGTAAAGCGCGTTTCAGTCCACGTTCTGCCCAAGCTGCCTGCAAGGCCAGTGGCGGCAGCTGTCTGAATCGCAGAAGTCACCCCAGGGCATGGCCCTAGGGTGAGATAAAGATGCAGAGAAGCACAAGCTGAGGGTAAACTGGAACGGGCAGATTCTAGTTAAAGTGATAGTGACCACGGTCAGTTGATAACTTTGGGAAAAAAAGTTCAAAGGCAACATAAGGTGTTATTGGAGTCACGTGATTCTTCTGTTTGGAACTCTCCATGGCTTCCTACTCTACTCAGAATAAAGTGTGGGCACCTTACTTACCACGGTCTCCGAGGCCCTGCCTGAGGCTCTAAACTAGCCCTTCTCAACGGGGGTGATCTGACATGCCCCTCAAGGGACACTTGGCAATTTCTGGAGTTTGTCAGGAGGGTGAGGAGAGAGTATGACCGATGTCTAGTGGGCAGAGGCCAGGGACGCGCCTAAGCACCCTGCAGTGCACAGGCCAGGCTAACAACTAGAAAACGACGCAGCCCAAAATGTCAACAGAGCTGAGCCTGAGAAACCCTTCCCAACCTCTTCCGCTGCTACTCCCCCCTCACTCACAACACTCCAGCCACACTTCCTCAGATATGCCAAGGCCTTTCACACTCCATGTTGTTTCCTGTTCCTAGAAGCTTGTTTCCAGCTGCCCCTAACTTAGTCCTACTTCAGGTCTCAGTTCGCGTGCAACGTGGTCAGAGAGCACGCTGACCAGGGCCCAGGGAATGTCCCTCTTAACCTCTCCTTTCACATTCTCTGTCCACAACACTCATCACACTGTGCAAGTCCAGATTTATTTCAATGGTTTATATATTGTCCTTCTTTCTCCCCATGCTGTAAACTCCATAGGTATTCCCATCAACAAGCAAAGTGCTTAGTGTTTTGTACATACTCAAAATGTACCTGTTGAATGAATTACTGACATTATCCAGTAGATGCCTTGGTTTGGGGGGGAAGCTAATTCCTAAGTGCACTTACAGGATTAATTTAATGACAGTTTAGTTACAGTGTGGTGTTTGTCATTTATTTTATTCTAAATTGCCCCAAACTTTTAGTCATCAAAGTTTTTTTTTTGAGATTGTCATATAATATTTGCTAATGTAGAATATCTCATTATTAAGATGAATTATAAATAAAAATTAAAAATGTTTAAAATTTTAAAAACATCTATCTTTCCACGACCTATCTCGCCCCCGCTAACCCCCTCTCACGTGCTCAGCCAGCTTACTCAGCCCTGGCTCACTCCACGCACAGCCTTCTGTTCCTCTAGAGCCCCGGGCTCCCTGCCCCCACCCCGCCCCAGGCCTCTCTGCCTGCTCTCCCTCTGTGCAACCCCATTCCCCAGACCTCCCCGCCCTCTCTCTTATTTCAGGTCTAGCTCAAATATCAGATATCCTTGGATAATTCTCTGCAATAATCACCATCCTGCTCTCTTTTCTTCCAGAGCACATCCACTCCTTATTTTTTGGTGCACTGTTTGTCTCCCCAACCACAGCGTAAGCTCCCCACGGGCAGGACTTTACCTGTCCTGCTCATTGCTGCATCCTTCATCCCTGAAGCCCCTAAGTAAATATTGTCCAATGGATAGGTGAATACAGGAGTTCTGGACGCAGAGAAAGGTGCCAGTAATAAAAACCGAACAACCTCTGTGTAGCCATGACTGCCCTTTGTATAAAAGCTGCCTTCCCGAAAGGAAGGTGCAGATCCCATAAGTCCCTCCAGGATATGAAGCCACCATGTCCTCTGCTATGAAGAGCATGATTCAAGCCAATCTTACACGAACTCCTCATGTGTCCTGTGGTACCTCTCGCTGCCTCTCTGTTGTGTCAAAGGGAGGAGAGAGGTTCCCTGAGCTCCTGGTGGCATGAAGACCCTGGAAATAGACAGGACACAGCAAGATGCTTTCTCACACTCAAATGCACTCCTGGTCATGGGCCCTCTATAGTCTTAGATCCAGTTCTCAGGACAATAAAACCCTCTACAATGTTTTAAATGTCCTGAGCAACTAAAATAAATGTAGGAAGACTTCCCTAACAAGGGAAATGTCATATTGATTATGTCCAGAGTTCTGAACCACGTGAAGAAGAAAGTCTTCACTATGGTGTTTTAAACTGTCTCACTGGAATGCCAGGACAGGTCCGTTATACTGCCCGGCACAGAGAGCACAACTGGAAGAAACCGGAGGATGATTTTTCTTCAGTGCTTCCCAGTCCTAACAGAGCTGCATTTTCTTTCTTCCATTACTAAACATGCAGTGTCACATCTTCTATTCTTGTCGTCAGATGGTTGTGGATTCGCGCAATACTATCCTATGAGCATCTCTGTCCAAACATAAGTCAGCATACTGCTGAGCTGGAAGCTACATAAAAAGCAATTAACCACAAAGACAATTACAGTTTAAGTAGCTGTTTAAAAATCGGAGACATTGTGAAAACTTACCATTAAAAACAACCTAAAATTTTCTGAAATATCTTGACCTTTTGTAAAAACTAAACTACAATTCATGGTTTCATATTTATGATGAAATTGTGCTCTGAATTGACTTAAAAATATTTTCGTTTCTTCTTTGAAGTTTCATAATCTTTGCAGGCTATATTACCAAAAGAAAAGTAAAAATACCACGAAGATATAAATTATGTTTATGTATTTTCACTTTAAAAACCCCCCAACAAACCTGAACCACTATGGCCAGATTTTGTTTTCTTACCGCTAGGAGGTGCTAACAACACCAGTAACCAGAAATTCACTGGTCAAGTGTGACCAACTATGTGAAGAAGCCCAGTGAGCCTACAAAGAAATAGATTTACAAGTTTATTTTTGAAAAATCAACTGATAGTAGTTTGATTTGAAAACACAGCATATAAAGGTCCATTTTTGCTCTAATGGGAGAACACCTAATCATAAATTTTGTTATTAATGTTCAATCTAGAAAAGTAATATAAAGAAGTGCATATGAAAAATTATCTCTCAACCTCTCAAATATTTTAAAGTAACCTGAGTTGTACTCTTACACTCAGTGACAATTCTTGAAATTTGCACCAAGGTAAAATATCAGAAAAGTGAACAGAAAAAAGAATGAATAAGAGTTTATCTCAAAAAATTTCAAAACACTATGGTATAGTATAATGGCTATATTATGGCATCTCCACATAGTGGAACACTGTATAATCATAAAAATGATGGTGTTCCCTTGACTGATGTGGCTCAGTTGGTTGGGCATCATCCCTCAAAGGAAAAGGCCTCTGGTTTGACTTCCAGTCAGGGCACATGCCTGGATTAGAGGTCTGGTTCCTGGTCAGGGAGTATAAGAGAGGCAACCAATCGATATTTCTTTCTCACATCAGTGTTTCTCTCCCTCTCTTTCCTCCCCCCTCTCCTTCTCTCTAAAAATAAATAAATAAAAACTTTTAAAAAATGATTGTGTAAATCTGTGTTTGTCTGGAAAACTATCATGCTATATTATTAAGTTAAAATGCAGGTTACAAAATAGTGATCTAATATTTCATTTAGAAAATTTAATGATAGGAAAAGCAGGGACAATATTCACTGAAATGATGATTGTCTCCAGATGGCGTAATTATTTGTTATTATTTTCTGGTTGTGTGATCTTGAGAAACAAATGTAACTTGCCCGTACCTCTCATGTTCATCAGTGGCAAATGGAGGCAATGATGCTTTATAGTAATATATGTAAAACACTTAGAATTGTGTTAAGCACATAATAACTACTCAAAAATATTAGCCTTCATAATAACTGCCCTAATTGTCTGCATCTGATTTTAGGAGTGTAGACATGTTAATATTACAATCAGAAATGATAATAAACACCTTTAAAAAAAAGGATGGCTCACATGAGGGAGGAGGGGAACTGGTTTTGTTCCCATCTGTAAGAATAGTAAGTCAATTCCTGTTTACCTAGAAAGTTAAATGATCAGATCTTTTTACTGTCTGATTTTTTAAACAAGAATTCACTTACCCTGTGTGGTTTAATTCCAGCACTAGTTTCCATGGTGTCAGTACAAGCTAAAAAGTAAAAAATAAACACTATTAAGGTCATTATTATTAAGAGTTCAAAATATGTCATAGGTATAATAAATCATATTGACACTTTACACCACAGCTCTGAGTAGGTAAGAGATCATTTTTGTTGGGAACAAAGACACTTCGGTAATTGTTTGGGTAAATGGTGGATACCAGAACCCAATTGTTGACCGGATTAGTGTTTTACAGAGAAAAGGAATTGGTGCTTTTTGGTGTGAGGGCAGAGATGAGAAAAGGGGACAGTTGAGGGAAGAAGGGAGAGAATGAGTGGGAGGGGAGAGTAAGAGAAGTGAAAAGAAGGGAGGGAAGAGGAGGGAAGTGATAGGAGAGAGGACCTGGATGGAGGACTGGAGAAAGGGATCCTGCGCAGGACTTGATAGAAACATCCAAGCCATTCTGGGCCGTGGGTGATGTAATGAACCCCAGCGGCTCTGAAGCCTGTGCACTTTGGTTGGTGGGAAACGATGAAAAGGCTAGATTTCACATGTATGTTGATATGCTTGGACAGAGTTGGGATGAGTAGATGCAGGATTCTTGAGGCGAAAGGGGACCATGAGACCACATAAATTTCCAGAAATTCATAGAAATCTCGGACACCCCAGGCCATGAGACTTGGGCTCAAGGCCATCGAGATCTCAAGGGACAAGGGAGGGAGGGCTCCAGGTAGCCACATGCAGGTTACCTAAAGATGGGTGTGGTGTGTGAATGTGTGTGTGAAAGAGAGAGAAAGAGAGAGGGAGAGGGAGGCAGAAGAGAGAGATGAAGACAGAGAGGAAAAAATTGATAGAGGAAGGGGGAAGAGAATTGAGTAATGGAGATAGAAATCAGTTGTGCTAATGAAAAATCCAACTATATTTATATCTTTAACCCTGTAATAGTCACATTTCATGCAAATGAGTCTCTTCTGGTTTCCTCCTTGTTTCCGATTAGTAGTCGAACGTATTGCCCGACATCCCTGACTAGCACACATCACGTCATGGGAAACTCAATGCCTTGGGGGAAAGCTGTTTTCATTTTTGAAAACTTCTGTGTTTAGGAAGCTCTTCATACCGAACTAAAAGCGTCATTTATTTATTCGCCTAGCAAATATTTATTAAGCACCTACTACGTGCCAGGCACTGTTAAGTGTATTGGGGATACAAAGACCTTGCCCTCATCAGACTTACTTTGTCGTGGTTCAAAGACTAAATGAATAGAAGATATATACTGTGCCAGGTGGTATAACAGCATATGCTAAGTACACCGTACTGGCAAATACTAAGAAGGAAATAAATAAACCTCATGGGAGAGAATGCACTGGAGATACAAATGAGTGACCTGTGAACTCATAAATGTCTTTAGATGATGAGCGTAATTGGTGATGAGAAGAGCCCCAAGGTACTCCAATGTTAACATGTTGGGCGATGTGGAGAGACTGGCAAAACAGATAAAAGGTTGCAGATTCCTGTAACTTCCATTTCTGTTCACTGGAGCAGAAACTCTTCCTCAGGAGGAAAATGGTTTTTATATTTGAAGATCATTATTCTGCACGGGACCATGGAAATTGGGTGCTTTTGTTCATTCTGGTGGGAGCAGATTTCTTCCCACAACCAGGGAACAGGAAGGTGGCAGGTAGTGCCGGGGAGCAGCTGCCAAGACTCTGCCCGGGCAGGAGTGGCAACAGCAGCGACCAGCAGGCGCAGAGGCCACGAAGCAGCAATGCCAGATCAAGGCAAAGTGCTGAGGGGAACTTTATTGGCCCCTGGAGGAAGGGGAATCCGCCCGGGGTGCTACCCAGGGGAAGGGATTTGCATGAGTCCAAAGTTCCAGTAATTAGAGTAACTACGGACTGTTGTAATCATGATCCACTGTCCTAGAACAATATGTACTCCTCACACCCCACCCCTGCCAACCCCACACTGGTATGGCCAGGTTAACACAGCTTACATTGCAAAACGCATCTCTGCAACTCTATTCTTGAGCTATTTCATGCTTTGGGAGGTTAGCGTAAACCACAGATCTCCCCCGCTGAGATCCTGAATTCTAAGACTATTATCTATTTTACCAGTTATCAATCCTAGATTTCTGCGACTTGCAAAAATGATGAGTAGTATCGTCATCCAATCTATTCTTTTTATTACTATTTTTTCAATTACAGGTGACACTTAATAATCAAATTTATTCTTGATCAGAGTCACTAAAATATTGCAAAGGACAAATTTGGGATTAGACCAAGAGGCATCATCTCTTTAGACACACTATTAGAATCTGCAAGGAGAAAAGAATCTATTCAACGAATAGCAAGCCCGATAGAACATCAGATACAAATCAGTGCCGCTTAGGCTGTAACCCAGCCAGTTTCTATCCATTTTGCCACAAAGATATTGTGAGAGTCGTTGCCAAGGGCTTTGATGGAATTCAAACATCTGCAGAGTTACCACTAGCCTCATAAGCTTATCAAAACAGGAAGTGGGTGTGTCAGAGTCAGATTGTTCCTCATGATTGCTCACGACTTCACAACACTCACCTCTAAAAGCTTACATGCTACCCTTGGACTAATTCATAATAGAATCTTGGTCAAGATGGTTGTTAATTTCTTTACTCTAAACTGTCTGCAGAAATTCTGTTCTTTTCTTTTTTGATAATTAGGATGTTGACTCATTTCCAGTTCTTCCACTACTTGTGTGTTTTCAAAAATAATTACATCTATGGTTAAATAATATTTTCAAGCTTTTAAAAAGTCACTTGTTCAAAAATGAGAAATAAGAATTATTTAGAGTTGCTACTTATTTTTTACAGCCTCCTCATTCAAATTGACCTCTGTTTCCTTCTTACTAATATTTGCCCCATCCTATTCCCACCCCTTTGTAGCAGACTTGGGCTGGACTGGGAAAAGCACTAAGCAAGTAACTGCTGCCAGAGGATGGGACCAAAAAGCTGAAGCTAAAGCAGGACAACCTAATTTAGTAGAGCAGCGAGGGACAGCAAGATTAGTCTAAGCTAATGTCTATCAGGAAGGATATTGAGAGTCTAATGCATAGCAAACAGAAGGTCAAAGTAGAGGTTCAAAAGCAAGACAGGATCAAACAAGTGGAGTATAAGGCTATTGTGATAAATTAGTTGGCTATTACCCACATGGGCTCCTGGGCACTTGAAACGTGGGGAGCACCACTGAGAAACTGTATTTTTATTTTTTTAAGTATGTTTTATCGATTATGCTATTAGAATTGTCCCAATTTTCTTTTTCCCCTTTGCCCTCCACCACCCAGTACCTCCCTTCCCTGCAGCAATCTCCACCTCCCCACCCCCACTTAGTTCATGTCCATGGGCTATGCATATAAGTTCTTTGGTTTCTCCATTTCCTATGCTATTCTTAACCTTCCCTTGTCTATTTTGTATCTATCATTTATGTTCTTAATCCCTGTACCTTTACTCCCATTCTTCCCCCTTCCACCTCCCTGCTGATAACCTTCCATGTGATCTCCATTTCTATGATTCTGCACCTGTTCTAGTTGTTTGCTTAGTTTGTTTTTGTTTTTGTGTTTTTGTTTTTAGATTCAATTGTTGAAAGTTGTGAATTTGTTGTCATTTTACTGTTCATAGTTTTGATCTTCTTTTTCTTAAATAAGTCCCTTTAACACTTCATATAATGAGGGCTTGGTGATGATGAACTCCTTTAGCTTTACCTTGTCTGGGAAGCACTTTATCTGTCCTTCCATTCTAAATGATAGCTTTGCTGGATAGAGTTATCTAGGTTGTAGGTCCTTGCTTTTCATGACTTTGAATACTTCTTTCCAGCCCCTTCTTGCCTGCAAGGTTTCTTTTGAGAAATCAGCTGATAGTCTTATGAGAACTCCTTTGTAGGTAACTCTCTTCTTTTCCCTTGCTGCTTTTAAGATTCTTTCCTTATCTTTAAACTTTGGCATTTTACTTATAATGTGTCTTGGTGTGGCCCTCTTTGGGTTCAGCTTGTTTGGACTCTCTGTGCGTCCTGGACTTGTATGTCTATTTTTTTTCACCAAATTAGGGAAGTTTTCTTTCATTATTTATTCAAATGAGTTTTCAATGTCTTGCTCTTCTCCTTCTGGCTTCCCTAAGATTTGATTGTTGGCCCATTTGGAGATGTCCCAGAGTCTTCTTATTCTCTCCTTGTTTTTTTGAATTTTGTTTCTTCATTCTGTACTGGCTGACTGTTTATTTCTCCCTTATGTTCCAAATTGTTGATTTGAACCCTCGCTTCCTTCCCTTCACTGTATATTCCCCGTGGATTTTTCTTTACTTCACTTGGTGTAGCCTTCATTTCTTCTCTTTCGTTTATGCTGTACTCAGTGAGTTCTCTGAGCATCACTATCACCAGTGCTTTAAACTCTGCATCTCATTGGTTGGTTCTCTTCATTTTGCATAGTTCTTTTTCTAGAGTTTTGATCTGTTCTTCCATTTGAGCCACATTTCTTTGTCTCCTCAATTTGGCAGCCTCATTGTGTTTGTTTCTGTGTGTTAGGTAGAGCTTCTTTGACTCCCTGTCTTGGGTACCTGTTAAGTTTAAGGAGCGGAGCACTAAGTATTCACCTAGGTGGGACAATCTGCTTCACTACTTTGTGATGCTGTATGTGGGGGAGGGATTGCAAAAGGAACAAGGCCGTTGTCTGGCTCTTGCCCCATTTCCAGTCACTTCCCCCACTTCCCGTATGTGACAGACATCCTTCTAGCTGCTTCGCTAGTGCTGAATCCTAGAGTGGGTAGGTTTGTGTACATTCTAGGACCATGCAGGTCCTTTAAACAGACTCTCCTGAGAGACTGGCAGTTTCTTCCACCACCCCAATCCCCACTGGTTTTTACAGCCAGAAGTTATGAAGATTTATCTTCCCGGTGCTGGAACCCTGGGCCATGTAGTCTGGCCTGAGGCTGAGATCGCTGACTCCCCAAGTGTCCTTCCTGGTTTTTATCTACCACATGTGAATGAGGGAGCATTTGTTTCACTGGCTGCCACTGTTGCTGCCTCGCCACACTGCACCGTGTCCTCTCTGCCCTGGATCCCCATCTCCACCACTTCTACCAGTCTGGATGAATATTTTTTCTTTAAATCCTTGGTTGATGGACTTCCACACAGTTCAATTTTCGAGCAGTTCTGGTTGTTTTTGTTTTGAAGTTAGTTGTGATCCTTCTTATGGTTGTGCAAGGAAGTGAAGTGTGTCCACCTATGCCTCCATCTTGGCCAGAAATCCAGAAGCTAGATTTTGTAATTTCAGTTTAATTTTAACTAATTTATATTGAAATTTAAAAAATAACCAATGTAAAATATTTTTCCATGAAATACAGTTGCATCTTAAAAGATATAGTTATAATTTTTAAGTATATTTTATTGATTATTTTATTAGAGTTGTCCCATTTTTTTTTCCACTTTATCCCCCTCTACCCTGCATCCTCCCTCCCTCCACCATTACCCATCTTAGTTCATGTCCATGGGTCATACATGTAAGTTCTTTGGCTTTTCCATTTCCTATACTATTCTTAACCTCCATCTGTCTATTTTGTTCCTACCAATGATACTTCTTATTCCCTGTACCTTTTCCTCCCTTCTCCCCGCTTCCTCTCTGGGCTGATAACCCTCCATGTGATCTCCATTTCTATGATTCTGTTCCTGTTCTACTTGTTTGCTTTGTTTGTTTTTTTTAGGTTCAGTTGTTGATAGTTGTGAGTTTGTTGTCATTTTACTGTTCATTGTTTTGATCTTCTGCTTTTTCTTAAATAAGTCCCTTTAACACTTCTTATAATAAGAGCTTGATGATGATGAACTCCTTTAATTTTACTTTATCTGGGAAGCATTTTATCTGCCCTTCCATTCTAAATGATAGTTTTGCTGGATGGAGTAATTTTGGATGTAGATCCTTGCTTTTCATGACTTTGAATATTTCTTTCCAGTCCCTTCTGGCCTGTAAGATTTCTTTTGAGAAATCAGCTGATAGTCTTATGGGAACTTGTCTGTAGGTAACTCTCTTCTTTTCTCTTGCTGTTTTTAAGATTCTCTCCTTGTTTTTAACCTTGGGCAATGTGATTATATGTGTCTTGGTGTGTTTCTCCTTGGATCCAACTTCCTTGGGACTCCCTGAGCTTCCTGGACTTTCATGTCTATTTCCTTCACCAGATTGGGGAAGTTTTCCTTCATTACGTTTTCAAGCAAGTTTTCAATTTCTTGCTCTTCCTCTTCCTCTTCTCCTTCTGGCACTCCTATGATTTGGATATTGGAATGTTCAAAGTTGTCCCAGAGCTTCGTAAACCTCTCCTCATTTTTTTTGAATTCTTGTTTCTTCATTCTGTTCTGGTTGAATGTTTATTTCTTACTTCTGTTCCAAATCGTTGATTTGAGTCCCAGTTTCCTTCCCTTCACTTCCTATACAGGGAACCAATATATTTTTCTTTATCTCACTTTGCATAACCTTCACTTCTTCCTTTGTTTTGCAGCCATACACAATCATTTCCCTGGGCATCCTGATTACCAGTGTTTTGAACTCTGCATCTAATAGGTTGGCTATCTCCTCATCGCTTAGTTCCTTTTCTGGAGTTTTGATCTTTTCTCCCATTTGGGCCATATTTCTTTGTCCCAGTGCTCCTGTTATGTTGTAAGGGGTGGAGCCTTATGTGTTCATCAGGGTGGGGCAAGCGACTTTGCTGTATTGTGGTGCTGTGTGTGTGGGAGGGGTCAGAGAGGGAAGGATGCCACTTGCCCTGCTCTTGCTCTGCTTTCAGTCACTTCCCCCAATTCCCACAAGCAGATTGTGCTCTTTCAGGTGCTGTTTCCCTGGGTGGGTGGGCTTGTATACATTCTGGGATGCTGTGGGACCCTTCAACAGATTCTCATATGAGACTGGGAGTTTCTCCCATCACCGCAATCTCCACAGATCTTTACAGCCAGAGGTTTTAAGACTTTAGTTTCTTGCACTGGAACCCTAGGTTGCGCAGTCTGTCTTGCCCTCCATTTTTTCCTTCTGGCTTACCTGCAAATGAATGTGGGATATCTGGGTCTACCAGCCACTGCCTTGCCGCATGTCCTTGCTGCCCTGACTGACCATCTCTGCCCCTCCTACCAGTCTGGATGACTGTTTCTTTAATTCCTTGGTTGTCAGACTTCCATATAGATTGATTTTCTGGCAGTTCCAGTTGTTTTTTGTTTTTAAATTGGGTGTTATCCTTCTTTTGGTTGTGCAAGGAAGCAAAGGGTGTCTACCTATACCTCCATCTCGGCTGGAAGCCTCTGGATATAATTTTTTACTTATTTTATTTTTAACACTTTAGTTCAAAAAAATTTAGAGTTGTGGAGGAATTATTAACATAGTACAGAGTTTCTGTCTGCTTTTCATCCAGCTTTCTCTACATTACCGTGGTACAACTATTAAAAGTAAATAATAAACATGTGACAATACTATTAACTAAACTATAGACTTTATTTAGATTCTACCAGTTTTTCCACAATGTCCCTTTTTGTTGTTGTTTTAGCATCTAACCTATGATACCACAATATATTTAGTTGTTGGATCTTCTTTGTCTCTTCCAGTCTGTGATAGTTTCTTTGTCGTTCCTTGTCTTTTTCAACTTTGACACTTTTGAGAAGTACTGATTAGGTATTTTGTAGGATGTACTTCAGTTTGGACTGGTCTGATGTCATTTTTTTAATAATTAAAAAAATTTCAATTACAGTTGACATTATATTAGTTAATATTATATTAGTTTCAGGCTTACAGCACAGTGATTAGACATTTATACAACTTACAAAGTGATCACCTCAATAACTCTAGTACCCACCTGACACCATAGACACTCACTACACTATCATTGACTGTACTTTCCATCCCCTTGACTGTTTTAAAAACTGGCAATTCGTATCTTAATCCCTTCCCATTTTTTACCCATCTCCCCAACCCCTTAAGGTAGGTAGACATATAATCTCAAATTTAAAAGCTAGTTTCAAAAAGCACACAAAAATTTAACAGGATGAGCTTTTAAATATGGTTTATATTTGTAGTTTCATGTTGTTAAAAAGCGCTGCAAATGTACTGCTGGGAAGTTCCTCTTTATAATGGTGCTAGCAGTAATAACAGATTAGAAACTGAAAAACTAATTATTTTTATGGAATTAGCATGCTAACATTGTGGTATTCAAGCTTACTATAGTATTGACATACTATAATCTAAAAAAATCTGTTTTATAACCTCCAAAAGCCTATTGAATTCAGGTAATGCATGTTGAATTATCATCTCCAAGTAGGCCTGAATGGTGAGGCCTAGAACCCATTTGGTTTGGTGTTAATGTACTGGTCCATGCAGTGGAAACCTTCTTGGTAGCCTTGTCTTTTGAGCACAGTGCACATGAAAACTAAGGGTTGGCATTCAGTTTTTTCAAAAGTACACTGCTCTTTCTTGTTGTTTGACAATATAAATCAAACATCACTTGTAAATACTCCTCACTGATGGCTTCATGTCTGTAGATCTTATTCCCAAGAACCAGCATAGGCACATTAGAAATGGTTTCATTTGTCATTAGTGAATTAAATTCTTTTGATTCTAACAGCCTTGCATGATCTACAGAATCCACCAGAAATACATTGTCACTGATAGCAAGAAGGCAGTTTTTCTATGCTCTTTGAGCTTGAATATGTTCACCCAGATCAAAAGTTGTAAAGGTCATGGCTAGCAATGGTTAGTACTTCTGAAGTGGCATGTAATGTTGGGACATGCCCAAGTCTGTCATCTTTCAGCATGTGTAGCAATGTTAAGCATGTTTGGAACAACTCAAGTATGTGAATCTGCTTTTTCAACTTTGAATTTTTAAAAACCTAACACAGTTCAATTTTTTTATGTATTGGGTTGGCCAAAAAGCTTGTTTATTTTTTTCTGTAAAATAAAAGATATTTTCCATTTTCACCAACAACTTTATTGATTTGCATATTTTGAGTATGTCAGCTATCTCCTGTGTGGTAGAATGTTGATTGTTCTCAATTAATGTAATGTCTCGATTTGATCGCTGTCAACAACAACTGGTCTACCCGACTGTGGAGCACCGTCCAGTGAGAAATCTCCAGCACAAAACTTCACAAACCACTTTTGACACATTCGATCAGTCACAGCACCTTCTCCATACACTGCGTAAATCTTTTTTCTTTTTGTTTGCATTTCAGTTGCATTTTTACCTTTCTTGAAGTAATAAGGCACAATATGCCAAAAATGTTGCTTATTTTCTTCCATCTTTAATATTAAAATGGCTACACAAAAATTCTCCAATTTTTAGTAAGTTTTAAAAAAATGTACACTGATACAACAGTTGTCACAATACAGTCTAACAAAATTGTTTCAAATGAAGTTAAAGACAAATAAGTACTACTATAGCCACCTTATTGCTCTACCCAAATGAATCAAAAAACCAAACGAACTTTTTGGCCAACTCAATAAATTTAGCATCTGAACTGAGATGCACTGTGAGCCTAAAATACACACAAATATTGAAAATGTAATAAAAAAAGACAGTAAAATATTTTTATATGGATTACATTTTGAAATGTTAATATTCTATATATATTGAGTTAGATAAAATATATGACTATTTCACTGCTTTTCACTTTTTAAATAGTATGGTTACTAAAAATTTCAAATTACATATATGGCTCACATCTTATTTCCATTGTACAGCATGAGTCTAAGTCTCTTGACACAGTCTAGAATTCCCATTTTCACACACACATGGGTACTTCAGCTACTTCAAAGGACCATAGCCAGGGTAGGCAGTTTTAAACCTTCCCAGTTCTACCGGATTGTCAGCTCAAAAGTTGGGTGTGGTGTTGTGCTGATACATGTTTAATAATTGTCTCTCTGGGGTAAATAGCCCTTTTTTGTAGTATTACCTAATTCCCATGGTGTAAATACTCATACCACGGACCATTTCAAGTTACCAACTTGACATCACCGGGAGTTGGGAAGAAACACGGAAAATTGGCCCTCATGAGCAGGTAGCAGAGTCTTCAGTACGCTGCTAGTTGGGACTATTCTTCTGCATTGTTTCTGCAGGATCTTGCACACAGACCAACGAGGAGTAAGTCGTTTTTAAGTATTTGTTCAGGGAATGCATGCTTCTGCTACCTACAAATCTCCTGTAATTTCAGATTTTTCCTGATCCTTTAACCTTTTGTAAATGTACATTCCTGAAGTCGAGGGTAGATGTATGACTACACAAACATTCTCTTCCTTGGCCATGGTAACGAATGGGTTGTACTGTCCAGATTCCCCTTTAGCTTTGAGTCACTCATGACCCCAGCTGTTTGGAGTATTGTCTGCTGATGGCACTCAGCTGAGAGCTGAGACTTCCCAGAGCAACTGTGCTGAGCTAAAAGGAACTGCCTCCCCCATGGTTTCCCAGGCAGCATCCTGCATCTAATGACTCCTTGATGTGGGAGTACAAGGGCTGACCCTTCAATCGCAGACATTTTTGAAGTGCCATCCTAGTTTTAGAGTTTCGTGTTGCGACAATGGAAAAGGGGAATTGTAACCCACCCCACCATTCTTTTGTCAAGCGCTGACTCTAATGCGTAGCTTGTAAATGAACAGCATGTTCGTTTAAGAATCCTAGGAGCTAGTTTCAAAAGATACAGACTCCCACCTTCAAGCATTGCAACTCCCGGAGATTTTCTGACCTTCAGCCATGGATCCAGGATGACATGAAGTCAGGATGAAATGAAGGCAGGATGATTAAACCAGGATGACACACCGGACCATCACTTGCCTTATCAGAATAACTATGCTTGTCTGCATGTAGAGAACTTTGCAACCTCCTCCCTGATCTTTCTGTTCTGTTCCCCTCTCCCTCCCTATAAAAACCTCTGCCTCCAATGAGAGGGGGAGATGGACTTTGAGACATGAGTCCGCCATCTTCCAGGTTACTGGCACCTGAAAATAAACCACTTTCCTTTGTATCAGCACCTGCCTCTCAACTGTTGGCTTTCGTAGGGTCAGGGAGCTGAACCTGATTTCGGTTACAGTGTGAGACCTTCCCAGACCTCTGTTGCTGCTGCATTACAATTCAGTTTATACCTCTGCTCAAACTTGCTTCTTTTATTCCTTCATGGGCCATTGTGTCTGAAAGCAGTGCCCCATGACCCACCTGCACGCCATCTCCATCTCAGTGTCTATTTGCCAGAAAATAAAATCTATAACAGTTATTTAAAAAATTTATCAAAGACCACATTCCTCCTTTCTTTCAAGGTCCTTGTTATTTTTTATGTTATTAACCAGTTCTTCCATGTTGGTTACAATGAGGGTCAGACCTTAGCACCTCTGTCCCATAAGGATAAACTTATCAGCAAAATAAGCCTAGAAGTTATCTTTGATAATTTCCTAAGAACTTTCATTATGGATATAGTTAACAGCCTGAGATGAAATTGTCGTAACTAGTATGTCTTATTACTTTTTTGGTTTACTACATGGAATGTTATAATTTTTATTATGTCATTGTAGTAAATACCTCCTTAGCCACATTCAAATTTTTTTCACTCATCAGAACAGGAATAATTGCCCAAAGTTGGAGCACTCCTAACCATATCACATGAGGCTATTTTCAAAACTCTCTTCCTGACAGAACCTGCCACCTCACACAATCTCAGCTTCTGAGTCCATATGCTGTACTTCTAATTTCTAGAAACAAATGCTTTACATTTTAAGAGAAAATGTTTCTCAATCTCTCCAAAAACCACATTTATTGACTTTTCCCTTTTCAACGTTTTGTTCTTTTATACTTGAATCCTCAAGTACAAAAACAGCATAACATAAAATCAGGTAGTTCTATTCAGTTATTGCATAAAGTTCTACAGATCATTTTGGAGATCTCTGGTGCCTAAGTCAGAATTATTTTTTTCTTTAACAATGCCTTTTGCCACAGATTAAATTGTTATCTTCCTAATTTGATCTGCAGACTAAAATAAAAGAAAATTACATAAAATGAAATAGTAAGAATTTATTTTCTATTTTCTGATCTTTATTAATTTACAAGATAAATTAATATCTTCTAAACACTTAAAAATCATTTTTTCAATATATTTGCCAGATATCCAGAGGAATAATCTTTAATTTATTATAAGGTGTTTTTCATAGTACCTGATATGAGAATACAATTGAGTAAAATATGTAAAAATGTTCTCCATAAACTGATTTTATCAGCATCAAATCTGACATTTACTCTCATTTTCAAATATACTTCTACAGAAATCAAAGTTTTTATTGGTAGTTGTAAATGACTTTTCAATTGCATCTAAGAGATTATCTGTTCTTGAATATTCACTGGTGATCCCTGTTTGCTTGTGGCATAATGAAGCAATTGCCACCTTAAATTACTAAATCTGAGGCTAGGTGTCTTTTGAATTTTCTGTGAAAATCTCAGCCTCTTTATATCAGATTTTCCCTGTCTCTTTATTATCTCTTCTGGATGTTGAATTAGGCAAATATAAGGCCTGTCCTCCATGTTCAACAATATTTCATTTTTTAATTTCTTCATCTCTCTTTGCTGCAACCTAGTAGTTTCTACAGGTTGCCTATCAAGTTTCACTAATTCTTTCTTTCTTTTAAAAAAATTATTATTTTTTTATTTTTTTATTGTTCATGCTATTATCGTTGTCCCAGTTTTCCCTCCTTTACCTGCCTCCACCCTGCACCCCCCCATTTGCTCTGGTGATCTCCCTTCCTTTGCTCATGCCCATGGGTCATGTGTGTAAGTTCTTTGGTTACTTCATTTCCTATACTTGTTCTTAACATCCTCCTGGACTATTATGTAATTAAAAATTTGTACTTCTTAAACCCTTCTCCTTTCCTCCCATTTCCCCAGAACTCCCTCACCACTGGCCACCATCCTATGATCTCTATATCTATGATTATGTTTTCTGTTCTGCTTTCTTGCTAAATTTGTTTTTTGGATTCAATTGTTAATAGTTATGTATTTATTGCCATTTTAATGTTCACAGATTGATTTCTTAAATAAGTCCCTTTAACATTTCATATAATAATGGCTTAGTGATGATGAACTCCTTCAGCTTTACCTTGTCTGGGAAGCACTTTATCTGCCCTTTGATTCTAGATGGTAGCTTTTCTGGATAGAGTACTCTAGGTTGTAGGTCCTTGTTTTCATAACTTTGAATACTTCTTGCCAATCTTTTCTTGCCTGCAAAGTTTCATTGGAGAAATCAGCTGACAGCCTTATGGGAACTCCCCTGTAGGTAATTAACTTATTTTTTTATTACTGCTCTTAAGATTTTCTCTTTATCTTTAACCTTTGGCACTTAATTATGCTGTGTCTTGGTGTGGTCTTCTTTGCATCTGTCTCATTTGGGACTCTGTGCTTCCTGGACTTGTATGTCTATTTTCTTCACCAAATTAGGGAAGTTTTCTTTTATTATTTTTTTCAAATAGGTTTCCAATTTCTTGCTCTTTCTCTTCTCCTTCTGGCACCCCTATGATGTGAATGTTGGAATGTTTGAAGTTTTCCCAGAGGCTGCTTACACTATCAGAGACTTTTTGGATTCTTTTTTCTTCTTGCTGTAATATTTGGATATGTTTTTCTTCCTTATGTTCCAAATCATTGATTTGATTCTTGGCTTCATCCACTCTACTGTTGATTCCCTGTAAATTGTTCTTTATTTCAGTTAGCATATCCTTCATTTCTGCCTGAGTCTTTTTTATGCTGTTGAACTACTCACTGAGCTCCTTGAGTATCCTTATAAACAGTGTTTTGAACCCCGCATCTGATAGATTGATTATCTCCATTTCATTTAGTTCTTTTTCTGGATTTTTGATCTGTTCTTTCATTTTGATCTGTCCACATTTCTTTGTCTCCTCATTTTGGTAGCCTCTCTGTGTTTGTTTCTATGTATTAGGTAGAGCTCCTTTGACTCTGTCTTGGTAGCATGGCCTAATGTAGCAGGTGTCCTGTAGGGTTCAGTGGCAAAGCCTCCTCCGTCTCCCAAACTGTATACTCAAGGTGCATCCACTGTGTGGACTGAGTACTCTCTCCTCTTGTAGATGAGTCTTGATTGCTGTCAACAGGTCAACAGGAGGGATTTACCCAGTCAAGACAGCTAGTAGGACTGGCTGTGACCCTTGGCCAGCAACCACCTCCCTTCATGGCTTGTGGAGGTGGTTGGGTGGTGCTCCAACATGGTCTATAACTGTCCACTGCATGTGCAGGCTCTGGGGGGTTTCCCAGGTGGTACTGGCCAAGGTCAGCCTCCACCTGTGTTCTGTCTGGGGCCTCTTGGTGTAAGCTATAAAGCAATCTGCAGATGGCTGCTGCTAGTGCCATGCCTAGGAACACTCAGCAACAGGTACAGGGACTGGGCTCAGCTCTTGCTTGTTTGAGTGTATTTAGGAAGGTCTGAAGCCGGCACCTATCCCAGCCCTTCATACGGAAAAGCCACTGTTACCAGGATGGAGGGTTGCTTGGGTGGGCTTGTAAGTTGAATGGAATGGACCCTTCTCTCCTTTTCCACCCTCAATTCAAAAATTCCAAAAGAAGTTAAATCTAGCAATATGGGTCCAGCACAAATAATGTCCCTTTTTTATTACAAAATCTTTTATTAAAAAATCTTAAGCATGTAATTCTGTAACATAACAATATCACACTCAAGCATACCATATGACATTTTAGGTGAAAATTTCAAATTAAAACTATAAATTATTATGCTCATATTATTATTCTACTAACCACACTCAATCAGCCATTATTTCTACAGGACCCTGTATATAATAAGAATATTACATCATGACAAAATATAGTTTATCTGAGAAATGCAAGGTGGGTTTAATACTCATAAATTAATGTAATTCTCCATATTAACAGAAAAAAAGAAAAAATCCATAATCATCTCTATAAATACAACTCCCATTTATAATAATTAAAAAACATCTTAGTAAAGTTGAACTAGAAAGGGGCTTTCACAATTTGATGAAGAGTATTTATGAGAAATCTATAGTTAACATTAATTTTTTCCTAAGGTTGAGAATAAGGTGAAGAGATTGATTCTAACCTAGTCTATTCACCATTGAACTGACTAGTACAAATAAACAAGAAAAAAATTAAAAAAAATTAAAATCAGAAAGGAAGAAATATAATTTTTATCTGTAGACGACGTGATAGTTTGCTATAGGAAATCCAGAAGAATCTAAATGACTACAATAAGTGAATTTAGCAAGGTAGCAGGATAAAATATCCTTATGCTAAAATCAATTTTATTTCCACATATTAAAAACAAATGATTGTGTAATTTAAAAATATTATTAACAATTGAAAATTTAAATTAAAATTAGTATTTACAATAGCATAAAAAATGTGAAATACCTAGGAGTAAGTTTAACAAAAAATGAGAAAGATTTTTGTACCGAAAGCAAATAAATTAGGGAAAACCAATAAATACAGGGATATACCATACTCATGGGATAGAAGACTCAATAACAATAAAATATCAATACTTTTCATAGATGGATCTATAGATTGAATGTAATGCTAATCAAATTACCAGCAAAAAAAGATATTCACAACACAATTATATAAAGTTATATGAAAATTCAGAGGTCTTCTTTCAGCCAAGATGGAGGCATAGGTAGATACACTTTGCCGCTTCACACAACCAAAAGAAGGACAACAACAAATTTAAAAACAAAAAACAACTAGAACTGCCAGAAAATCGAACTCTATGGAAGTCCAACAACCAAGGAGTTAAAGAAGAAACATTCACCTGGACTGGTAGGAGAGGTGGAGATGGGCCACTGGGGAGCAGAGGAAGTGGCAAGGCAGCAGCTGGTGGACCAGGTAGGCGCGCAGAGGCTGGTGACAGGAGGAACAAGTGGGGAGCGCAGGAAATGAAAATCTCGAAAACTCTGGATGCAAAAACCTGTGGGGGTTGCGGCAGCAGGAGGAACTCTCAGCCTCGCCGGAGAGTTTGTTTGAGAGACCCAGAGGGTCCTAGAACTTATACAAACCCACCCACCCAGGAATCAGCACCAGAAGAGCCCAATTTGCTTGTGAGTAGTGGAGAAAGTGACTGAAGGACAGCAGAGAGCCAACCAAGTGTCCCTTCTCTGACCCTTCCCCCACAGACAGTGGCACAAGGCAGCAACGTGGGTTGTCCCCCAATCCCACCTGTGAACACCTAAGGCTCCATCCCTTACAACGTAACAGGAGAGCTGAGACTAAGAAATATGGCCCAAATGAAAGAACAGATCAAAACTCCAGAAAAAATACAACTAAGCAATGAAGACATAACCAATCTCTTCATCAAGAGATACAGAGTTCAAAACACTGGTAATCAGGATGCTCACAAAAATGGTTGAGCATGGCTGCAAAATAGAGGAAAAAGTGAAGTCTATGCAAAGTGAAATAAAGAAAAATACACGGGGAACCAACAGTGAAGGGAAGGAAGCTGGGACTCAAATCAATGATTTGAAACAGAAAGAAGAAATAAACATTCAACCAGAACAGGATGAAGAAACAGGAATTCAAAAAAATGAGGAGAGGCTTAGGAACCTCCAGGACAACTTTAAACATGCCAACATCCGAATCATAGGGGTGCCAGAAGGACAAGAGGAAGAGCAAGGAACTGAAAACTTATTTGAAGAAATAATGAAGGAGGACGTCCCCAACCTGGCAAAGGAAATAGGCTTCCAGGAAGTCCAGGAAGCTCAGAGAGTCCCAAAGGAGCTGGACCCAAGGAAGCACACACCAAGGCACATCATCATGACATTGCCCAAGATTAAAGAGAAGGAGAAAATCTTAAAAGCAGCAAGAGAAAAGAAGAGAGTTACCTACAAATAAGTTCCCATAAGACTATCAGCTAATTTCTCAAAAGAAACCTTGCAGGCCAGAAGGGACTGGAAAGAAGTATTAAAAGTCATGAAAAGCAAGGATCTACATCCAAGATTACTCTATCCAGCAAAACTGTCATTTAGAACAGAAAGACAGATAAAGTGCTTCCCAGATAAGGTCAAGTTAAAGGAGTTCATCATCACCAAGCCCTTATTACATGAAATGTTAAAGGGACTTAACTAAGAAAAGGAAGAAATCAAAACCATGACCAGTAAAATGGCAACAAACTCAAAACTATCAACAAATAAACCTAAAAAAGAACGAAAGCAAAAACAAACTAAGCAAACTGCTAGAACAGGAACAGAATCACAGAAATGGAGATCACATGGAGGGTTATCACAGGGACAGGGAGTGGGGAGAATGAGGGAAAACGGACAGGGAATAAGAAGCGTAAATGGTAGGTACAAAATAGACAGGGGAGGTTAAGAATAGTATAGGAAAGGGAGAAGCCAAAGAACTTATATGTATGACCCATGGACATGAACTAAAGAAGTGGGGGGAATGTTGGTTTCGGGGGGTTGTGGGGCAGAGAGAAATAAAGGGCAGGGCAGAAAAAAAGCAGGAGATAACCAATAAAATATACCTGGAAAAAAAGAAAATTTAAAGGTTTTGTAATGGCCAAGACAATTTTGAAGAAGAACAGAGTTAGAGGACCTATGCTACCTGTTATCAATGTTTAATATAAGAGATCAATACATTGTAGCATTGGCAAAAGGGTAGACAAATAAATTCATAAGGCAGAATAAAGTCCAGAAAGAAACTTCCAGGTATAAGTTCAACTGATTTTTGACAAAGACACTAAAGCAATTCAATGGGGAATTGGGTCTTTTCAATAAATTATGATGGAATAATATTTAGAGAAAAATTAAATCTTGGCCCTCAATTCACATCCTATGCAAAAATTAATTTGAGATAAATCATAGTCTTAAATGTAAAAGCTAAGGTCACAAAGCTTCTAAAAGAAATCATAGAAGAAAATATGGTCTTGGAGTAGGTAAATATTTCTTACATAGGATATAAAATGCACTATACATAAAAAAATTGTTAAATTAGACTTCATCAGAATTAAAATATTCTGCTCATTAAAAGAAACTGTTCATAAAGGCAAAGTCGAGCCACCAACTTGAAGAAAATGTTCACAAGGCATAGATCAAAGGACTCACATCCAGAATACGAAGGACTCCCTTAAGTCACTAATAAAAAGTCAATCGATTCAGCTTAAAAATGGACAGAAGAATTGAACAGACACTTCACCAAAGATGGTATGTAAATTATCAAAAAGCATACAAAAATATATTAAACATCGTTAATTATCAGGGAAATAAAAATTAAAATCATAATGAGATATTACAAACTGCAAAGAAGAGGTCAAATTTAAACAGTTGACATGTTAAAATTCAGGAGCTGTTCACTTAAATTGTGTGCACTTTAGACTAAATTATCTAAAATATGTTATTAAAGTTATCTAAATTATATGTTACTAAAGTACTGTCAGGACAAAAATAGAAAGTAAGCCACCATTGCCCTGGCCAGGTAGCTCAGCTGGTAAAAGTGTCATCCTAATATACCAAATTTGTGGGTTCGATCCCTGGTCAGGGCACATGCAAGAATCAACAGATGAATACATAAGTAAGTGAAACAATAAATCAGTGTTGCTCTCCCTCTGAGTTCTCTCTCTAAAAATCAATAAATTAAAAAAAATAAAACTAAGCCACCATTTTTAAGAGTAAACTTCATTAATTGAAAACAGTTCTGTCCATATTAAAAATATTTATTTGTAAATATCTGCACTGGCACTTGTTCAAGGCTGATGTTGCTGTATTTTATTTGCAAGATATAAAGTTGTCAATAGACTAAGGAATTCCTCTCATATGAGAGCATTTACTCTCATATTTACTATGGAATCAGAATGGCATGTTCCCTTTGTTAGATTTCACTTTTACTTTCATTTCTGGATTCCTGAGTAGAATCTTCATGTATTTCTTTAATTAAAAATTTTGAAAACTTACAGTGCCATAGCATTAGGTTGGAAATTGTTACCACATTATTTTTATTTGAAATTTCTTCCAGAGAAAGAATTTTTTAGCATGATTACCCTCAAGGGAAAAAATACTTTAAAGGTGATGATTTAATAATAGATATTGACAACATACCACTGTTAAGAGTTATCAAAATTCCAAACCAGGAATGGAGTGAAAAACCCTCTCACACACTTATACCTTACTTACATATTGACAGTGGAAGAAAACTGGAGAACTAGAGGTAGTTATAGTCCTATGTGTCTACGTTGTCACTTTTCTCAAATACATCCTTACTTATTTCTGTCCCTAAAAGAGTATTTGGAGAGAAAATGAACATTCAAAGGATTAGAGGGGGAAATGTTACACTATTAAAAATTTGGGTGCAGTTTTAGAACAAAGTAGTCCCAAGTGGACAGACTGATTCCATTTTTGTAAATCAACAATGATATATTGAGCACCTACTATTTGCCCTGTAGTGCTAACATAATGCTGTGAACTAAATATATACAGTCCTTGCTCATATGCAACTAGAATTGTTGCAGGTAAACAGTTATTATACTTTAAAAAAATCAGCAATTAGAGTTGTATAAAATGTTGCAAAGGAGACACATTGATCCACTCCACGCCTTGGCAGGTCTGGCCACAACAGTCAGTACTAATTGGAAGAACCTGGGAATCTTAGTTCAGGATTTCTTAGGCCATTGCCTTTAAATTGGGATAAGTGTTCTCCTGAGTGAACGTACCAACTCTTCACAAAGATTTAGCAATGTGTAAGTGGTAACTCAGATAGGTTTCAGAGAATTGACAATCTGATGTAATATTTGCACAAGCTGTTTTTCCGCATGTAGTTTTTCCTAAAATTGATCTGCCTGAAAACAAGAGTTATGGTTGTCAGGTTTCTTCTACCTTCTCACCAATGTTTTCACAAGGGTTCTTTCTTAAAAAAATACTGGCTCACCTCTCACCCATCTTGGGTTTTAAAATGGGTATAAAATTTTCCTGGACAATTAGAAATATTCATTGTTAGTGCTGAGAAAACAAATGACTCTAACATCTGGGTATAGAGTTGCCAGATAAAATATAGGACATCCAGTTAAATTTGAATTTCAGATAATCAATAATGCACTCAATGAATAATGAGTTACATGATTTGTTGTTTATCTCAAATTTAAATTGAACTAAGTGCCTTGCATTTTAATTTGCTAACTCTGGCAACCCGACATGGAAAGCAAAAGTCTATAGTTTCCAAGTCACAGATTTAAAGTAAATTGAACTGTTTACTGATAGCTAATTACATTTTTGGATTAAAGATTAGTAAATGACTTTGGGGCTATAAAACAAATGTTCAGAAAAATGTGAGAAGATTGATATAATAACATCTTCTGGGTCTATCTTCTTACTTATGTGAAAAAATTTTTTCAATACTTATAATCTTTAGAAATGAGAAAAAGGAACTGAATCTATGTGACCCAATCATATTCCAGTAATAGGTAATATTTGCGAACACAGATTTGAATAAATTGTTAAAGTATAACCTGAAACCCCATTGAGATTGCATTTGTAATAGAATTTTACTTATCTTTAGTAATTATCAATATTTATAATATATTTATATTGTTTTGACCAATTGTGTAATAAGTGTCAAAAGTAATATAAATGATGATGTAAAAAAGAAGAAATCTTTCTTTAATACGTAGAGGCTTAGATCACAGAAAAAAATTAAATTTTAATTTATACACATATTGTTTCAGAAATGTGTGCCAGAGTGATCATAAAGATGTCCGTTTTGAATATATATATTATATATATATATATATATATATATATATATACATAAATACTGTGGGGGAAGTACAATGTTCAAGTACAAGGGTAATAATATAAATTATCAATTATTAAATATGAGCTGATATATTAATTACTGAACAGATGATGGCGAGTATCAAATGGCTATGGTATTTGTAGTCCATTGAATACATATAAAAGCTGGATCAGTTTTATTCTAAAATATCTATGTTTACATTTTGTAGTTCTTTTGCAATTATGACAATTTTTATGTATTAATGTAGTTAAAAGTGTGCAGGGGAATATAGTTTTTCAAAATACTTTTGGTGAGTTCATGATCAAAAGTGTATACGGACCACAAAATGTTTTCGATCATCTCAAAGGTGAGTTGAAAATGGCTTATAAAGTTTTCACTACGCAGGTTCAAAAGTGGATTGAAATCTCTATATGATAACCTTTTTTGATAAAATTCCAGCTGAATCTATAACTGGAGCTTATCTGAGCTGCACTGAATGAAATGGGCGACTTTTTGAAGAATCCATGAATAATATTATGGGTTCTGCTTTTGGTTTCTGATTATATTTGATCTACTGGAAGACAGGAAGATCAGGCAAGTTCTTCCAGTTCATCTCTTACCCTGGCAGGCACTGTCCTTAGAGAAAATTGCTTACATTTACTGCTTAGATAAGGAACATTGAGGAAAATGTGGCAGTGCAATGAGACTCAGACTTCAAGTTTCCATGAAAATATAACCCTAATTTAGAGATCTCCCTGGTGAAACAAAAGGTGGAATTTTTTTATAGCCAACTGTACCCCAATTATAAAAAATAACCAACCGGTGTAGGAAACTGATACGGTGATCTCAATCTTTAAAACAGTAAAAATAAACTGAGAATACAATCATGTGATTTTTTTTTTGCATGCCTCTGCATTTTCATTGATGCTGTACTTTCTCAATTAGGCCAAAAAGTAAAAAAAATATATCAGAAAGGTTTCACCAAGTTTCATGGGTTTAAAAAAAAATAGTTAAGGGAGATGGACCATTTCCAGTCAAGATGACCAATGATCATCTTCTCTGCATAGGTTATCACTATTTCCTCTGACCCACGAAAAATGAAGCAGAGTTTAGCCTTTCAGTAAATGTCTCTCGTGGATACACCGAGGTTTAGAAATAATCGCGCTTTTAGGGTCATGGAAATCCCCCAGTGAATGATTAAGGGGAAGTGTCTGTGGTTATTACCGCTGGAGTTCCCCTAAGTCCTAAGAGGAAAGCACCAACCACTGGGAGGAGTTTAGGGCACCGGGTGTGTCGGGTGTGTGTAGGTGGGGGTGGGGAGAGCGAGGTGAAATATTAACAGGCAGCGTGAGACTCTAGCCCTCACGGAACAGCCGGAACAGCTGGAACAACCGGAGCGACAGTTGTCATCGAGAGAACTTGGCAGGCAAGCCTCCCTAGCGCACATTAGCCTTGAGGCAGCAGGTGAGTGACGAGGGCTGCTGTGAGGCTCAGTGCTCATGCGCGGGCGCATGTAACCCTCCCCAGTCCCCAGCCCCCAGCCCCAGCCCTCAGCCCGGGTAGGAGACGCTTCGGTTGGCGGGCCTAGAGGTGCGCGAGGACGGCTGCGGAGGACGAGGGTCGGGGGCGGCACGGTCATAAACACCGCTGCAGGGCCTACGCTCCAGGTTGGCTCTCGAGCGCACCAGGAGCTGGAGAAAGAGTGGGTCCCCCGCGAGCCTGCGCCGCCTTTCCAACCCGCGGGAGGCGCTAGGCGCTGGGCGTGGGCCGCAGGGTTCCAGGGCGCTTGCGGTGCAGGCAGCCCGGCGCTGCCTTTGCGGACACTCACCTTCGTTCCGCCTTCCTGCCGGGTACTCAGTTCTGTTTTACTTTTGGGGTGAGCCAGTGGACTGGGGAAGCTTTGATATTTGTTTTAATTTGCTTGCCAAGAGGTATCACCAGGTCTTTGAGGATACCAAATAAGCTTCAGAGCTGAGCCAAAAGCAGAGTTTTGCATTATAAGAACTCAGTAAAATAGTTAATGAATAAATAGAGGAATGTTCCTAAGCGGTGGCACAAAGCTGATTTTTGATAGTTTTCCTGGTGATCAGCCTCGGAATTCTTTAGTACCCTGAATTTAATTATAAAGGGCGGGAGGCATTTGTCTGATGCTGAAGTAACTAACAATAATATTAACTTAGTTTCCTATTATTTATTGCTAACATTAGGTGTTGCTAATGCTTAGTACATGCTATCACCCCCTCTGAAGATTTTACAGATATTCTCACAATCTTAAGAAGCAGTTTTTATAATTAGCTCAATTAACCATGAGGTAACTCAGGCTCAGGGAAATTTACTTGCCCAAGGTTATACACCTTCCCCTTCAGGGAAGACTGAATGGTACTGGAAGTCCAAGATGTCTGACTCCAGAGACTGCTATTGAACCATCGCTGTGCCGACATTGTGGTAATAAATATAAAATTAATGTCCTTAATACCATGCAAATGAGGGTATTGTGGTCATGGGGGGCTCAGTCAAGTTTGCTAACATTTACTAACTACTTCAACAAAAAGTCTGAGTGTCTTCATTATAACACCAGGCTGGGTGGATATTGTTTTTGCAAGGGCTGGTACATTGTTGAAACATAGTTGTGATCTGAAGGAGCTCACAGTCTAGGGGGAAAGAGGTTAAAAAAAAAAAAAAGGCAAACTTCCTCTCGTGTCAAAGACATGGATATGCTCAGTGCCCAGGAGGGATGCCCAGCGGCCCTCGGCTCAGGAAGGCTGCCCACTGGAAATAATGAGAGTCAAAGAGGAAAGGTTGGGGACTTGAGCTAAACTGTGAAGGAACCACAAGGAAAGAGGAATTCCAATAGAGTGGTATCGGAAATCCAAGAGGGTAGAGTATTTTTAAGAGGAAGTGGACCCCAGTATCAGACAAAAATTTCCATTGGTTTTGGCAAAGAAGCTATTGGTTTTATTAATATTGAGATTAGTTTTAAGTAGTGCTGGCTAAGGCCAATTGTAGTGGGAGATCTTAACCATAGAAACCTGTTCAATTCACTTGGCTGTGAAAAGAAAGTGAGATACAGCATAGTTGCTAGAGTGGAAAGTGGGGTTCAAAGAGGATTTTTTTTTTGTTTGTTTTTATTTGAGAGTTGGGACAGACTTAAACATGCTTGTTATATTGAAGGAAAAGAGAAGTAGAGAGTGAGAGTTGAACAAATGAGGAGGATGTGGTTAAGAGCAAGATTTCGGAGGTAGTGGGAGAGGATGGGACCTGTAAGGAGCAAGTGTTATCTGAGGTAGCAAGTAAGTTGTGAGCGAATATCAAAAGATTACGCTCAGTGATGTCTGTTTTCTTTGAGAAACAGAAGGCAAAGCCATCTACTGAAAGCAAGATGGGGAGCAGTGGAGGAGAAATTTGAAGAACTGAAGGTATAGAAGAGTTGCATAGGGCAGTGGGATAGGGAACTGAGGAGAGATAAGTAGAATTGTTAGGCATGATGAAGGGCCAGCCAAGGTGATGCCTGAAGTGTGCAGGTCCCAGTCTGCAAGGTTCCAGATCTCCCTAGCAGTGTTTGGAAGTCTAGGTATGGGAAATGATTAAGACAGAGTTTGAAGTGATCCAGGGTTGGTGCCTTGGCATATTTTTATATATTTATTTTAGAACCATTGCCTAAATATCCACAAACATGTGTCCTGTTTCCACACCAAAGCTTCTTTAGGGTAAAGTCTGTGGAAGAGGTTTGCAATCCTCAAATGCATAGGGGCCAGGCCGGTGATATAAATGAAGAAAACTGTGCGTGCCTCTTTTAAACAAAAACACACTTTATTAACATATGTAACATGTAAGAATATTCTTCCTTTCCACGAGGAAATATGGTGCCCTCATTTTTCTCTAAACATGTATTCCTCTTTGTCTACCTTTCATTTTTATTACTTTTGATAGATACAGGCATTAGAACAGCTTCACTTTCCTCAAAATTTTACTGTAAGAAAACCAAGTGACAGCTCAGTGACAAATAACAACTGACAGTGAGTCTCCATGTCAGGGACTCAAAGTATGGTGCCAAACTGGAAGGCATGCACCTCTCTAAAAGCTACAGTCTGTTCAGAGCTGGCTGGTGTGGCCATGCAGGAATATAGGTCCTGTGTGGCCAGGTTTCTCAAGAGAATACCTAGAACCTAGAATGTTATGGGAAATCTATTACTTTTTAATTAATTAAAACTTCTAAAAATACTGTGGTTCAAAAATGTACTTATTTGGAAAACTGGTGAAATTCATTAAGGCATGCAGATTAATTAGCAGCATTGTATCAGTGTTAATTTCCTGGTTCCTATTAATTATACTATGGTTATGGAAGATGTTAACTTTGGGTATGTTGAGTACACAGTATGTGGGAACTGTTATTTTTGTAAGGTTCTCTTAAGTGTAAATTAATTTCAAAATAAAAAGTTAAAAAACTTAGTAAAATATAGTTCTGTTCTGTGTGAGCCAGACCGTATACCTCTGCTGGCTCCCAGGTGAGCTCCCTGGCTTTTGCCCGGGATTCCTTGGCCTCCGCCGCGCCCAGTGCAGCACCTTGCACACAGTGTACAATCAGTAAATACTGGTGCTCCGTTTTGGAGAAACTTAAAAAAAAAATCATTGTGTTATTTATATGAATTATTTGACTTTTAAAACTGTCTCTCTTTTTTAAAACAGGTTTTACAAAGGAGGTGAACTGTTCTACTTCTACAGGTTTTTCCAGTTATTTCTATAAATCAAAACAGCTCAGGATGGAGGCCTAAAACCCTTAAAGGGACTTAGTCTAATCTCTGGGAGGTAGTTTTGTGCATGAATAAACCAACTAAGTAGTTAATTAGAGTTCGTGGCATCCAAAAAATGTTATAATTTTAAAAATATGATCTAGTTATATGAGGTATAACTATAAAGTAATACTGAGTTTGATTTTGAATTTGGCTGGAGAAGTGTTTGTACTTGGGACACGTTGTGGAAGCACTCTTCAAAACTGGCGGGGTGGTCTCCCACTGGCTGCTGTGTAGAATAGAAAAAAGTACCTGTATTTGTTAAAGATTTAAAAATGACTGACAGTTATCTAGAACAAAAAGTTTATATTCAACCTCCTGCTAAATTAGAGAAATATCCAAATGAGAACTTTGACTTCTACAATGACAAAAAAATGTCAAGAGCAAAACTTTTTAATAGGAACAACAAATTTAGAGAAAGTAGGAAAGATGAACTTGATGATTGGTGAAGAAATTATCTAACCATGATAAGACTATTGGTATTTTAAAAGTCTAAAATTTAGTTTGTTCAAATGCACTACTATTTCTGAGAATGATAAGAATAACGATGGCTAGACGGTTATATTTTGGTGAAGGAACAAACTTATTCAGAAAGAAAATTGACACAGAGACAATAATAAATGCCAAAAAGTCTTTTTTATAATAATGTGTAAAATTTTTGACCAGTGAAAGGAAAGCTGAAATTAGGCATAACAACTCACTTTTGAGATATGTTTCTATTGCCACATGGAAATAAAGCTTTAAAGTCTGCAGTAGAAAATCCCAGAATCTAAAGAAAAAAAGAGAAAGAAAGAAAGAAAGAAAGAAAGAAAGAAAGAAAGAAAGAAAGAAAGAAAGAAAGAAAGAAAGAAAGAAAAAGAAAAGGAAGGAAGGAAGAAAAATCCCAACATCTGCAGAATCAGGAACCCATGCTTGGAAATCGCTGCTAGGAAAACTGTGATGACTTGTTAATTGGTCATTGCTGATACTATTGGTTCAGAACCTATTCACCAAAAGTTAGTCATAATTGAGATATTCTAAATTTTTAGAAGGTCTCTGTTCAAAAGGGATGGATCGTGACAAAATAAATTTATTATTTTTTGTCTTGATAAATTCCAGTTCAAAGTATGCCATCTGTGAAAAAATTTCTGACCAAAGCCACATTTGTACCATTTGCCTATCCAACTTAACATATAGGCTCAGCACTCTTGACTTTTGATTGTTTTAAAAATAAATCCACTGTCAGAGCAGAAGATTTCATATTGGCTGTCAATGGCATGAAGCCAAGATTAAAAGACCTGTTGAGCAAATACATTGATCTCTGATAATTTATTTAAAATAGAACCTCTAATTTGCTAAGATTTAATGGTATCATTATTATGAAGCAACCAGGCTCCTATCTATAGGAAATAATTATTATTTAATAAATCTTAAACTAGGCCTTAAGATTATCAGTCAATTCTGTTACTACTTAAGCTCTATCTCGGAGAAAGTTTTAGATTGGTTTGTTCTTCCTATTAAAGTGACCGTAGGAAGAAAAATTACTTGATTTGAGCAAGATTTGGGGTATACTATATTTCATTGAATCTAAGATGTCATCAGTTATAAGGTATATCATTTTGTATACCTCTAAGAAATAAAAATGCTGCTAATTAAATATGATATGACACTTATTGTAAGATAACCCTCGATACCAGAGATATTAAAACATGCATCTTACAATCAGTGAAATATGGTAATGCATTATTTTCCTCTTAATGCTTTATTTTTCCCCTGGCTACCAAATTTCGCAATTTAAATAAAGCAAAATAAACATAGCTTGAATTTTTTTTTTCTGTAGGGTACTTACAGAGAACATAACTTTCCACTATGAAAGCAAGCTAGCTGAATCAGACATTTTATCTTTAGGCTGGCTGAATGTCACTGAAGCATTCTGGTGGCGAAGTTGACCTACCTGTGGAATACCTGACATTAAATGGCATCTTGATGACCTAAAGCACTCTACACTTCTATGAAGTGTTTTAATTTCATCACAAGGTACTGTGTAGCATCACGTTTACACTATATGATTATACAAAGGTGCTCTTAATACGTAATTGTCCCTTAAGATATGTCAGCATAGGATTTTAATCTCGCTGTGCTGAAGAGAGGAGAAAAAAAGAACAGATTTCCTATTCTAGGTGTTCAACGTAGTACTAAAACTAATGAAAATCACAAGTCATGCACAAAACTACCTCCCTAGAGAAAGGCTAGTCCCTTTTCCTCACCATCCATTTCTTTATGAACATAGTAGAAGACAGCAAATTCTTATCAAATTCGATGAAAAACGCCAACATGTTTGAATTGAAATACGACTTTTCATGTGAACTGTTCCGAATGTCTACGTATTCAACTTTCCCCACCGGCGTTCCTGTGTCAGAAAGGAGTCTTGCTCGTGCTGGGTTTTATTACACTGGTGTGAAAGACAAAGTCAAATGCTTCTGTTGTGGCCTGATGCTGGATAACTGGAAACAAGGAGACAATCCTATTCAAAAGCATAAAAAGTTGTATCCTAGCTGTAGCTTTGTTCAGAAACTAAATTCAAGTAACATTTTGGGAACCACCTCTCAGCTTAATTTGCCTTTTTCAGTAACAAATTCCACACATTTATTACTTCCAAGTTCAGAAAACACTGGTTATTTCAGTGGCTCTTATTCAAGCTTTCCCTCAAGTCCTGTAAACTCTGCAGCAAATGAAGATATTTCTGCCTTGAGAAGTCCCAACCACTGTCTAATGAGTACTGAAAACTCCAGATTACTTACTTTCCAGATGTGGCCATTGACCTTTCTGTCGCCAACAGATCTGGCAAAAGCAGGTTTTTACTACGTAGGACCTGGAGACAGAGTGGCTTGCTTTGCCTGTGGTGGAAAATTGAGCAATTGGGAACCAAATGATGATGCTATGTCAGAACATCTGAGACATTTCCCCAAATGCCCGTTTTTAGAAAGCCAGCCTCAAGACACTTCAAGATACAGTGTTTCTAATCTGAGCATGCAAACACAGGCAGCCCGTTTTAGAACATTCTGTAACTGGCCTGCTAGTGTTCCAGTTCATCCTGAGCAGCTCGCAAGTGCTGGTTTTTATTACATGGGTAAGAAACTTAATCTGATAATAATAATAATTTTAAAATTCAACATGTTTTATACATTTTAGTGGGCAAATTATATGTATTTACAAGTTTTGGTTCAAAATTAACTTTAGGTTACAATGATGATGTCAAATGCTTTTGCTGTGATGGTGGACTGAGGTGTTGGGAACCTGGAGATGACCCATGGGTGGAACATGCCAAGTGGTTTCCAAGGTAACTGTTTTGATACTCTCTTTGCAAATGGGTTGATTATCATGAGATGGGTTATATATGTGTACCTTATTATCAGCTGTTACTTTCTTCTTTGTTTCAAAATACATTTGTGAATAAATTAGGATGGATGGATGGATTACTTAGAAAAATAATTACTTAAAAGGTTTTGATGAAAATTTAAGACAAAGAAGAAATAGGTTTAGGATTTTTTTGTAATTAACATATTTTAAAATAACATATGCTCATTATAAAACCAAAATCATATGTTATAGACAAATACAGAGACAAAGAAAATTAAAATGTCCAGAATTCACAGATTTAAAAAAATAATATTAATTGATTATCTATTGCCAGGCATTGTTCCAGGTGCTTAAAATACTTAGTGGGACAAAACCAAGACTTCTGGTTTCATAAGCTGATTTTACAGCAGGAGAGGGCAGATAATATAAACTTAATAAGTAAGTTATGTAGCATGTTGGAAGATAATGAGTACGATGGATAAAAAGATAAAAAGAGAGCAGGGTAAGGGAGAGCAGAAGCACCAGGCAGGTTGCAATATTAAATAGGGTGATTAGGGTAAATATAGACCCAGCTCATCTGTTTTGATCACTACATAGCATTTTATTGTCATGTCTTACACTTTTGATCATTCCATACTTGTTTAGAGTCCCCCTTTTCTTAAAATTGAAATCAGGTGGCCTATAATTATATTTTTCATGGTCAAAAGTTATAACATTTTTAATGTTGATTACTAACCTTGGCATCCTAACTTCTTTTCTTTACATATGTTTTTAAAAAATATAATACTAAATCTTCATTTACAGCAACTTTGTACTCCCCAAATATTTCAGATTTCAAACATTATAAATATTATAAAGAACACTTTTCATAGGTGTTTAAAAAAGTGTTGCTAACTTTCCACTCTGGTAATTCTATGAATAGATAAAAAGAATGGTAAATTTGCTTTGCATTATCATGAATTCATTTTGTACTTATATTTGACAACGGATATATATTATCTAGGAACTGTCAAACTTGTGAATATCTACTTACTAGAAAATGTGTTCAACTTTCTCATTGTTTCTCTCGTCCCTCTTAGTATATTCTCATCTTTTAAACATACAAAGCTTATTTATCAACAGTCTCAATTATGAGATAACTTTCTACCTATCTCTGTGGCTCTGTTCTCAATGTCCAGAGTGTTTGGGGGAATATTAGGATAGTTGAAGAGAGCAACTGGGAGCTCTGGGCGGGGGCAGCCTAACTCATCTCCCAGAGACTGAGAGTGTGTGACTCACATCCTCTTCAGCCTTGGCAGGTTACCGTTAGAGCCTTCCTCTTGCTTACATCATCTTGCCTTTGACTTCAGTATCTCTTACCACTTCCCATATGCTAAATGAATAATCAAGTGGTTATATGTATATTTATGTTATTTTAAAATATGACCAGTCTACAAATTGCCAGATTAAAATAACTCGCCAAACTTAATTTTGTTCACATTTTAGGTGTGAGTACTTGATACGAGTTAAAGGACAAGAGTTCATCAGTCAAATTCAAGCCAGTTACCCTTATCTACTTGAACAGGTAGGGACTTTATTTTTTTTAAATCTCTGGTTAACAACAGATAAATTATTTTCTAATTACAGAGAGTAGTGTTTTAGTGCAAAGGTAAGAGTTACTTTAAAAATACTTTTTCTTTTTTACAATACCAAGCATGATTTAGACTCTAAACTTAAATTTGACAGGGGATGTATATTATCTAGGAAATATACTTGTGAAACTTGTCAAACTCATGAATACCTGCTTATTAGAAATTGTGTTCAGCTTCCTCATTCTTTCCTCATTTCATTAAATTCTAGAAAGTACTATTCTTAGGATAACAATAGATCCAGAATTAAAAACCTCCTTTAAAATAATATTTAGGTTATATTTCTCTTTAAATATTTTTCCAATAAAGTTGCAATAAAATTATATGAGGAAAAAATTGGATGGGATAGTAGAATTATAATGGTTTACTATATTAATTTTTCTTAAAAAGATTTGAGAAAGAGAATTGTATTGCTCTTTCTAATCTTCCCGGAAAAGCAAATGAGAACTTATATAGTAGTTCAGGGATCAAACACTTTCTCGCCATAGTAAATGGAACTTTAAAGATCTGACTTATCCCAAAGGATGACCCAGGAAATGTAAGATCTTTGAGATGAAAGGCAAACAATGATTGTGTCATAGATCATTGAAAAGGTGTAGCCCTTCTCCTGCCTTAATGAAAACAGAATTTATTTGTTAATATACACATACACATATGCAAAGAAACTCTATTAGTTTATGGCTTAGGAAATTACTGCTACATGCAAATAAAACAGTGCTTTTGACATGAAAAATTATATTGTCAATAAGCTAGTTGATTTGCAATAAGTTGAATAAAATATATCTCTGGATTCATTTTTTTTTGCAATGGACAGGATAAGATTTATATTTTAATTTTTATACCTTATTTTCCCCTGTAGCTATTATCTACCTCAGACAATCCAGAAGATGAAAATGCAGAGTCACCAAGTATGTATAATGATAATAATTGCTGCATTTAAATAGAA
This sequence comes from Mormoops blainvillei, assembly GCA_004026545.1. Lineage (NCBI taxonomy): Eukaryota > Metazoa > Chordata > Mammalia > Chiroptera > Mormoopidae > Mormoops > Mormoops blainvillei. The sequence continues at coordinate 491,977 of PVJD01000295.1, forward strand.
CCACTTGGTACTGTTAAGATTGAAATTTGATGATAGTTATAATGTACGTCTGTTATGATTTATAATTTAAAGTTCTTTTTCAAATATATTAAGTGGGTAATATAATTATATTAATATATTAATAATATAATAATTATAATAATATATTAAGTGGGTAATATTAAATTATATTAATTCTCAAGCCTTAGGCCATACCATAATTGCCTAAGGAACTTTAAAAAATATAACAGATTTCTAGTCTCCACTTCAGACTTATTGAATTGAATCATAGTATCAAAGGGTTCATTATTTTAAATTTAACAAAGTTAATACAAAATAATGCCCATATATTTTCGGGGATTTATGCTTTTGATGTTGTAATAACTTTCAATTTTTTAAAATATACATATTATCCCAATATATGTTAAATTCTTTATTCCATATAGTTATTCATTATGGACCTGGAGAAAACCATTCAGAAGATGCAGTCATGATGAATACACCTGTGGTTAAAGCTGCCTTGGAAATGGGCTTCAGTCGAAACCTGGTAAAACAGACAGTTCAGCGTAAAATCCTAACAACTGGAGAGAATTACAAAACAGTTAATGGTATTGTGTCAGCACTTCTTAATGCTGAAGATGAAATAAGGGAAGAGGAGAAAGAAAGAGCAACTGAGGAAGAAGAATCAGGTACACATATTTCTTAGTACAGTTTCTATTTCTATAAGAATTTGATGTCACTGTATATAAGTTACTGAAAATATAGCCAATTCAATCAGATTTTTCTTATGTTCAGTTTTCTGAATTTGAATTCTGAAAAACTTCTTCACATTAAAATATATTTGAATTACTTAGTAAATTGAAAATGTATATATTGAATGAAAGCATTTGTCCTGCTTTTTCTTAGTTTATAATTTTACCCTGGGTAATTGACTGTGGATGTAATTATTCATGGCATATTTTTGATCCCAGGCTAGTTGCTCACTCCCATTTGCTATAAATTGGGGTGGGATCTGGGACACTTACTAATTTTAATATTGGCGTAACAGTATGTCTTAACCTGTAGCTATAAATTAATATACAAATTATGATTAAATCTCTCACCTGCCCACCCAAGAGCTGAGTTTCCCTTCCTAGCGTCCCTCTAGCATCTAGGGGATTCCTAGGATACTGTTTCACATTCTCTCAAGACAACTACCCCTGTGCTTCTGTACTGGCTCTGTCTGCTGCTCTTTTGCCTTTACTGTGTTGCTTTTCACAGAAACTCTCCTCCTCAGAGCATGTCCCGTTGCATCTGGCTGCTCTGATTGCTCTCACTCCTGTGGCCGAGACGGAGGGAAATGGTCTCGCCTTTGCCAGGCTTTCCCAAGCATGGACCAGACCTGAGAGTCCTTTCGACACAGCTAAAAACAGACTGCAACTCTTAACAAGCTCTTCCTGGAGATTTAGGGATAATAGAAGGGCACTAGAGCACAAATGGCAATTGACAACTGTAACTGTGTGGCCTCTCTTGGTGCCTCTCAGCCCATCCTCGTGAATCTCTCTTCCTAGCTTCTGGTTCATCTCTGCATGGCTCTGGCCAGTTTACGCAAATGACTAGGAAAGTTCCAAGCATGTTTTCCCTTATTAAAGCTCAGGTCCCTGAATATCCACGAAGCCCAGAAGGTGAAAAGAGGTTACCCCTTATCCTTGTCCAAGGCCATCTGGGATCTATTTCTTCCTGGGATGATTGCAGTGAGATTGTCTACTCTATTCCTGAATAAACCTACCCTGCCCACAAAGGTGGCTTTGTCTTCTGGCCAACCCAGGCAAACATATCAGTATTTACAGTATTATATAGTACTGTATATAATTAATACATATATTATATATAATATATATGTATTTATATATGTTAATACACATATAATACATATAGTAATACAGTATTATATATTTACCGAAGTATGAATTATTCAGCCCTCCATACCACCAATTCAGCAGCAAAATCATCCAAGTTCATCTGTGTCCACTCTACTCAACTTCTCTCTTTCACTGTGAAGTGAAGATTGGGCTGCAAGTCCTTCCTGTAGTCATCTTAGTCTTGGCCATTGGTCATCGGTGAACAATTGCTCAAAGAAGAGAACACCCATCTCTATAATTGCTTATAGACCTCATGAAGTCTAAAGCCTTCCAGCTATAAAATATTTATATTTCCTCCCAAGAAAATCAACAACTCTCCAGATATAACCCCAAGTCAACAATATACAATAATTTGCATTGTCAAAAAGATCCCTTCGCTTTTCAACTCAGCATTGTATCCATACGACTTAAGCACAGTGCCTGCACTCAAGAAATATTTTTTTGAATGAGTGAATGAAAACACTTCTATTTAGGTTACTGATTATTTTATAGTTTCCCAAGAACAGTGGGTGAGTAATTTCTTGACAGGTGTGTAAATAAAGAGGCAATTAAGGATATTTTTCCAGAATAAAAGAATGGTATGCTTCAAAGGTATTTTTACCTCTTATAAGCCAGAATACAGTCTATGACTTGGAAATGAGACTTTTTTCCCCACAGCCACTAGCAATCCAATTTTAGAAATCTTAAAAATTTCAGAAAATTTATTAATTAGGTTAAGTAAAATATAATTAGAAAAATTAATCTTACATTGAAAAACTAATATACTTCAACATCAGCTATAAATGACATTTTTTTAACATATCACTGTTTTTCTAACATAGATAATTTAACAGAATAAATTAAGTTCTAATTCTCCAACTCTGGTTATTACTTCTTTGTTCCCATTGCTCTTTAAATTACTAAGGCTTGGTTGTTCATTTGTTCAACATATATTTATGGAGCACTGACCTTGTGCCAGACAGTTTTCTAGGTCCTGGTCCTTTTCTGTTATTCTCAGAGTTTCAATTATCTTCAAAATATATGTCTCTAATCTTGACTTTTTGACTAAGCCCTATATTTTATTCTTTATTAAATTATTCTATTTTTGTGTCCTAGGACTTGCCAAGGTCAGTGTTTCTAAAAATCTAACAATCATCTCTTCCAAATAATTCTTCATTAGACAACCTAGCTCCTGCTGGTAATTATTTGATAGAAGAAGCTTTATGGGTCATGTAAAAACTACATGATAACTCATTAATTATTAGAGTCATAAGTCATTTTCCAAAGAGATAACAAAATTTCAGAGTTTCAAAATAGGAGACATTTTACCAATAGATTCAAAATCTAGATCTTGAAAGAGGATAAAATGCTCCTCAAGGACAGGAATGTGTCATTGACAAGTAGAATTTAGTTTTCAAAATACTGTTAGTGTGTTTCCCCTTTTACTACAAAATAGTCAGGTAATGGCAATATCATGTCGAATTTGGGGAAATCTTAATAATTAAAATTTCATCTTAAAATGGAATTTTAAAGGAATTTTATGGATAAATGATAATTTAAGAAAAAATGTTTTATCATTTTAATTTTTCTGACTTTACTTTTCCCCAGTTTGACCAGATTGAATTGAAATTTTAATTTTATCAGGTTCTAAAATTTATTTGGTTAAAGGCTTAGCAGTATTGCCAAATGGTTAAGAGCACAGATTATGATGCCAAACTGCCTTGGTTTTACTTTTGCTAGTTGTGTGTCCTCTAGTAATTTACTTGCCACACAGTTTTCTCATCTGTTAAGTTAAGATACTAGTATCTACCTTAAAGGGCTATTGCGAAGCTGAAATGAGTAAATACACATACAGTTCTTACCACAATGCTCAGTGTTAGTCCTTATTTTAAGTAGCATTATTATTAGGCACAAGGGATCAGGTACCCCCAAACCTAGCAATCAACTTCAGTGCATTATTATGAATTATGGTTGTTTTTCATTCAGTTATATGTGTAGGTGTGGAAGGAAGTTTGTGAGCAGAGATTGAACATGTTTGTGTTTGTTTTCTTTTTTATAAAGATGATCTGTCACATATCCGGAAAAATAGAATGGCACTTTTTCAGCATTTGACTTGTGTGCTTCCAATCCTGGATAGTCTACTAATTGCCAGAGTGATTAATAAACAAGAACATGATGTTATTAAACAGAAAACACAGACATATTTGCAAGCAAGAGAACTGATTGATACTGTTATAGTGAAAGGAAATTTTGCTGCCACCATATTCAGAAACTCTCTACAAGAAATTGACCCCATGTTATACAAGCGTTTATTTGGTGAGTGCTGGAAAATTAATTTTGAGAACTTTCTAGGTTAATTAAAAATATGCTCTTATTAATAATTTGTGATTATTGAAAAAATCCAATCTAATTTATAAACTATTAATTGCACAAAAGATTTTCATTGCCTTGACACTATGACAGTTATTTATACTATTTGGCCAGAGTCTAAACTGTTGGTTTAAAAATATACTCTGTAGAGGGTGGGCTGGGTGGAGGAGGGCAAAGGGGAAAAAAGTGGGACAACTGTAATAGCATAACAGTAAAAAAAATTTTAAATATATACTCTGTGACTAAATATTAACCTTATTTCCCATAGTAATGCTTTTTCTTTTTCTCCCTTAGTGCAACAGGACATAAAGTATATTCCCACAGAAAATGTTTCAGGTAAAACAGCATTGATTTAAACCAGTAGAAAACATTATTTTTATTTCCTTGGCTTTCATTGGGGGAGAAGCAGCAAATTGTCTTTGATTAAAAATTTGTTTCTCTTCTTAGATTTACCAATGGAAGAACAATTGAGGAGACTGCAAGAAGAAAGAACATGTAAAGTGTGTATGGACAAAGAAGTATCCATAGTGTTTATTCCTTGTGGTCATCTGGCAGTATGCAAAGATTGTGCCCCTCCTCTAAGAAAATGTCCTATTTGTAGAGGTACAATCAAGGGTACAGTTCGTACATTTCTTTCATGAAGATGATCCAAAATTTTAGAATTAATGGGTTAAATGTATTGTAATTTTAACTTTTATACTAATTTGGTTTCCATAATTTTAAAAATTTTAAAAATTTATTTAAAACTCAGAAAATTTTGGTTTACACATATATATTTATATTAATATATAGCTAAAACATATGAACATATTTCAGATAGCAAGAGAATAAGCTTTCGTTCTTATGAACAAAAAAATAGGGACAGCACTACAAGTACAATACTAAATCAAAATTTCAGCACTATTGAAATTATAAGTGAAGAAAAATTTAAGATCTTTAAATTGACCTTTCAGAATTTTAAATATTTGGGAGTTGTATTAAGAACCAAGAACATACATCCTCTGTCTTTTTCAATCACTGTCCTATACATAGAAGGTGCTGATATTTCCATAAAGGACTCTTTATGGAAACAGTGTTTTTGTAAAGAATTCTGTGAGGCACATTTTAATAAAGCAATCAGAATTACTCTTGTTCTTAATGTTTTTACTTCTATGACATTTAGTCACTCCCAGGCTCCGCCTTCCTTACCAACTTAAGACCTCTTCAATATTGGACTACAGTTTAGATCCGTTTCTTCAAGATGCTTCATCATTTACACTTGTAGAGCACAGGGGCCGGCCATACCTGACTTTAATCCGTGGGATTCAGTGGGATATCTGAGATGAAATCAAACAACCTTCTCTCTGTTTGTTTCATCATTTGCCTGTTGATTCATTCCGAAAGTCTCATGCCAACCCTATCCATTGAGGAAAGTCCCTAGTTTCATTTCTTACCACTTTGGTATTACTTCTGGGACTAAGGAAGTACACTGGGTAGCAGCCCTTGGAACCAACAGCTCTTTCTGGTAAATAAATTTGTTCTGTACTGTCAGTGCAGCAAAATGTCCTCCTATGCATTACTTTTTGGTACCACATCCAATTCATAATTCTCTATCCTTGTCTCCATGGAGTTATTAGGGCTGTAAAACGAAGAGTAATAGTATAATGGGGAATACGTGGGGGCACAAGTATAGGCCAGTTATCTAAACCAGTTCTAGATGTTTGCTAGGGTTTTACAGAGAAAGATTAGGAACCAAGTAAGGGGGAGAGAATCCGTCTCCTCATTCTGACACTGAGAGACTATTTCTTTGGGTCGTCACTGATGTTGCCGCTGTGTTAAAAGGCTCAGTTGGTTAGCCACATGCTCACCACATTGTCCTTCTTGGGTACTAGGTTGTATTAATTGTAATATTGCCCAGGTGATTTGTAACTGAGCTATAGAGTGAATATTCAGATAGAACATGCCTTTTTGCAACATCTATTTGTATCTGGTTCTTATTGCATACTACGTATAGTATATGAACTTTTCTATGTTCATTGTAAAACTTTTTTTCATTTCTCATTTTAGTAATTTATAGCTATCATAACCAACTTATTTATTCAAATGTTTTGTCGTTTCTCTAAGTATTAATTAAATTGAAACTTTGTTTTGGAAAAAATAAATCACTGTAGATAATACTAGTAGCTGCATGTACTGATATGTCAGCTACTGTTTTGGGGTACTTGATGTTCATTAAGTCATTTGATTCTCTCCAACTTCACTCCCCGTCCAACCTGGCCTTCAGTTTCCAGAATTGAGTAGATAATTTAAACCGCAATATACAATATATAATAAGTGTTATAATTCAGAACTTTGCAGCAGGCTTATTTTCATACTCAGGCCATGCTCATTGTAACTTTCACCCACTCTTTTTATTCATTTCCTTATATTACTTGATAATAGCTGTTAAGTTCCTTTGTTTCCACAGGCAATGTCACTCAACCATGTTGCACATCATAGCAGACAGTGTGATGTTTACTAACTAAATTCCAGGCAAAACGATCAGATGTGATGTTTAAGGAATTCCTATTTTAGTGGATCAGTATTGCTCGTTCTTTTTAAAACTGTGCCCACTCCCCACCCTTCTAGTCAACAAGAGTTAGGCAAGGTCTAATTCCCAGAGTTTGTATTGTGCAAATAATAGGTATTTTTCTCAAACTGCACAATATACCTGCTCCTTAGCAGATTCTGACATGGCCCTGCACAGTATTTAGCCTCATTTTCTGCCACTTCCCCCTTGCTCACTATTTCCCAGCTACCTTGGCTTTCTTCAGTTTCTAAACATTACCAGCTTTTTCGCTTTAGGGTCTTTGAGTGGAATGTTCTTCCAGTCACTCTTTCCCTGGCAAAGTCCTACTCATTCTTCAGGTTTTACTTAGCCTAGATGTTACTTCCTCAAGAGAGGCTTTCTTTGACTTCCCCTCTCTAAGTTATATCCCTTAGACGGTCTTTCAAATGGCCTTTTTATTCTTTATAACACTTACCACAATTTGTATTTATACACTTGTTTAATGTCATATTCTATCATTGAAATGAAAAAGAGACCCATCTGTTTTGTTCACCAGTAAATGTCTAGCACTTAGCACAGAGCCTGGCATAGAACTGACCCCTATTGAGTAAATGAGAATAAATGACATTCTGTAAGTGATGGTGGAATGTGAGAGAGATTTCTTCCTCTTCGACTACCACTGTTGGTAAATTATTAAGACATAATCATTGATAGAGTATCATGGGCCAAACTTAGATATCAAAAGGAATTTTTAGAAAAATCAACTCAGTTAAAAAAAGATGCATGTAGGTAGTGGGACTTGGAATGTTTTTCTAAATGATAAAGCAAGGTATTTCAATTTAGGAAAGAGCATTTTAAAAAAGATGCAATATGGGCATTAGAATCTTAATAACAATAAACTGACATTTATTGAACATGCATGTACTAGATGTTTATATATATTATCTTATTTTAGATTCACAGCAATTTAAAGAAGGCAGTACAGCACAGGAATTAAAAGTGCAGGCTTTGGGTTCAGATCACAGCTGAGAAATCTTAGGCAAATTATTTAACATCTCTGGGGCTTCTGTGTACATCTGTGTGGAGTGATGAGGATAATACAGCAGCATCCTATAAGATTATGGTGAGGATTTAAAGAGTTGATATACATAAGGTGCTCAGAATGCTCAAATATTGAGTAGATACAGTTTTTGTTTTTAAAAGATGAAAAAAACTGAGGCTTAGGGAGGTTAAGTATATTGCCTAAGGTCTTGGCTGGTAAGTGAACGAGTTGGGAGGAGAACCCACATTAATTATCATCATAAACTGAAAAAGACCTTAGGACTAAATTCTTTAGCTTGGCAATCATCCTGCCACTGAGATATCTGAATCACCTCTATAAGAAACCTCTCGAAAAGTGCTCTGTCAGCTTTACTAGTCTTAGTAATAGGGATGATTACAACAGAACTTAAGTCATACCTGAAAATAGTGATTCACTGTTGTGTCAGGACAAATTCTAATTCAAATTAGTTTATATGTATCATATCATACTATGATATGGTCTGATATAGTACCATATCCTATTGTACCACTTCCAAATATATGTAGACTCTGTTATGTAAAAGAAATATATACAGAAAAGCATTGTTAAATTTACTGATAGAACTTTTCAGTATGACTTATCAATCAATAAATATTAAAAGTGTCAAATTATAATTTGGATATCCTTAAAATATTTTAAGAAGTCTTCATACTTGAAAATATTGGAAACTATAGGTCCAAAATAGATCTGTGCTGTCTAATATCACAGTCCCTAGCCAGGCTATTGAGTACTTAAGATGTGGCCTGATCTTAATAGAGAGTATGGCAAGTGTAAAATACACAATAAATTTCAAAGGCCTTGTACAAAAGAATATAAAATATCTCCATACATGTGAAAATGATACTATTTTAGATATGTTGTGTTACAAGCATATTATCAAAATTTCACTTGTTTCTTTTTACTTAATACAATTACTAGAAAATACAAAATTACTTACGTATATCACACTACACTTCTATGGGACAGCACTGGTCTAGAAATACATAATTGCTCTTAATTTTATTACTTCAAGACATTAGAGATTCCTTGGAGTATATACAAGGGTGATATGTAATATACCATATTATATTAGTTCCTAGTTCTCTAAGAAGCTACCTGTCTGACCCTGGTTAGGTTAAGCCTCCATCATGCCCTGGTATTGTCTCGGAGTTTGACTTTATGAGAGCATTTATCATATTGTATGAAATTAATTTCTTGGTCTCTTCCTCTTATCTATAAGCTTCTGAACAGGGACTATTTTTATTCTCTCTGTCCTTAGAATTTATGCATATGATATGTTTCTTGAATGAAAAAATTAAATAATTTGCTCAAGGCTATATAACTCAGGGAGAAGCAACAGAGATGAAAGCAAAGCCTGTTTCACCACAATGTCCTAGTTTTATTTTTAAAATATATTTTATTGATTATGTTATTACAGTTGTCCCAATTTTCCCCCCTCTGCCCCCTCCAACCAGTAGCCCCATTCCCTTCAGCAATCCCCCCCTTAGGGGTCATGCATATAAGTTCTTTGGCTACTCCATTTCTTATACTGTTCTTAACATCCCATGTCTGTTTTGTACCTACCAATTTGTACTTCTTCATCCCTTCCCCCCATTCTCCCCCTTCTCCCTCCCAGCTGATAACCCTCCAAATGATCTCTGTATCTATGATTCTGTTCATGTTTTGCTTGTTTCCTTAGTTTGTTTCTTAGTTCAGTTGTTGATAGTTGTGAATTTGTTGCCATTTTAATGTTCATAGTTTTGATCTTCTTTTTATTACATAGTTCCCTTTAACATTTCATATAATAATGGCTTAGTGTTGGTGAACTCCTTCAGCTTTACCTTGTCTGGGAAGCACTTTATCTGCCCTTCGATTCTAGATGGTAGCTTTTCTGGATAGAGTACTCTCGGTTGTAGGTC